>JAGEMR010000236.1:0-24760 GCA_021030915.1 Astrothelium macrocarpum
AAATATCTGATATTCAATTAATTAATTATATAATAAATTAAATAATATCAATATTTTATCATATTTTATTTATTCATCATTTTTGATAGAATTTTATCATTCATTAATTTAATATTAATATTCATTATAAAATTTTAATCATTTCATTTAATTCAAAATTTAATTAATTTCTAATCAATTTTAATTCATAATTCGGATTTTAATAAATTAATGAATAAATTAATTGATTATTTTTATATTTTTAATATTTTTGATATTAATTTAATTTTAATCTTTATAATATTAATCTGATTATTAAAAATTTTATCAAATTTTATATTATCAAAATTATTCCGGAAATAAAAATTCCAATATTAATCTAATAAATTCATTATTTTATTTTTAAATATTATATATAATTTTCTATTTTTTAATCTAATTCATCATATTAGATTAAAATATAATAATTTTAATTATTTTTTAATTATTAAAAATTCGATTGAATTAATTATTTTTTTATTATCATAAATTGATATCATATTAATATTATAAAATGAATTTAAAAATAAATAATCCATTAAAAAAATAAATAATAATTAATTAAAAAATGAATTTATATTAATTTAGAATAATTTGAATTAGAAATTAATAAAAATAGATATTTATATTTTTATGATCTATTCATTAATCATTATAAATAGAATCTCCTTCATTATAATAACTGATTCAATTCATCTCACAATTCTGATTTCGATTATCAGAAGAAATAATTCATATTAAAATGGAATTAATTTTTTATTCGAATTAATTAAATCAGATACAATAAAATAATATTTTCAAATCATTTTGATCTCATCATCAAAAAAACAATTTCAAAATTATCAAATTAAAAAATCAAATGAACGAATTAACAAATTATAGATAAAAAATAACCATCAAATTTTTTTGTTTGGCTGATCCCAAATTCCCATACAAATTTGGTGGTGCGGAGGGTGCGGACGTGCGGGGCTGCCTGAGAGGACGCCCAACCTTCACGCGAGTGTATGACGGAATATCGAATCGCCCGTGGAAATGTAATCGTCAACTTGACTGCGACTCTTTCCCTACCAATTTCAACAAAAGCACGCGGGATGGTTAGGTGGTTGTAAGGGAAACACTATTCTTCTATGAGGCGAAAATCTTTTGTATCGTCAGGAAGGAGATTTTGCAAGGACGCGAATGGGATTCACATGCTGCCAGGTGCGGAAATTAATTTACTGGGGTTGACGTTGCGGAGTAGACCTTGATTGATACTGAGAATGGTCTAGGCTGAATCCTGAATACCAAGCTTCGCTCTCGACTATTGACGGATCAACCAGAGCCTCCCCGAAAATTCACATGCACAATTGTTCCCAGTACAAAACCTATAAATCCTTCAATCAAATCAGGATAAAATGCGGAGAATTACACGCGAAATGTTGGATGGCAAAGATCCTGATTTTATGCGGAAAAAGCACATTCTCACATGCGCCATCCCGGTGGTCAACCGCGGTCAATCCTATCACATAGAGCGTAGGATGGCTTCTTGGTCTCCTATCAGGGGTGCCCATTTTCCCCCCAGCGCATGTTCTTCTACTTTTGGTTTGATGTGGCAACGTTTCTCTGCGAGCTTCTTGTAACCTTGCACGCATCGCCGACAAGGCTAGCGGATATATGTCGAGACATGCTCCCAATGGAACGCTTCTGTACAAAGTCGAATCTCTTGCCACAAACCCTTCCCAAAAAACCTAATGCTGACTGCTTTGTCTTGGGCACACACGGCTGATGTCGTTTAGGAGATGAAGCTTAACTTCGCAAGCTTTGTATGCTCACAACACT
This sequence comes from Astrothelium macrocarpum, assembly GCA_021030915.1. Lineage (NCBI taxonomy): Eukaryota > Fungi > Ascomycota > Dothideomycetes > Trypetheliales > Trypetheliaceae > Astrothelium > Astrothelium macrocarpum. The sequence goes on from JAGEMR010000236.1 coordinate 1,837, forward strand.
GATTCCAGCGAGCTACCCAAGAAGCCATGTGAATGCAGAGATAAGATGTTTTTATGACCTAGAAGGGCCAAGACATCCTTTGTTGGTTTGGATGAATCTTCAGACTTCAAGCATTGCGGACTCTTAGTTGGAAGATCGGTGGTTTCACACCTACGAACGTCTAGTTAAGATGACGTTGATGAACCGACCCTTTAGGATTGCCCTAGCTTTCCTCGCTGCCATCTTAATATTCACTGCTTTCCGCTGGAATTCGAATACGAATACGTCTTCACACTTACTAGAGTCGTCACATGCAGTTGGGCCTCCAACCACTGATTCCCTAGCAAAGCTTGAGCTCCAGCAGGATGTGCATAAATTACCGACCGCAGACTCTTTCCTATCCCACTTTAAAGCCGTTACGCAGATTCCGAGCATGACAATGGTGGAAGCCAAGTCAGCATGCAATTGGCCAATGATACATGAAGTAAACTTCCAGTTTGATGAACACTATGATTGGGTATTACAAGACCGAAATGATGAGGAACTCGATTCAAGGAGAAAACAATGGCACGATTATGTCAACAGCAAAATGTTACCTTATGAAGAATACAAAGATCGGTTTGAGGGACGCGGGATTGTAATTGTTGCGGGAAACGAAAGAAGCATGAGGCGTGTCAGAGTCATTCTGAGAGCATTGGCAAGGTTACGGTGTCAAATGCCGATTGAGCTACACTACTGGGACAATGAAATGACAGAGGATTCCAGGCAGAAGATATCATCCTTGTGGCCAAAAATATATTTGAACGATCTTTCCGCACCTTCAAATATTCTCAAGACCAATCACAATGGCGAATTCATCAATTATCAGCTCAAGACTGCAGCTGTGATAAATTCGCGCTTTGCAGAGCCTCTTCTATTGGATTCCGACAATATTCCGACAATGGATCCAGCGTTATTGTATGAATCATCTACATACAAGGAGTTCGGCACCCTGTTTTGGCCAGACATTGCGCGCACGCGACCTAATAACCCCATGTGGGCTATTACAAATACGCAATGTCGCGTTGACGAATATGAACAGGAAAGTGGCCAGTTGATCGTGGATAAACGGAAATTCTTCTATCACCTACAACTGGCTGCTTGGTTTAACAATGAGCACGCAGAGTACTACAACCAGTTTCTGCTTGGGGACAAGGACATGTTCCGGTTTGCATGGCACGCGCTCAAGACCAAATACGGGTATCCATCAAAATGGTTAACAAGCGTGGGCACAATGACCGACGGCTACTATTGCGGCCACACGTTTGCCCAACATCATCCTGATGGGAGGATTGCCTTCATGCATGGAGGTCTCATCAAGACGATGACCAAAGAGGTGATGCAGTGGCAGAGAGAGAGCCGCGGCGGTATCTTCCAGACCTACAAACGGAGCGATTCTGATGAGCAACACATTGTCAATGTCAATGTTTCGATTAAATGGGATCTTGGCAATTATCTGCCCAACAGGCCTTTTGATCTGGCTAGTGCGGGATGTACTGATCTTTATGACGTTGTTGCGCGGCCGCTGGACGAGATACTCCCGGGATTTGAGCAGACCTTTGACGACATCGGTGGGTACTGGATGCTTGAGAATGAGGAGTGATGATTGTAAAAAATTGTCACAGCACTGAGCCTACAATTCACTCAAGTGCGTTGAGTTCGAAAGCGTGCATGAGACTGACTTTCCTTGATCGGTAGCCCTGACCACTGTTCCACTAGATTAGAGGCATCCTTTTGACTGATTGAGTGCAAAGCTTCTGGACTTTGCACATATCTCCTCAATTTTTCCAATAGAAAGACGTAAGTCTGAGATTGTAATGGGTGATGAAATACGTTGGATAACGTATGAACATTATCCATTTCCAGTACAATGGCCACTACAAGCCACACATCATATCAATTCAAGGCCTCTCAATCCACTCCTATCATATTTTGCTATCGAGGTCTACCAGCCAAAGAGGATGAGTCACCGACTGGCTTAAATATTTGTATACTGCCTGTCTCCTCCGCCAAATCACAATTCGCTGTCGGCGCAAATAATAACGGGCACTTTTAAAGCAGTACGGTCGACTAAACTATTTCTGATTAGCTAGACTGACAGATCTCACCTTGACCGGATTTTTTGCTTATAGTAGGTAAATCTTGGCGCAAAGGACGCGGAAATCCTCCGGTAAGCAGGCGCCCGTCGCTATCGACCTGATTACGTGGTGGTACCTGGACCCTTCTAGCCAAGCTTTTGCGTGTAAACACCCAAGTGCCATGATAGAGGGTCCTACTAAGTCTTATCATCCCCCCCTGCGTACCAATAAGCGCGCTCGTTCCCCGCGCATCTCCATTCTTCAGATATCTGCCCGTATCGGAAAGTAAGCGGACAAGCTGCCCAGTCAATCCTTGCTCACGAACGCGGAATACATGTATCATATTCACAGTCGCAGGAGATATCATGCCTGTCAGCCCGGATCTATATCGCTCCCTAGCTCGGCAGGTAGCGAAATGGGTCTAGATACAAGGTCATGACCGGTAAGAGTGAATAAAATTCTTCCTTTTTTTCTTTTTTAAATCGCACAGCTTCCGCTGTGATCTGACCTAATCATCTCTCTTTTATCCATTTCTTCAAATTCGTAATCATTATTACAAGATATAGCTAAGGGAAAAAATGTCTGAGGAGAAAGGGCAAGCAGAAGAGCGGAGAGGCTCAACGCTGGCGGAGGGTTTAGCTAGCGACGAAGATGCTGCTGTACTAGGTATGAATTTTCTATATTAGCTACCACCAGATCAACTGCTGACACATTGACCAGCCAAACTTGGGTACAAGCAAGAGCTTCGCAGGAACTTCTCTGCTATTGAAGTTTTTGGTATACTCCAAACGTCCTACGAAATAGAACTCCCGAAACTGATCTGGCATGGGACTGATAAGGCATTGCTTTCTCCATAATGGGACTTTTTCCCTCAATCGCGTCGACTCTTACCTACTCGATCCCCGCAGGTAGATTTCCCTCCCATCGATTACTTTCCAAGTCCTCCTTCCACTAACAAGAGCTCCCTCAGGCCCAGTAGGTATGGTCTGGGTAAGTCTGCTTTTCCCTCTTCCCCCATCATCCTCGTCTAAATTTCTCGCTCAATAGGGCTGGTTCCTCGCCACAGGCTTCATCTTCATCGTGGGAGTCGCCATGGCAGACCTCGGCAGCGCCATGCCCACGTCGGGCGGTTTATACTGGTGGACGCATTACTTTGCGTCCCCTTCCACCCGCAACCCGCTCGCCTTTCTCGTCGGCTACAGCAACACCATCGGCCTCGTCGGCGGCCTCTGCAGCATCGATTACAGCTTCTCGCTCATGCTGCTGTCGGTCGTGGTGATTGCGCGCGATGGCCAGTGGACGCCCAGCAGCGGCGTGGTGTACGCTGTGTTTCTTGCGTGCGTGCTGCTGCATGGGACTATCGCGTCGTTGTTCCAGCGCGTGATGGGCCGGCTGCAGACAGTGTTTGTGGTGGCGAATGTGGTGCTTATTGTGGTGACGGTGATAGCGCTACCGATTGGAAGGGCGAGTGAGCGAAATTCGAGGGGTTATATTTTTGGTCAGACAGAGAATCTTACGACATGGCCGCAAGGATGGACCTTTATGCTGGCCTGGCTGTCTCCTATCTGGACAGTGGGAGGCTTCGACTCGTGTGTACACATGAGTGAGGAGGCGTCCAATGCGACCAAGGCAGTTCCCCAGGGAATTTTGATGAGTATTGGATCTTGCTGGCTACTGGGGTTCATTATCGTGATCACGTTGGCGGCGTGTATCGATCCAAATTTGGAGAATGTACTGGGAAGCCCGTTTGGCCAGCCGATGGCGCAGATTTATTATGATGCGCTTGGCAAACATGGAGCTATAGGAATGATGGTTCTGGTGTTTATAGTCCAATTTTTGATGGGTGTCAGTATTTTGGTGGCAGCGAGCCGGCAGAGCTGGGGTTTGTCTTCCCATTCTACTCATCCTCTATTTCTGTCTGCGTTCATCTTTGGGAAGGTTTTAGCTGATTGTGTACAGCATTTTCGCGGGACGGTGCTCTCCCCTTCTCTACTTTTTTTCGTCCCATCTCCAAGACTTTTGGCTATATCCCATTCCGCACCATTTGGGGCTGCGTCGTTCTGGCCGCTATTCTTGGCTTGCTTTGCCTCATCGATAATGCAGCCGCAGCAGCACTCTTCTCACTTGCTGTCGCTGGTAACAACCTTGCATTCGGCATACCCATCTTTAGCCGGATCGTTTGGGGCCAAAACAAGTTTAAGCCAGGGCCTTTCTATACAGGGAGATGGTCTGTGCCAATTGCGTGGACGGCTATTATTTTCTTGGTGTTTGGGATACTACTTTGCATGTTTCCTGTGGAAGGCCCAGATCCCACTCCGCAGAATATGAACTACACCGTAGTCATCAATTCTGCCGTGTGGGGTGGTGCTCTGCTATACTACTTTATTGATGCTAGGAAATGGTATGTTCACTATGATAATCTTATGGGGCGACCCCCGTCCGAACAATTGCTGAAAATTTTGTAGGTTCAAGGGACCGAAGATTACGCTGAGTCTGGATGATCTTAGTGAAAGCCAGGAGCGGGCATTAGAGGCTGAGGGTATCGATATTACAGGTGATCAAGGGCGGAGCCAAAGCATGGCTGAAGCGCAAGAAAAGAAAGAAAAGATGGAGACAGAAGTTGCTTGAGAGATTTTGAATTGTGAAGACTGAATCATGAATATCCTGCGATACAGGAAACGATAAGCGAGGAAGACCATCATGTCTTCATCAAGCGCCATAGAATCAGGTACACTGCAGCAGCAGTCCGCAAGATCTGATGTCGCTACCACTCATGAAAGGAAAGCAACCATATCCCCCCATGTCTGAATGGTGATAAAAGAAGGCAGCAGTGAGACTTTCGACGAGTCCGTATCAAAATGGTGCCAGCGAATCTCGTTGCCAACGAGCCCGTGGCACCAATCCTCCGCTCCATACGCCACGCTTTCTATGCTGAGTAACTCCTCGCCCCATGAAATTTGCGGAATGTTATTCCCTTGTATGAAAATGATTTCCGCAGTCTCCTCATCAAAAGTCATGCCATTGACGTTTCATTTGGAGATTCTCTTCAAGCCTACCCTCTCTTCGTAAGCCTTCCACCCTGCTGCGCGGTATCTTTCCGCCTCGGCTGCTCTATCCTCCGCACCTAAAATGGCCCTTCCGACGATGATGATATCGCTTCCTGCATCTCTTACAACCTTTTCAGGTCCATTGTATTGCTGTCCTAATCCATCTCCTTTGCTTGCCAGATTCACACCAGGCGTCATAGTGATAAAGTTGTCATTTGGCTCACTATTTAGCGCCTCTTGTGCTATGAAGCCCATGACGAAATCTCGATGATCTCGGGCCATTTTGGCACATTGCTGGGTGTACTCAGGCGTCAAGAGATTTTTCTCACTGCTCATTTGTGCTAACAAGAGCAAACCCCGACCGAGTGGCGGAGGACCCAGACGCTCAATAGCTGCAGCCACCGATTCGCCCTGATGTCGGAGAGGGATCTTGGGTCCTGGCGATGGAGGTGGTCCTAGATTTTCGTAGCGCATGGTAATGCTGGAGCAGACAGATATAATGCTAGGCTTCCTGTGCTGATCCGTGAAATTTCCGTCAGAATCATCTGACTCAAGGACATTCTCACCAGTTGAGCCGTTGGATAAGGAACGCGTGAAGCAAGGACTGCTGCTACCAGCAACTGCTTGGGAAGTGGAAGACGAGGCGAAGGGAGAGTCATGCGTGTGAGCCGCTAGGTCGTCTGCGGAAATTTCGGTGGAGACAACAGAGTTGTATCCAGAAAGCGCATGCTCAGCTGCCTCTTTTAAGGCGGTGATGATGGCAGGTCCTGGGAAAACATGGGCGTTGACAATTGGCGCCCATCGCACGATCGAAAGGGGTCCGCCGACATATTGTTTCTGTACCGTGCTTCCAATGTCACCAAACTTGCGATCTTCAAACACAATAAAGTGTTTCCGAACGGCAATGTCCCGCAACCGCCTTATCGTCCGTTCTGTGAAATCAGAGATGATGTCTCCATGAGTCTTGAGCAAGACAATAGAGTCCCCGACTTCTTCAGCAAGTTCGAGGAGCTGGTTTGTGGTGGTCACGTCAGCGGAAACACACAAATTGCTCTGTTTGATGACCATCAAGCGCAAGAGATAGATAGTCAGAGGATGTGTCACGGGAAGATTCGAACGGTTCTCATAGGTTTGGGTGCGAGTTGGGTGTTTGGCAGGGGATGCCATCTTTGGGGCCGTAGGGACGAGAGGAGGATTCAGTTCAGCTCAAAAACGAGGCCGAAAGATAGGTAGTGACCATGGTTAAGAAGGGCAAGGCAGAGTACCTCTACACTGGGATGCAGTTCCGGCGCCGCAGGTCAGGCCACCGTACGCCAGTGGCTATCCGGCTTGTGCCAGCCAAGGGCAACCTCGTCGGTACTTCTACACACTTTACCTTGCATGTGGGGCAAGTGGCCTGAGACTGGTCATCAGCCCTAAACGAATGGGGGAGGCCTGACTGAATGTGGCCCGGCCCGGCCTGGCCTTTGTGGCTTGTTGAAACGGTCAGGGCTAAAAGGTACAAAAGTACCTCCGTACTCCATACAGCAGGCTGAAGCCTCGTTTAGGCAAACTGCAACAATCATTGATTCAAGTTTCAAGTAGATCCAATAACAAGGCCTGGAGCTTCTTGAGCCCGGTCGTGAAGCTGTTGCACCACCTTCTCAGTCAACCACTCCCCCTGCCGCCCCTCAGGTTCCCAGATCATGACTGTGGTTACATAGCTGGGCATCTGCTTGGCCCGCGCTTGGAGGATCGTCTTGAATCCGCACTTCTCATACAGAGGAACGCCCTGTGGTGTGGCTTCTAGCGTTATTGGAACACCATCTTCGCGAGCCCTATCTTTGCCCCAGTTCACAAGTTGCTGTCCAACGCCTCTTCTTCGGTACTTGGGCGATACTGCAATAACAAGCGCGTGCCAATCTTCAGGAACGACGGGCGCACCCAAAGGCCCAAGCATTGCAAACATCTCGTCCCATTTCTTGAAATCCAAGGCACGATTGATGAGTCTCTCGTATTTCATCTCAACCCAAAGCAAGGCTCGCTCCAGGCCTAATCAACTGGTTAAACGAGCGGTTAGGGTTTCACGCACGTAAGCGTCTAGACTTACTAGCACCCCAGGGCACTTTTTGCCATTTCTTTGCCTGCTCACTTCCCCCTCGGCGTTGCCAAAATGCATAGCCGGAAATAATCTCGTCCCCATTAAAGTCGGGATCGTTCTCGTCTGTAACAGCCACCAACGAAATGCAGCCCCCTTTCGTCACCGATCTGCCGCGCGTCCGTAGCCTGTAGAATCTGGTACGGTCATTTGGGTAGTCGTACATGCCTGGGGTAAGCGACCGCCAGAATTCTTCGTCTTGGAAAGTAACGTCAGCAAGGGTGCCCACATCGTAGATGTCCGCACTGGTAGCTTCTCGGATGTGCATTTTGAGTCAATTGATCTGGATAGACCACTTTGTAGCTAACGTCGCGATGAAAGCGAAGATTCAGGCTCACGTATAGAAAGTTTTCAACAATGAATTTATATCTCAAGGAATGGCAATTTTAGTCATGGCCAACGACTCATTGCACTGTAGTGAGTCAATCTGGGATACCTTGCATCATTCTCCGCACAACCAAGCGGATTGGAGCCCTAATCTGGCAATTTAGCTCCTTGCCAACACATGAAAGGCGTCATCTCAGCGTATCTATTCTCAAGCAAAAGTCCACAGAATAGTGGTCAATCTTGACGAAAAATCATAATATTCGATTTCGCGAATGTTAGCAAAAAAAAAAAAAAAAAAAAAGACTGTGATCTAAATGTCCTTGCGCAATTCTCCCGCGGGCTCCAGCTCGACTCAGCTCTGGCTATCAGTTCGTATTGTGCCCACAGCTTGAATGGGGATGACCGTTGAGGAATTGATCTGCATGTCGGCGAGTGGATGTGGGAAGACAAATTGCATCACACCGACGTTTCGGCCAATGCGCCATATTTATCAGAAGAACCATCCAAAGCCCCATCAGGAGTGGCAATAAGAAATGTCACTTGCGACCGCAAGAGACATAGGAGAACTCACCGCCGTGTGCACGGCTCCGCTGTGTGCACACCCACCAAATTCTCAACACCATACTTTCGAACTCAAATAATTCAACAATTATAATAGCAATTAATATGGGATTGATTTCAAAATGTAATTAAAATTCATACGAATAATAATTATTGTGAAATTTAATTATTATAATATTATGAACGTTGATGTTGATGTTGAGGGCGATCAGAATGAGAAACCGTATTAAATTCATTCGAAGGCTATTTCACATCCACCATCAAATTTTGAAATTTTTCAATTAATATAATTACTTTTCATTATGATATTTTATTCTATTTTATCTCATTTCGGAATTGTTTTATAACAATTCGCTATTTTTTAGTCTCCTTTTATTATTATTATTTAATTTCATATTGGCGTTTTTACTTCTATTAAATTTTCTTACGATCGCGTCGATATTATATTTTTAATTCAATTTCAATTTATTCAATAACAATTTTTTCAATTTTTTGAATTTTCTATTATTATTTTTACAATTTCTTCTTCTTTTCTTTTTATTATTATTATTATTGAATATATTATATTTTGATGGAATTCCAAAATATGATTCCATCATATTCCATAAATATATTGACAATTTTACGATTTTTTATATATTTCTATTCTAATTTTATTATCTTTCTAAGATTTTGATTTTCGTATTCAATGATATTATTTTCCATTTTCATTTTAAAATATTTAATTACGAATTGATCAAATATTTTTTTAATTTAAAAATCCATTTATAATTCTATATCATATTTAAAATACCGTTAATAAATATTTATAAATTGGAAGAATAATTCTAAATTTATTGAATCATTAGAATATTATTATAATCGTTGAATTGATATTTCATCAAATATTATTATTGGATTGAATGAATAAAAATTTGTTTTAAATCATTTATTAATAATATTTTTAATGATAAAAATTTATTATCATATCTATCAAAATAATCTAAAAAAATCACTTTTAATAAAATGATTAATATCTTAAATTTGATATATTCATATATTTAAATAATTTAAATAATAAATTGCTAATGAATTAAATAAATTTATATTAAATGATTGAAATCGATAAATTAAATGAAAAAAAAAAAATAATAATAAAAATTCGATAATAATAATAATAATTGAAAAATTTTATTATTATATAATTTTCATGATTATTTATTATCAAAAAATAATATTCTTTTATATTTTTTAATTTATTTTTAATATATTTATTAAATATTTTCTTTAATCATATAAATCCAATTTCATTATTCATCCAATCTGATAATGATATTATAAAATTATAATTATAAACAATTAAATTGAAATTTTGAAATCAAAAATTCTGAATTGAATTCATTTTTAAATCATAAATAAAAAATAATGAAAATATTATTCCATTCATATAAATTATTATCAAAATAATAATCCATTTCCGAGAATTATTTATATCTGATTCTTATAATAAATTTCATTTATAAATTATTTTTATAAAAATTTGATATTATTTTATAAACTGGCCAATAATAAAATCTTTTTTATTCATATTATATATATTATATGAAAGAATTTTATATTATTCTATTTTCTGAATTATTTAAATAAATATTAATATAAAAATAATATAAATTAAGAACTAATATTATTTTAAAATAAAATTTTAAATTATTTATAATTATCTGTCTTTTTTTATATGAAATTAAAAATATTTAAAAAGATTAATTTTAATTCAATAAAATGATATTATATAAAATGATTTTATCAATTCAATTCCAATTTAATTTTAATTAATTGAATTACAAAATTTTATATCATTTGATTAAAAAATAGAATATCATAATCCGTAAATATATTAATTTATTTAATTAATATTTTTTTTTAATATTATAAAAAATTGATATAAATCTTAAATTGAATTATTTGAAAATTCTTAATAACATCTTTATAATATCGTGATAATATTGAACATTTAATTCCATAATATTTAATTAATTGATTATAATTAAAATGCTTCTGCGCATCTGTTGTTATAATCGCGGCTTCAATTGAGCCCATATTGATGGCGTAATTTGGGTGCGAAATGTGGAGTTGAACGAATTTCGGAATGTGCACACAGTGCGCCCGTGCACACGGCGGTGAGTTCTCCTACTCATACCTACTGGACAATAGAAGACAGGCTCTATCCTTGTGCGCCTGATGACTATGACACTACTCGAGGATTTTATGGCGAGACTGGACGAAGTCTTCGCTGAAGCATAGCAAACTGCGCGAAGCAATGCTTGGTTTCACAACGCAGTCTTGGAGAACACGGTCTAGGCCATGTACATAACCAATGACGGCGTTCAGGGTTGCTGCATTCGTCTGCACAATACACTGGCCTACTTTGAGAGTTATGCAGGGCGTCCGATTGAGACGATGCCATTGAGATGATTGGGTAAGGATCGTTTTTTCTGCGTCACATATTCCGTGTTTCAGATTCGAATCTCTCTTGAGAACTCAAGACTAAGGCGGGTTGCTTCAGCATCATGACATGTTCGCATTAAAAATTTACCGGAAGCACACGTTCAGAGTGAACCAGCTTCCAATGGCTACGCTGTGTATTTTAGTTTTGCAAAGCATTCAAATTATGTGAAGCCTGAAAGCTGCGAAGGTTCCCGCTCTAACGCAGCCTCGAAATTTGGTCCGCTTGGCGACATGGTTCAGCCAGCCACTGTAGTCGGCAAACAGCTGGTGTTTCTCAAAAGAGAGTACCCCACCTACGCTAGAGAGTAGCTCTTTGCCATTCTTGGCTTAGGGACCCCAACCTCCCCCGATAGTTACGGTTTCCTTTGCGCCGCCACTGAAGAATTTAACAATTCATTCGCCAAGAGCATTCAGATGTTTCACAAAGAGACAGTTCTGATCGACGGGGGTCAGAGTCCGTCGCGTTCATCGACGTATTTGGTTTCTGGAAAAGCGAGACAGCTTCGGGTATGCACTGCCCAGACATCGGACGTAAAATGCTGCTGTTCAATGCACGACCAGCTATACCTGGGAGCCTCATATAATAAGTTATCCTATTCCAGACGCAAGACACGAGATGATGATTACCGCTTTCATTACGGGATACATCACATGTTCCGTACTGCACAGGAGTCCCCCGCATAGCCGCATACACACTCGTATCGGCAGGGAAATAACTTTGCGCTCTGGACTCGGAAATGCACAGCAGCCACACGCACACGGGAATCTGGAGCTGGGTGAAGATGGATCCTTTCCCGGTTGTCGGTCGATTGGTCTTAAAGGCGACGTCGGCCACGGCGCTTTTTGAAGATGGCTCGAAGATCAATCTGGTGCTTTTCTCGAGCCCATCATGTCTACTCCAACAGACCCGTTGAACTTCATCCCGGCAGACATCTTCTTTAGCTCCGTCCCTAATTTTGAGCAGCCTCAGCAGATAGTTGGCGTAGAGTCTTCCAATCCAGTAGACAAGACAGATCCTTTAAGATATGCAGCACACATTACCCTGGCTGGTACTGGAGGAGATCAGAATACGCATTGTTTAATCCAGTTCGTGACTCCGCAGATTTGGAGAGTCAGGTACAATCCAAAATTCTCCGGAGTCAATCAATATCCAGATACGAATTCGTGGGGCTCCCCCGACATAGCGATTTAATCAATCCATATTGTCACGCTTACACAATGTAGGCGTGTTATTGTGATGGATAGTTTTGCGGACCTTGTTGATCACCTCCAACAAGAATTCCGCGATTCAGACGCCTGGAACTCCTCTCCTGTTGGGAATAGCTGGTCCTGGAGTACAACCTTTGAACAAGCAACTGACCCTGACCATTGGATTCTAAGTGTAAGCCATTGACCAACTAGGCTTTGATGGTATTATGCTTAGATCAATGCCTAGTCTGTCGAACAGGAAGATGGAAACTCCTCGCCTACGGTCAATACTCGCCTACACATCCTGGGAAACCCTTTCCGCATCATTGTATGTAAAAGACCAACTTAGATACGGAACGATTCGTTAACAAATCGCCAGGCCACAAGAGTGTTGCAGCCTATGGCATCCGACACCGAGCTGTTGAACGAACTTGGTGTTGCTAATATATCTGCCGCAGAACAGATTGTATGGCAAACTTCATCCCAAGCCTTCGCATACCAGGGAAATTCTGATATTGGAGTTATCAACAACGTTGTCATGAATATTAGCAAACCAACCTCAGCAGGTTATCTGGGCTTTGGGGAGCAAGGTGGACGTACGGTCTTGAAGAAACCCACATTCATGAATTTCTTCTGTGAGGATCAAAATGGAATTGGTCATAATGTGTACTAATGGGATTTATAGGTTATGACAACTATAATTACACCAAGGTATACGGTCTGGGTGCTCTGAACACAAGAGAACCTTTGTCAGTACCAAATGTAGCCTGAATTAAGACATCAATCCCGGGGCTAATTGATTCAGATACCACTCTACGCCGTTCTTCCTTGAAATGAATGGAACACCGTCGTATCGTAACGTAACAGGATTAATGGTCGACAATTATTCTCAAGTCGCCTTGGACTTGGGAAGGACCAACTCCGAAACCATTAGCGTAGCAACTCGATTCAATACTTTCGATGCCTACGTCATGACTGCTGATGATGTTCCCCGGATGATATGGTGAGGAACCGATGAAAATCACTATGCGCCGCTCTAATGATTTAACGCTTTCTTAGGCAATATACTTCTATTGTTGGCCGAGCCAAGCTAAAGCCTCGGTTCATCCTCGGACATCATCAAGGGTGTATGTTGAGACGTGTTGCAATTTGCATCCATTTGACTAGTATCTAGGTTATGGCTACGATAGTAGCGCGACCGTTAATGGTATCGTTGAAGGGTATCAGCAGTCCCAGATTCCTCTAGATGGCATGCATCTTGACGTCGACTTCCAGGTGATCATATTCGAAATCCTCAAATCATGTTAGCTCATTGCATGACAGGACCGCTATCGTACCTTTACTGTAAACGGCCTCAACTTCCCAAAGGTGGGGGACTTTTTGAGCAACCTCAGGGATCTCGGCGTAAAGACCTGCACCAATATCACGCCGATAATGACCCTTCGCGAAAGTGACTCGGATCAATACCAGGCTCTTCGAAATTTCTGGGACATGAACGATAAACTAAATCCGGTTACAAAGTATGTCTCAATATGCCTTTTGACACAAAGGCTATTGCTGACTATCTACAGCTTGCTTGTGGGTGACAAAAGATATACCGACGGACTCCCTAATAACCAACCCTTGTGCTGGAGGTACGATACGCCAGGTTATATGAATGCAACCGCTTTGGATCCCAATAGCCTGGGAGAGCGGCCTTCGTTTGCCGACTATATTGGTGCACCAGTATATTCTGATAATTATGTTTTTATCGAACCCGATCCAAGTAAACAACAAGGGAACTACAACAGCGGCTTCCCATATCACGGCGGTGTCAGTTATGGTACAAATCTAGGAACGGTGAGTTTGATCGCCTTTAACCCATGAATGTTACTGAGATTTTAGCCTGGCTACTACCCGGATCTGAATCGAGCTGTCGCTCGACAGAAATGGGGAGAACAGTATCAGTATCTCTTCGATAATGGATTAGAATTTGTATGGCAGGACATGACCACGCCTGCAGTTGGCAGCTCCTACGGCGATATGCTAGGGTGAGCATTTGCAGTAGCCGGTTCTTTGCATTTTAGGAAAGAAATCTAAAAGGAGCATTAGATTCCCCGCCCGCCTTCTCATGTCCGACGATTCCTATAATCAGGATCCGACCAAGCAACCACCAACTAAGACGGCTATCGAGCTCTTGGCTCTCTACTCGTACAATCTACACAAAGCAACTTATCACGGGCTCAATAAGCTAAAAGGACGAGAGAATAAACGCAACTTCATCATCGGTCGAGGAAGTTTAACCGGTATGCATCGATATGCAGGCCTTTGGACTGGTGATAATGGAAGCTCTTGGGACTTTTGGAGAATATCGCTCGCTCAAGTCCTTGCTCTCGGATATAGTGGTCTGGCTGTCGCAGGAGTTGATATGGGAGGTTTCACGTTCGACCCGGCAGAATCGAATTTACCACCTCCGCACTGGTGTGACCCTGAACTCTTGATACGGTGGTATAGCGGCGCATTTTTGCTTCCATGGTATCGGAATCACTACAATCAGCATTTTGACACAAAGGCCTTCCAGGCAAGTATCCCCTTGTCGCTGCTGTCTTCTTTTCCCCCTGGCCATACTTGCTGATCTCCTTCCAGGAACCCTGGCAGTACACTTATGCATTCCAGAATTTTGGAAATCTAATTCCCAGCAATCTATACAGTCTTTACATGTCTGTCGAGCCAATTTGTCGTTATTACGTACAGCTCCGGTACAGCCTAATACAAGTCCTCTACGACATGATGTTTGAAAATCTGATCAGCGGTCTTCCAATCGCGCGTGCAATGGTAGGATATCTTTTAGCAAATTTAACTTCAAGGTCGAGCATTCCCTAACCAGCATAGATTATCACGGATCCTGATGATAGTTCTTTCTTCAACGCAAACGATGACTATATCGATAATCAGTACCTTCTTGGTCACAACATTCTAGTATGCCCTGTGTTGAACCCCGGAGTCTATAACCGAGACATCTATCTTCCAGGGTCGGATATGTGGTACCCATCAAATCTCCGTATCAACGTCAATAATTTCGGACCCGACCCTTTCGGTTTGAAGCATGCTGCTACGCTTGGAGAGCCAGTTCTGGGTGGCACAAGATTGTCATTTGGATGCGGCATACCAGATGCTGTGAACAATGCTCCTCAGATTGCCTATGTAACACCTATATATATTAGGGCTGGTAAGGTCTGATCTAGTTCCACAGGTCTCTTTCTGATGCATAAGCAGGAGCCATCATTCCACAGGTGGACGTTCGCCAATCAATCAAGGAAAATGACTTGAACCCCGTCTGCATACACGTCTATCCCGGAAATAAGGCTACGGTAGGCGAACAGAGCGGGCAACATGAGCTGTTGTGACTAATTTGACTTCTGCAGTCGTACTCGATGTACTTGGACGATGGCGTTAGCCGTGATAGCGCTCCGGCTGAGTTGCCGCAGTACAAATACCGAGAGCAGCCCGATATTCACAACCCCAGCGACGCTGATAGTGCCAATGAAGCCAAAAGCAAGTACCGTGAAGTGAAGATTAGCCAGGTTTATCAATCATCAGGTCGCTTAATCACTCTCGCGCATCCGTGGGATGGTTATGATGCTTCTCCCAACATTGGATCCACCTATAACCTTGGCATCTGGGCATCTCGATCCACAGCTCAAAGCGCTTCTGCGCAGGTACAGTTTTCCTTCCAAGATCAGAATGGCAAGACTATCTCGGATAGCGGCCTCACTGGGAACTACGATGCATCCAGAAGCGTGCTGGCCGTGACCGTGCCTGTCGCGCTTGTTCCCTCGGTAGGCGGGCCAAATGCTAGCTCGACTGCCGGAGCGGGTAGCTACATAGCAGTAAACGTGACTGGGCTGGATTGAGAAGATACTATCAACATCGTCCCTTTCTGGGTGACTTCGTGTAACGCGTATTTAGCCGACACATTGAATTTGACCTGCCGTAAAGCAAACGCTGCGTAACGAAACTCTTTGAGAGTAATCTGACTTCATACTACCATCGGTTGAACTTGTCTTACACGGCATTTTGACAGAACCGCAGGATTCGCACGACTTCTTAAGGAATCCATTGAACCTATACTATCAAGGGCTTCGGATTCGTATAGTACTTACGTGTTTGGCTTGAAGCTCTCATGTAAAATGAATGGGGGAGACAGTGATAGCTTATACTGGCGTCTCACTGTGAGATGATAGTAGCACAAAACTTTTGAGCCCTTCACCATGCCTTATGACGAAGACTCTACATCCCTTGTAAACCTAAAACTCCATCTATTCTATTTCAATACTGATGTTGCTTGAAGTCCAATATCCTATAGAACCATCGTAGATGTGCTCGGAGATCAAATTCCCGTTGAATTGATTGTACAAAAAGAGGTCCGTGCTATTTAACGGCGTGACGGCTGAAAGCCTCAAATTCGGAAATGGATAGGCCGGCGTGGATTCAACGGCGGAGTATTCTAGCGCCTGTAGGGTTGTGCCGTTGACCCAGAAGGCGCCTCCTATGCCGTCGACGTAGATAGAAGGCGGAAGGATCGCATTACAGGTCACATCAGAGGACGTGAAGGACTCGGGGATGTTGTATCCGTCCAGCACTTTAAAATGTATCAATCATTGATATGCCTATTATGTATGGGGGTCAATCCGACTTACCCTTTATCCCGACTGGGCCGCCTACCGCAGCCATCTCGTTAAAAGTCTCATTCAACACAATCTCGATGACTGTACCATTGGATGAGCCCGCAATAGCCGTGATGGGGCTGCTGGGTCCTCCTGAGTCCGGTTCACTAGAGCACAATGCTACTGGGCCGTGAATGTTGAAGCCGTTCATGTCCATGGCGGAGAGTCCCATGTCGAACCAACTGAAAACGTTTTGCTCGTTGAAGGTGCCGTAAATGATATTGTAATTGCTGTAGCTGTCTTCGTAAACTACGATTATAGTGTAGTTGGTGGAGGTGTTGAGTTGATTAAAGTACACGGAGAAAGACCGCGCGAAGGGGTTGACTGTCACGAGAGAGGAGTTGCTGAATTGCATGGCGGGGGAGTTGAACCAGCCCGAGCCTGAATTGAGCATTTGGCTAGCCATGGTATCGTTTCTGTTGACGTAGAAGAGGTAGAGCTACAAGTCTAGATCAGAAAGATGTTTATTGTGTCTGGAGCAAGCTTACGGTGTCTAATGACGTTTCAAATGAAATGCCAGATGAAATGTCAGATGAAAGATCCGGGTCCGGAGGAACGTTGAATGCTGCGAGTGGAGTGTTATTTCTTGCATCCGTCACGACGACGTGGCTGGTTGGCGTGGCCCAACCGGTACCGTTTTGATATATAGCTTCCCGAATAATTCCGCTCTGTTCCTGGAAGAAGACATGGCGCTCGCCATTTACGCGCACCAACGAGGCTAAAGAGGTTCCGCCCAAAATGGTATGAGGTGGAGTAGAAGCAATGGCAGTCTTGAGAGGATTCGGTGGCTGAGATAAACTGGGCCGTGAACTGTCATCTGTGTTAGCAACCCGGTGACAACTCTCTGAAATCCTGGTGACCTTGTGGAAGTGATTCCCCGCGCATTCTTCAAGCCAACCCCAAGTCCAATTCCCAGAGCAATGGTGAGTGCCGCTATGGCGGCGATGGCGATCAAGCATAATCGTGTGATCCAGATTGGGCCGCGCCCCAGAGCAATAGTTCTGATAGTGAGTGGAACCTTTTCAGAGTCGTTGTATACTTGAGGAGCATTCGCGTATCGATCTGGAAGCGCTTCGGGAGCGTTCCGGTGGTGATCAACCTCCAGGCCTGGCTGAACTACTTCGAGGTTGCTGTAGGCCTGCAGATGCGTCTCTTCATCGGCCATTGTGAAAGCAGGCATTCCCAACCGTCATATTAGCTAGCTTTGGTTGTCTGTATTGAATTGCGTGAAAGAGAATGATGCAAGGTTTGCCTCCATTGCGTGGCGAGTGGCGAGGCTGTTACACGGGTTTCTGCGCCTTGTTTAAAGCGCAGTCGTCCGAAAAAAAAAAATCAAATCACCCGTTCACAGCAAAATCGCCCGGTAAAGAGAATAGTTCTCCTTTCGACCGATGTTGCGAATCAGATAATCAGTGCTCGATAATCAAGGCGTATTCGGCTTACCCGAATGTCTGCTCAGCGCCAACAAACTTCATTCTCCTTCCCAATCAGGCAGTGGTGTTCCCGACCCAGCTCATACTTAGCGGAGAGCTATTTGCGTTGGCAGAGACCTATAAAGAAAAACAGAACAAGAAACAGGGCAACTTATAGATAATAACGTGGAAGGTGTAGGTTGGCGGGAAATTTCGACTCTCGCCCCGAAAGCTAGACAAAGCTTCACCAAAAGCCGTGGCCGCATGCAGAGAGACAGTAACTGCATATCAACGGCATCTTGACACTAGTTGTGCTTTCAAGCGATCTAAAAGCCGTTAGCTATAAAAGATTACTAGAAAAAGCAATAAAATCAATATGAGAGCCCTTAAGTCCAATCTGTATAATAGAAATCTATAGAAACCTTGTCAACGCGCGAGCGCAACGGCAACACAAATGGGCATGGGAGAATTCTTAGAACATCCTCTACGAGAATAGCTAAGTCAGGGATAGTTCTATAGTATTGAGGAAATCTGTAGTCAAATGGCGACAGAAGGCAACGAGAACGCCAAGCAGCAACCGTAGCAGCAAGATGCTTGGAAATGCATTTGAGTTGTCACATAACTAATTTTTTCCAATGTCTCAAATCGTCACAGAATCAAAGCTCTTATTATAATTATTATCGCAGCAGAGGGGAGACTTACCTGCGTCGATAACATACCATCACCCAATGGCAAAACCAAGACTCCGATACCATCATGAGCTCAACAATCAGTGGTGTCCTAGAGTCTCAAATACTTGAGAACCTGTTGTTCGTACCATCTGAAGTTATGCAAACCTGCGATTTATCTGTTATTGCAAGTATCTTCGTTCTGGCGTTTAAGCTGTGCCCTTGCACGGCGGTGACGCTTTCTGAATGCTGGATCGAGAGCCTACTCAGTGATCGGCCCCAAAGCACGATTTGGAGGTAGTTCTCACTGCGTAGGCGTGATCGGGGTCTTCCTAATGTAAAAAACGTGTTTTTGGGAGAGGTTGAATGGTATCGACAAGGATTCCTTTGGCCCAGGCAGAGGCTTCAAACAGATTACCAAAGTGAATGCAACCAAGACCATGTATCGTTGATAAGATCACTGGCCTCGGTTGCATCCTTTTAATCCTCTAGTACTCAGCTCTGAATCTTTCAGCACACAGTTGCAACCTAGAGCAACGCCCCCTTTGAAAAGCGCATGTCCGTCCGCCAAGCTTTTGGCTCTGCTGTACCCGGTATTTGCGCTGGAGATTCTGTTCTGGATACGCGTCGTCGGTCTGTTGCATCATTAGTAAGTCGTGAAACGCCAAAACCCCGATTGCGGTTTTATATGGTCATCGGAATAATCACTGATGTTGCTGATAGCAATCATGTACATGTTTCCAGGGAAAAGACAAGGTCGTATAGAACAATAGTGTCATGCGCTGTAGTCAACAGGTTCGAAATTGGGAGCCGTTGGAGAACAAACATCTCGTTTCATTTTTTTTCTCCGCCCAACCACAATTGACGTTAAATATCCTTACCCATCGAAGAATTCCGTAATTCCTCACCGCTTCGCCGCCCCTGCCTTCACCAACATAACATCCCCATCTTTCATCTCATAATCTTTCCCCTTCGTCATCACCTTCCCCTTGGCCTTCACCGTTGCCTCATCCCCCTCCTCCTTCAACGTCTCGTAATTATACACGATTGCCTGAATAAATGTTTTTTCAAAATCGCCATGGATCACGCCCGCCGCCGCTGGCGCCTTCGTGCCCGGAATCCGAATTGTCCACTGCCGCACCTCGTCCGCGCCCGTCGTAAAGAAACTGCCCAGCCCCAGCGCCTTCCGCATGGTTGTGATTATTTTGGGAAGCGCGGATGTGGTCTTGAGAGAGGCGCACTCCTCCTCGATTTTGGCCTCAGACTCGAGCCCGGTGAGACGCTTTTCGAAGGAGATGGAGATAGGGATGATGGGGTCGCCTGCGGCGTTTTTTTCAACCCATTTCTTGATTTTCCCCATATCTTCCTTGAACTTTTCATGTTCCTCACCCTTTCCCTTTCCCTTTTTGATGTAGTCTCTTTCGGAGAGGTTGAGGAGGAAGACGACAGGCTTGGCAGTGAGGAGAAAAAGAGTATTGATGACTTCGACCTGAGGATGGGGTTAGTGGAGTTTTAAACTCATTGATTTAATCGTGATAGGTGCCATTCGAGTAATTTCAGGGTTGGACATCATCTCAATATGTCCCGGTCATGATTCAAGCCAGGGCATTCGAAGAGCTGGGATTAGATCGAGCTTGTAGCTCTTGTTCATCATCGGAGCAAATCCAAAGGGTGAAAGAAGAAAGTTGCCTACCTCTTTCGGTTGCCAGTTGTTTTTTCTCACGTCTTTCCCAGCTTTCAAATGTTCGAGGATTTTCTCAACGGTTGCTTGCTCTTCCTTGAGCTTCCTCATTTCCAGCGATTGTCCACCTCTCTTTGTCTGTTTGACGAGACTCTCGTGGGCACTCTCGACGAATTCAATGTCCTTGAATCGTAGCTCTTCACTGATAATATCGAGATCTCGTATTGGGTCCGGCTCGCCCTCCACGCTACGAAGCGTCAGTAACCGAAACAGAGTGAATGCTTCGGTTGAAACTCACTGAATGACTTCCTTGTCCTCAAATATTCTCACAACCTGCCCAAATAGAATTAGTAAATACTTCAAGGCCGACGAATACTGCTCATAGCATCCCTGACTACGAACCTGAAAGATGGCATCGACTGCGCGAATATGCGACAAAAATTCATTTCCTAACCCGGCTCCAGTAGAAGCCCCTCTTGTCAGCCCCGCAATGTCGTAAATCGTCATGTTCGCAGGCACTCGAGACTTGGGCTTATACAGTTCGCAAAGCCAATCAAATCGCTCGTCCGGAACAATAACCTTAGCTTCTTCAGGTTCGATGGTTGCATATGGGTAATTGTTGGGGTTTCCGAGAGTGGATTTTGTGATGGCTTGAAAAAGGGTAGATTTGCCAACGTTGGCGAGTCCGACCTGGAAAGTTGAATAAGTACAACCTGCGATTGTAGGTCGACTGAGGTATGCTGCCTACGCACGATTCCGCTCTTGAGATTGTTTCCAGGACGCCCAAGGAGCACCTTTTTCTCCTCCTGTGGTTTTGATTAGCACTCTTCGAACATCTCAACAGGGTTTTTCATGATATTACTTGTTGTTTCTTTGGCGGCATTTTGCGCTTCTTGCTGGCGTATTGTCGATGCGGTTGATTTGAGACGGAGAACGAGAAGATTGTTGGACGAAATATCGTAAGGCTGCGAAAAGCTGCAGGCCAGGCTGCTTTTGATGAAGGACGTAAAAGAGAAGCGAAATTTGTGAAAATCAACGAGGAGTTCGTGTTTGGATATCGCGGGGAACGGCGCGCTGAAGGCCGTTCTTGTCAATCAAGGAATGGTTGAGGTTGTTCTTCAGAGGCAAAGATACAGATACATTTCTCTAATCTCGCATTTGCTCGTGAACCGGGATGTAATCCTCCGCCCGGCGGAGGTACGTCTTCGTTGCAGCATCACTACGGCAAGCAACAGAGACCAAAAGCAGTGGCCTTCCGAACGCTCCGAATCAGCTTCAATATTTTGGGCACAGGTCAAAGCGATCAAATCAGATCAAGAATTGTGTCAATATTGCCCTTCAATCCTGCAAATATTCTACGGAAGATGACAACCACCGCCAGGTAAGTATGGGCATTTCGTGATAACAATCTGCGTTAGTCTGTATCCGCTTCTTACTGGCCCTATGGGCTCAGTAGCTTCTCATATTATTGGCTGAGCAAAGGTGTCTCTGTCCGCATGTCCCGAGTTCTATATCTTGGCATGTTGCATCGAGACAGTGGTAGGTGATTCGCTTGCACCTTTCCATGTCATGTTATCTGAAGCATCCAATGCTCGATCTCGCCGCAAAGTATGAGAGTAGGTACCAGAAACACCAGAAGTGTTGGAACTGACTCTAAGACTATTCGTCGTGAGGATAACATCGTAAATCCGCACGTCACAATCTTCCTGCGCTTTCGCAACACATCCAAAGAGAAACGCCTGATCTCGCTTATCCGGTATCTTTTTAAGTCTCGGGGTTTGCCGTAAGGTGCGCGTCTTCTGGTAATTGGCATTCGAATCCCCGGTGTTTGCAGCCTTCAGAGCCTGCTCTTGCTTCTTTTTAGCAGTTCAGATAATCACTATGTTGATACTATCTTCAATTGAATACTCGAACTGGAACGAATAGTACTGCTATTCGTAATATGTCAATGTTTGTCGACAGCGAAGTTGGACACGTCTGTTTCTTGTTTCTCTCACATGGGCTGTGATCATTTGGATACACTGAGTGCCTCCTGCGTCGTGTAGAGCTACAATGCAACAAACAAGACGACATAAGCGAATTTTGGTACTTGGCTACATTTACTGATTCTGATTTGCATAGAGTTCATAGGCATCGACATACAGCTTTGCAAATGAAAGCCTTTACGCCTACCAAACATCGGCACAAGCGCATCGATACCGCGACAACTCTGTCGCCGAAAATGCATCGAGACGGACTTGGGCCGCACACCGTGTAGTCAACTTTCTTCCACTTCTTTCAAGATGCACCAGAGCCTCAGGCCAAAATGTCGACGTCATCGGGCGTCAGGCTGTAAAGTCAGGTACATGGCAGAGTGCTGCCTATTGTTGTCGTTTACTCTCCCCACCATCATTATACCAAGAAGTGATCAAGAACTTTACAAATATCAATGCTGTTTTTTTGAATAACCATTAATACATTTCACAAATAAATAAAGCTAGAAGTGCATCAATTCAATGGTGTTCGAATCACAATTCTCGCTCTCTGTCGAGCTGACGCGGGTAGCCGTTTTCACGTGATCGTGCACCAAACTAGATCGTGCACCACCGTCGCATATAGAACTCTACCTTTTTAAAAT
>JAGEMR010000237.1:0-24683 GCA_021030915.1 Astrothelium macrocarpum
TGGGGATTTGTGTGTGCGGAACATTTTCGGCGAAATTATGAGCCGTTTTGAGCTACTATCCGCTATGGCGCTCCGTCGTTACCCGTTTGGTACTAGCTTAGTGGGTACATAGCCGTCTCTTCCTCTGGACGACTTAGACTTCAATAATTTCATCTCATGACTTTCGTCACAACTTCAACAAGATGAGTCAAAGGTGCATGTCGGTGCCGTCAAGACCTCGTGAGGCAGCACGCACTGTGTGGAAATCGATTTTAGCAGCCAGCCTTGTGCAGCTGTGCATAGGCCAGCCTCGTGCAAGGCTACCTTCTATATGGGTTCAAGTGGATGCATTCCTCTTTTCTCCTCTTACTAAGGATTGGCTCAAATATCAAGTTATAATTACTCTACGTGGCTGCATTGTTCTCACAACCGAATTTACCCCCTCTGTACTTCCAGCGCCTTAATCCATGCAGCCTGTCTGCGTTTTGCTCAGGAAAGCTTATACTAGTTTCACGAGTCAATCCACATACAAACCTTTATGCAAGTCTTCCATAGCGACTGCATACTTCCTGTGCAGCGAACGGGCTTCGTCTCTGCTCCGATATACTCTGGAGCTGCTTCAGCATTTTGGTACTCAGCACATGGTCTATCCTTCATCTCGACATCTTAACACAATTAACCCCGAATGGAAGAATACAGGAGTATTCGTACAAGAGCATAAGGTTCTTCAGGAAGCTGAAATGTATGGCGATCAATGTCCTTGCTCCCGAGTGGGCATTGGGAAAAGCCTGGAGCGATTACCAATCTGTTTACTACTTGAGAAAGACTATGAAGATTTCAAAGACGTGGATCGGGTCCCCTGGAGTCGCACGCATACCTACTTTGCAAACATGGGAGGCTTTGCGATCGAGTTCACTCCTGAGACACACCAGACAGATGAGGCAGATGGAGCGGACAAGGAACATGCGACAGACGAGGTGCACACGTTGGCAGACCCCGAACCGCCTAGTCTTGCCATGAACAATGCTGCCGAAGCACCCTTCAGTCAGGAAACCAGTCATTCCCATCAGGTGTCCGCTAGGCAGGACAATACGGTCGTTGCCGGCGATAGCGATGCTGCCACTGAGAAAATAGCCACAACAACCACAGAACTGACCGTCATCACGTCTTCAACGAGATCGACTCGAGTTCACAAGCGACCTCTAACCAGCGACCGAGTTCTGGGCGGCTTCGGCTTCGAGTCAATAGTGGGAACTCAATCTCCAGTGAAGCCGAGTATCCAGGCACATACCCAGAAACCGACGAAGAGAGGGGCGATGCTTGCCGGGACGAACTTCCCGAATGTATGCGAAGAAGATTTGAAAAGGCCTTGCGTAATTTTCCCGCCAAAGAACAAAGACAAGCAATCGAGAAGTCATCTCACCGTATTGGGAAGATCGATTGGATGCTGAATGACATGAACCAGCGCACTGTTAGTACAGCTTTTGAGACTGTTTTAATTAGGCACTTCGAATTAGGATGGGAAAGCCAACTATTCGCCTAAGCCTACGAGCGGTAGTTCTACAATCTTTGCGCCCTCCGGGGGGATCTTTGGGTTGTGGATGCCAATCAACTATTGATTACCCGCAAGATGGGAATAATTGACAAACTGCCGAAGTTATTCAATGATGAGATTGACGACAAGAATTAAGACGACTTGTCAAAATCTTAGCTCTGGGCCAAGCCACTTGGTTCTTCATCCAGATAGGAGCCCAGCTTGACCGTGACGTCCCAATAAGCCAACCGGAAATTGTAGTGTTCTCATTTGCAATATGCACAGCGCTGACGAATGGCCTCCTATTGGGTAAGCCAAAGGAAGCATCAACATCAGTCCTGATTAACGCAACCCGATATCCCTCTCCGAAAGAGGCAATGCAGATTGCCATTGCCGGACCTTTCACAGCAAGTACCTACAGAACCACTGTCTTGCACTGCGTGGCATGGAACTTGGTTTTCCTAACGTGATTAGAACGGATTTTCTAGCGCGACAGCTCTCTAGCAACATTCTCGACAATACCGCTCGGTGGGGTGTTGCAAATGGTCCTTACCTCAATCTGGAAGATCGTCACCGGACAGAGCGGGCGGCCAGCGCTGCTGAAGGTTGTTTCGAGCCACGTGAACCTTGCGCTTTTTGCTATATTCGTTATTTTCCGACTATGTATCATTGTCGAGGCGTTTTGATCGCTCGCTAATCTACTGAGTGGGACGTTTCGAACGACATGGTCAGCAAATTTGCCCCACATAGGGTAGTCAACCTATGCGCATTCTTGGGTTGGAGGATGGGGCAGCTTCGATTACACACTGTGCGACGCTTGCTCATTCCGACATCTCATTGTCGAGGCTGAGAAGGAATTGCAAAGCTTAAATACTGATGTCGAAGTGTTGCATCTATGGTCTCTACCGCTCTTGTCTTAGGTGAATTTGGGCCTTCTTTTCATTTGGGCAACGCATGTGTGACTTTCCAGGCTCGCGTTTTGTACGGATTCTCGCAAGACCAATCTGAACCCAGACTTGGCCAGACTAGATGCTGAGGAGTCAAGCACTCTAGACACTGTTAGACGGCCAGAAAACGGACTAAATTGCGAGCTCCAATGGCCTATCATAGTATCATAGGAAGGAAAGCTCTTTACTGGTCTTACTCGTATAGAATAAGTCTATATATGACCAACTTGATTTGACTCGGCCTGAAATACAGCTAAGGGGATCGTATCGAGAATCTCACATCATACTATCTCAATACTCTTATACATGAGGCCAACTTTCTGGATTTCGGTTTCCTCCACGAACCTGAGTATCACATCCTAACTTGGAGTGATATGTAAGTCTTGGAGCTGTGGATGTATGATCCTGAGCGGCGCTCAAATGATTTCTGAGCGAAATAGAAAATAGACTGAGGAAGTTTTCTAGTGAAAAGTAATTCGACTGAGATTGAGTGTCCCCTTTTTTACCATTTCCAAGGCCTCACCCTCCATAAATCCTTGGATATAACCCTCTCCTAGGACCTGATAAAGTCCGTCCCCAGTGCGCCGAACAATAAGCGGGACACGACACCCCAATTCTACAGCAAACATATCTTGCCTTTGAACCTGCTTGTTTTCGCCACCGCCTTTATTGTCTGGAACCCAAGCAAACCTGCCACCATGAGTTGTTGCAAAGCGTTTACCAGTAACAAAATTTCGAAATCTAGTATACATATCTAGGGCCTTCCGTTCTTCGGCATCTTCAGGAATTTTATCCACAAACATATTACATAGATTCCCAATCTCGCTGCCGAGCCAAAATTGGCTATGTGCTTCCCGCCAGTGTTCCCATTGTAAATAACGAAAGCCTAACGTGGTAAATGCGCTCCATCCCCGACGTTCGAATTCGGTTTTAGCAGTGAGAAAAGAGGCAGGCAGATGAAAGAGATCGAGAGTTTCGCATGAAGGTAGAAAAGGGGAACCAATAATGCCACATCGATCACCTATTAAGGCCCGATAGAATGCAAGGCGAGTCGCATCAGCGGAACCGTAGGCGCTATCAAAGATCTTTGGATAATGTAGAGTCTCTAAAGAATATGTAAACTGTGCCTCGTCTGCATCGCCAGACAGACAAGCTCCAAGACCCTCAACTACATCAACAATTATCGCTTCAACACTAAGGTGATATGGATTGTTAGAAAACAAAACTTTGGAAGGTGTATTAGCATCAGCAGAGTATGGAATATGCGGGCGGTCCCTGTCGCGGATCCGGGTTTTCTGTACCCAGTCGGGGACCCATGATGGCGTGCTTGAAGAGCTCCAAGGATTTCCTTCACGAATGATTTGGAGATGTCCGGAGGTGATAAATAGCTTAGCAACTCTTGTGAAGAGCTCCGAGGGCTCGATCGTGTAGTCTGGAATAATTTTTTGCGCGATTGTAGGATCCATAATCGCCAGCAATCCATACACTTTGTCCAGAGGACGGGAAGCATGAGTTGCATTGGCCAAGTCCAGCAATTCAGTAAAAGTTAAAACCCCGCCTCCGCGCGATTCCTTCGTTGCAATGAGCGCGATATCTTTATGTATGTGGTGGAGATTTTCAGTATCCCACATTCCAGAATCTGTGCTATTGTTTTTCGGCTGATCTGTTGAGATTCCTCTCCGATCACTCTGTAAGCAAGAATCCTTAATGTACCAATAGTGGTGATGGATGGATGTTAATGCGTCTTGCATTTCTTGCCAAGTAATCATATCATTTCCGGCTAGCATCAGCATGTTCTCAGGCGCAAGAGCAATTTCTTGTACTACCCAAAGTCTTGACCAGTATCGACGCTGAAGAAAAGATTGTAGAGCACTCCACTTCCCTCGGCCAAGATAGTCCGGTTGTTTTTGTAATTTGTCCTTGAGAAATTGGGACTCGTGCCGGCTTTCGTAGTGCGCTAAAGTTGAGAGCAGTTGAATAGCTTTATGACTATCTTCCGTTGCATCTCCGAGCCACGTAATAGTATTCCATGAGCCGTCATACAGCTCATGCATCTTAGCGACTTGTGAGCAGCAATCTTGCCCATCTTTCTGATCAATGCAGATGGCGTCAATCCAGAGTCGGTAGCGATCCTGAAAGTAGCTCAGGCCACGAAAGTTTCGTAGAGCAGCTTCTAGATTCTTTGTGACAGGCCATTCTACGCCATTCAAGTATATGCTTGTAGTATCATTCGTATCACCCCATGTGTGAGATAAGGTGGCAAAATCTCCCCATGTAAAGCGATAGAGTTTTGCGGATGGAAATGGCACAGGTAATCCACTAGTGCTGAGCTCAGTGGGAGACACTAGGCTAACCCATTGGTTGAGAAGCGTTCTTTTTTTTCTAATCGTGGGTGCCTCCAAGATATATCCTTTGTATACAGAAGTGAAATCAAGCAATGATACAGTTTCCATTTTGCAAGAAACTCGGTCTGCAATAGGATTGGTGCAAGGTAGAATCGAAATGAGTCGGATCTGGTGAGACTTTTCATCAAGCGCTGAGTACATCATCTTGTTCAAATATCTAATCTTGGAACGTAAGTCTCAGAGGTAAGAAGCCTCCAGTCCTTCGCGTGAAGTTGAAATACTCCCTTACTAAAATGAATATGGGTAAGTTCTAGTTATCGAACAAAAAGAAGGGACGAGAAACGAACCGAACACAAGGCTGAGCAGCCTGAGCAGATACCCGAAGTTGAGCCAAGTAGAAAAGCGCAGCCTGAAATACGGCTGAACGGGTTGAATGCGAGTCGCGTATAATGTTACCCTTATATTATGCCGTAATCTAGATTAACCGTCAATTATTGGAGCCTAAGTCATCGAATGAATGCTCGTGCATTCTCTTTTAACAAGTTAACTGACAAGTATAAGCACGTGGTCGTAGAGATTAGATCCAGATAATTTTGTTACGATCACTGTCGTTACCAAACTATCTTATAGTAAAGCTTTCCGATTGTACTTTCAAGTCTTTACCTTAGATCATTAACCCGCAGCCATATCCCATCTCCTGTCCTTCGTATGCCCGAGCAGCACGAACACCATGCACATGCCGGAGCAGTCGCCGATGCCCTCGTTCTCGCTACCAATGAAGCAAACAACTCTGGCATTTTGACTTGCAGTCTGCCTCGTACGGGGATGTTTGGCGAGAATGCTCCTGAAACTCTTACGCTTATGATCAAGGCCGCTAAAGGGAGCAAGACAAAATTTCAAGTCGGCAACGGCAAAAACCTTTTCGGTTTCACGTATGCAAAAAAAAAAAACACGGCTCAAATGCACATTCTTGCCGCCTCGGCGCTAATGTACATGTATGAGGCACCAAACGCGATTGCCAAGGGTGTACGGGTTGACGGCAGGCCTCTTTTATCACCAACAGTGAACCAATCCCTTTTTGAAACTTTATACGCGCGATCGGTGCAGCAGCCGGATTCTCCACGCGCAAAGAGGATATTTGGGCCATGCCAAAATGGCTGGGAGTGTTGTCCGGATTAATTAGCGAGTGAATTACGTGGGTGATGTCGATGGGGCTCAAGGAAGCCGATGATGACGAGGGAAGGCATTGCGTCCAGCTGTATGACGAGAACGTATAATGTAGAGAAGGCGAGAAAGAGGCTGGCATATCATCTAGCATTTAGCTTGCAAGAGGGTATTGAGAGGAGTAGGGCGTGGTGAGCTCGAAGTGTGAAGGAGTTGGAAGAGAAGAAGGGGGAGTGAACAGGTTGCTTGTCGGGTACTTCGTTAATCCTGGGATCCATCTAGTTATTATTTAGTGATTAGCAGGGAATCAGTGGCTTTTCGGCGATATCAGTGTGAAAGTTGGGACTAACATGTTGATAAAAACTGGTCTTTAGAATAGATTTGTGAGGGAGTTGCCTCACTTGTTTTCTTCAGAAGCGCATTATCTGCATAATTCCGGCGACAACCCCCTTCAGATGCTGTGCATCTGTGCCGCAATTTCCCTGCACACAGTATTTGCACGGCTCCCAGCTGAACACATGTCTTGCTATTGATCAACAAGACTTTCACCCTTGGGCCAGCCAGGCTCATGGACTAGATAGCCAGAGATTATCCGCTCTGATGCTTTGCTTCATAAGATGCTCGTTCTGGCCATCACTTAATCCCACAAAATGCCTATTTTCCCTATGTATGGCTCTGGAAAGTGGTGGCAACTGGCCTGGGCACTGTGATTTTGGTCTTTATCCTCTTTACGGATTGCCTCAACGTATTTGTAGCACGGTAGATTTCTTTCAGTGCACGATAAGCCATTTTGCGTTGTCCCTTCCCGTGTTTCTCGATGACACGTACTATGAGAAAGACATAGAGCCTTTTCTATATACAGACATACGTGCTATCGCACGGCAACCCCCAATACGAATTCAGGTTTCAGATCTGATTCGAGTAAGTGAAAGAGACAACCTGACTGAAAAGCTGCCGCTCTTGTTCAAAGACATGATACGAGTTCTGTAGGATTATCGTGCCGTGAGACACAGGAAAACTAAGGATTTGGAAGCATATGACAAATATTCTTAGATAGGATAAAGGATGGAAAGGTGGCACAGTTATTTTCCCCTTCTTCTAAGGCGTAGCATCCCGACGGCAGGTATATATTGTTAATTTTGTGCAGTTTCAGAGTTATGGCTCCTACTTTCGGCATTCGACCTGATAGAACCGAGACGCAAAGAGCCCAAGAGACCTTGTTCAGGTGATATTGTCTGATCTCCGTAAAGCTCGTGTGGTTCTTCCGGGTTCCCGGGCACTTCCGCCGGCTTTTGGTGTCCGTCATGAGGCATTTCGCTTACGTACGTAGGAGAAAGCTGGGGCAGAATGGCGCTTCCGGCGTTATTTTGTGTAGTGTCGATATTGCTCGTCACTTGACGCCGTTTTCGGCGCCTCGAAATATAGTATAAGATACCGAGGACTGCAGCTATTATAGCTGCAAGAGCTACACCAACTCCAATGCCTGCATCCGCTCCCGAAGAGAGACCCTTGGATGGTGGGGCCTGATAGGAGGGCGCCGGGGGTTCAGACGGTGTTTGTCCATCGGATGATGGAGTGGCTGCTGCTGTGGTATTCGATGTTGCAGTGCTACTGGTCAGTGTGGTGGATTTCGAAGACCATGCTGGCAAGGGTGTGCTACCCCCCTGGAGAGGAACCACATAGTATTCCTGCAAGTCCTCGGGAGCAGGAGCATCGAAGGTGTAGTCTGTTGGGCTATAGCACGTAGGCTGTCCAGCAGAGTTAATTCCACAACAGTTCCACAGCTGAGAGGTTCGGTTGTAAACTGCATCAGGGTGATGCACGTTCTGAGCTATATTTGAACAGAAAGTCAGCATGATTTCTATGTTGTCTTTGGAGAAAAATAACGACATACTGCAGCGACCGTAGCACGCAGGACCATAATTAGGGTCTGTACAACCGGCGACTTGCCAGCCGCTTCCACCTGGGACCGAATTCTCATAATGACAGAAGCCATCCGTAAAGCATTGAGTTCCTCTTGTACAACAAGGGACCACAGGAACGGTACTATTAATTGGACCACATGGCTCGTAGTTAAACCATTGAGTAGCGTTGAATGTGCCTCCATCTTGAAAGTAACAAGTGATGATGTTTTCCTCGCTCATGATGAGGACAAAACTATGCCATCTCAAGATGCCAAGATGTGGAAATAGGGGCAATGCAGGCGCTAAGATGTATGATTTGGACCTCAGAATGATACGTATCAAACTATAGTTCACTCTTTTTCCTGGGTTAGTCCTGAGGGCTACAGAGGCATTTCGTAAGCTTGAGAAGAGCGGCACGCGCACTCTCTAGTGCCCGACGTTCCAAATGGCTATGCATAACTCTGAGTTCATGTTCCGGTAACCTGGGTGATGCTGCCGTCGTTCGATCGAGGAACAGGTATGAGCTTTGACGATTGCTCCATGAGGTGCTTCAGCCGTGTTGACTAGGCATATTCAAGGCAGCGCTCAAACAAGGTGGCAGCCGTCAAAGCATCTGATTTGTAACGAGAAATGACGGCCTGTGCTATCTCATGTACTTGTGCGGCACAGTAGCAGGCTGCAAAGTTGACATGGCGCTTTGATCAAAAAACACATGGAGCAGAACCCTCTGACGCCCCTGGGGACAGTCGATATATCAGATTGACCTTGTTCGACTTCCAATGAATGCTTTCGATTTCCATGGCATCACGACAGTCAAGTTGTTATACATGACAAGGCGATCGCACGGACGCTTGCATGTAGGCGGATCAAGTCAGGTCGTTAGGGGAGACGGGAGTGATGTGAAACCGGCACGGTGCAATCCTATGAGCCGCTAGTTCCGTCTACTAGTGCCCCATTTTAACACTTAGGATAGCTGCAAGCGCTCGATTCTCGTCACGTCACGGCGTAGTCCAAGCTTGGCGCCGATGACAAGGCTTGAATTTTTCGATTTTTTGTAGAGGACTCTGAACGAGCGAAGCGCAACCAGGTCTCACGAGATCCAGGTATTACCACCTTACTGGGCTCACACGATGTCTCACACGTCTATTTCACAGCGTTTTTTTCAGGCGGCCTGGAACGCCACGCCTGTTCTAGATATAAAATCCAATCGGTTCACTTGCCAACCCCAAACAGCCAATAAATAAGGCCAGCCGCGGTGGCCCCTTCCTTCCCTGCAAGTAGTATTCGCGCGGTTGCCAGCTGAATAGATGTCTTGCTATTCACCATTGGGGCCGCCCGCTCATCGCCTCTGGCCGTTGCACTTTAATTTTTTCCCCTAACCACCTTGTTCTCTTAACCTTCCTTAGCAAGGTACTCGTTCTCGTAATCACCTAATGCCACACAATGCCTACTCTCCCCATGCATGGCTCTGTCATGCGATGGGTCACTGCCTTGGGCATTGTGATTTTGATCCTCATCTTTCTTACCCATCTGAGACACATCGAAATCTCGTCAGAGGTAGATCGCATATCGAATAGGATATCTCCGTCTTTGCCTCCTTCACACTCATCTATCAAAACCTCGAATGAGGACAAGCTTGACCAATACCCAGCTGATGCGCTTCAGCCAACGACGTCCCAAAAGCAAAGCCTGCCCATTCCTACGGATTATATCTTCGAGAAAGAGGTGGGGTGGTGCGAACGCTTCATGGGCGTCGAGTATTTGTACAGTTTCCGCGATAACCACGAGCCCTATTGCCGTTCAGGCGCATCGCAGCTTGAATGTTTCAAGGTTGATTTTGGTGATGGAAAACTACAGGATCCATTTTGTATTGCTGATGGCGTTCACCTCAACGAGGACAAATATTTTGAACTGTCTTGCGATCTGGGTGAGGAATCGAAACGGAAAATTGCAGAATTTCCCGAATACATGTTTTGGACAGGGACACGAATCATTCTGGATACGCACTTCAGGATCGATGATAGTGCAGAAAAGAGGCGTGCTGTTGAAAATCTGAAATGCGGATCCAGAAATAAGAGACATAGGCAAAGGAAGACAGCTGTATTGTTCAAACGGGATGGTGGTGCAAATATGTGGCATTCATTGATGGAAGTTTTCTCATATTACCTCTCCATGGACGTCCTCTCAATGACGAAAGATGATCAAGGCGAGCCGTTTTTACGCAACGTGGACATGGAGGATCTGCAAGTCATTTGGGTCGATGATAAAGGTCCTGGACCATATGCGGAGATGTGGGAGTTTTTCAGTGCTCCGGACAAGCGTTCGATACACCTCGCTGATCCGATTGAATTTGATGAATGTTACGATCGCGTCATCATCCCTGGGGCTGGAGCTAGCAATCCTCTGTGGCAAGGCGACTGGGAACCGCGAAGGTGTACCAACTCAACGCTAGTAGAGACATTTCGACGACGACTCTACCGACATTTCAAGGTCCCGGAGCCGGATCTGGAAGCTAAACCCGAAGATGGACTCACTGTGACTATCATTGACCGACGAAATACGAGACGCCTCGAAAACCAAGAGCAATACATCAAGAAGCTGCATGAGCGCTTTCCCAAGCTGCATATCCAGACAATGGATCTCTGGGCTACGTCTTTCGAAGAACAATTACGAATGTTAAGGTCGACGAATATACTTGTTGGAACTCACGGCGCAGGCCTTACTGGCTCCATGTTTATTCCTCCGCGATCGAACGTGGTAGAAATTCTTCCACCCAATTTCTGGCACAAAGGCTTCCGAAACTTGGCTCAGCTGCGTGGACACCGATACTTCTCGGCTCATGCTGAGGAGCGTGCGGGAAGCGCAGATTGGAAGGTGTCGTCTTTGTTCATAGAAGAAGAGAGATTCATGGAGATCATGAATATGGCTGTAAAAAGTCTGTATAATGTAGGTCACCTGAACGAGGATGTGAATTAGATTCCGTTCTTCTAGTGATTGGCGTTTTCCTGCCGCAGCTTTCAATGCATAGATTAGCGAAGCGTCTTGGAGTCTTGGAGTCTTGTGAAAGAGGGCACGAGATTTTGATAGATTAATTCCGTACTTGAGCAGACATTAAAGCATTTGCAAAACTATTACGAAGCTAGCATAGAATGTTCGCTGTAGGGGCAAGACTGTTAAAAAGGCGACACCGCACTAATCGTCGAGTCATAGTGGGTTGTATTTCAACAAAGACTCTGGGAGCCATGACGAATATATATGCAGACCCCGCGTATTGTCGTAATGTATCGAAAAAATAGACATCACACGACAGCACTTACGAGTGAGGTGAAAGGATTCCAGGAGATACAAGCGCAAAAATGAGGTTGGTGTCTTCTGCATGTCAAGCCGAATCCCCGCAAATCGCTGCTTAGCTCTACAATCCGGGATCATGATCAACAACTCGCTTTTAGATTACATCTTCATCCGCCCGTGCATCTTCGTCTTTCGAGCAATTGGCCCATCCTCTGTCCTGTATTCTGTGGTACGGCCCTTTCTTCCTCTTGGCCCTCAATGGCGACTCAGGCTACTCCCGCTAGACGTCTATGCTGCAATCGAAGCCACTTTTCTACTGTTCGTCTACCTACCTTTCAAGGCTCGATGTCAACGGCCTGCGATTCATCCACCGTTAGCGCCGACGACTCTGCGCAAGAACCTATTTGAAAAATGCATGAATACAACCAAAGAACACGTCAAATATCGTCAACAATGGTTCCGAGATGCAGATCTTGAGGAAGTTAAAAGGGAAAACGTGATAGAGTTCTTCGCATGGGCATTTCTAAACAAAGGGAGCTCCAAGGAAAAGGCAGAGTTCGGAGAACTTAACACGGTGGATAGCAGATATGAGCCAGAGCTGCAAGGCTATATCGAGGGGCTGGAAAGAAAGACGGGAGTTGTATTACATGAGGGATATGGAAATGCTAAAAGCTTAAGATTGACATTGGACGAAGTGCGCATGGCGCATAGACCTTTTTTATGGTACATGGTAAGAAAGATTCCTCCCAATGTCCACTGTAACGGTAGATGAGAAGTGTGCATTTAATGACCTTATTCAGATTGTCTCTCTAGTGGACGTATCGACACACTTCTGGCTGTTATTCCATAAATTTGCCTTCTACCGTGCACCTTTCTGTGCTTCGTCTATACAAATCTTTCCGCCCCGTCCGCAGGCTGCACTCACGCGACACGTCTCAAAGTCGTCCCGTTTGTCTTACTGGTATCGTCCGCACACTGCCCGTAATCATAGGCCTGTAGTCTTTCTCCACGGCATTGGCATTGGCCTCAATACATATGTCCCATTCCTCGCAGATCTCAGCAGACCCTCACCAGGCCAAGAGCAGGATGGTGACATTGGAATACTCGCAATTGAACTGCTTCCAATATCCTTCCGTATCACTTCTTCACTTCCTCGCCGGGAGCAGTTCTGTGCTGAGCTTGTCAAAATTCTGGAATCCCATAAGGAATTTGCTGACGGCTTCACACTCATTGCACATTCCTATGGCTCGGTCCTTGCGACGCACATCCTCTCATGCGATTCCTCACCAAATCTTCGTTCTCTCGTGAAGAGCCTTGTCTTGATCGATCCCGTTAGCATACTCCTACACCTCCCCGATGTCGCGTATAATTTCACATATCGAAGCCCAAGATTAGCGTCACAATGGCAATTGTGGTATTTCGCATCGACTGATATGGGTGTCGCTCACACGCTCGCAAGAGGCTTCTTTTGGTCCGAGAACATCTTATGGAAGGACGATTGCACAGATCTCCCATTGACCGTGTTTCTCGCTGGACAAGACATCATCGCGCCAACGGGCGAAGTCTGCGCGTATCTGACCAAGTTTAGTGCAGGAGATGCGCAGGAATGGCATGGTGGATCGTGGGACGAAGAGCATATCATCTGGAGAACCCGCGAGAATGTCAAAGCACCAAAAACAGTGGTCTGGTGTGAAGATCTCAATCATGCTCAAATCTTCGATCGGAAGGGTTGGCGTCGAATGCTCGTAGCTGAGGCAAAACGGGGTTCATTTGCTAGAATGGGAGACGAGGCTTCTGGATGACCTACCTGTGCACGCGTGGCATTTTCGCTGGAGAGATCGTTGCAGGGTGGAGATTCATGGCCGTAATGAAACTTGTCCTTGTTCAAGGAAGATATTTGATTCGCCTAATAATCTGAAGCAGGGTTTGCCAGACTTGCGGGACCAACCTGGCCTTCGCACAAGCCGAGCACATCACCTGCTGGGTAATATTTTTAACCATTTGATCTACACTCTCTTACATCGGATCATGCATATACCCATTACTGCCCAGATGATCTTTTTACCAACTCTTCCAAACGTCTTGGGGGGTCGCATTGGACGGGACCAAGATCCAACCATCACTCGTAAGAGCGCAAAGAATTTCTTCGTGTTTTCTGGTCTTGGAAACTTGCATGTACTACTTGGCAGGTTTGAGGCATTGCTCAAGGCGTTGAATATGCATGGTTGAGGAATTGATCAAAAACAGGACAATCGGGCAACGTGAAGGACACAAAGAAGTTTGGCAAGAGTTTTCAAAATCTCCGACCTAGATAGAGCGCTAAATCAGGGTATCATACATATCCTACACCCAGTCAGCATGGCTATATATGAATTGCGTATAGGCATGAAAGATAACTTGCCTTTCCTTGCTCCTTGGAAGAAGAATCTCACAATGAAGACCTGCAAACCTGCCATGGTCACCATCATAAGACTTTCGATAATGCTAAAATTAAATATCCTTCTCTCTGTGCTTCTGACAGTGCTAAAATTCCTGTTTTCTCTTGTCCTAAAATACTTTTGATTTCGTGTAATTGTTGACAGTTGTGATGACACCTTGTAGATTGATTCTTCAAGGGCAGAAGTCTGCTCAGGAGTCGTGCCTTGTTTGGAAGGTAGTTGTGCGCGTTGCTCATTCTCGACCTATTCGTTGGTCACAAGGTTAGCTTTTGCATGTGTCACTGGAATATTAGGCAGTTGGATGCCATGTAGTGAAACTGTGCGGTTGGAGAATGACGTACAGCGATCTCGAAATCCACCATTTTGTCCGAGATAGTGCTCATCTCATTATCGAAGCAAAATCTGTATTCACCGGGCTCGTTTGCGGTGAAGACAAAGTCGCCTTGACGCTCCTTCCAGCCCTCAAGCATTATTTTCTCGTTCGGTCCAGTAACTTTATAGTCAACGTCGAATGCGCCACCGGATTGGACCTACGGGACAGTAATGAGCTCCAGACATCATCATTGACATGGCAGGCAATTCGAAATCTTACAGCGAAATAGAAAGCCATCTTGAGGCCTTTCTGATCGGTGTGCGCGAAGAAGCATGCCTTCTCGTTAGGCGTGAGTTCGAATGTAAGAGCTGTAGTCGAAACCGTTGCGATGAAGCAAGCAATCAAGCTCGCCAAAGTGAAGAAAAGGAGCATCTTGGGAAGATGGTCGTTCCACACGACTACACGGGTAGCAGACTGTTTAAAAGTGTGCTTGTTGGTCTGTTCGGATTCAGATGTCACGTCCGTGGCCTTCGGCTTAGGAGTATCCACCACCGTATGCACGGTCCCACACAATACACACTCAAATTAATTCTCACCATCAAACATTCAGAATTAATTATCTCCATAATTATATTAAATAATGAAATGAAATTATATATAATTAATAATTTTCATTTTTATGTCTAATTTAATTCATTGAAATTAATCTCGAAAACGTTATAAAAATCGTATTTATCATTTTAAATAATCTGAATAAAAAATTCCTTCCATTTTATTTAAAATTTCCATATTTATATATATCATATTTTAAATCTTATTTGATAATTATTTTTGAATTTTCTAATTCCATTTTATTTGATATATTTTTATATAAAATTATTTATTCATAATTTATTATTTAATAATCTTTTTCTTTTATTATCATCGAATAATTCATTTTTTCTTTCATTATTATTAAATTTTTTATCAAATACGTTTTCATTTTATCTTTTATTTAATTTTAATTTATTTATTAATTTATAATTGAATTTTATGAATTTCTTTTTGTTATATTTCAAATTATTCAATTTTCTTCTTCTATTATTATTACATATAAATAAATATAATTTTATTAGAATTAAAAAATATCATTTCATCATATTTAAATGATATATTGAAATATTTTTAATATTTAATTCATTATTTCTGAAATTTTATAATATTTTTAAAATTCAAAATTTCAATTTTCAAAAAATAATTTTTTTTATTCAAAATTAAAATAAATATTTTAAATTTATTAATTTTTTTTATAATATTTTATTTAATTAAATATTGAATTATTTATATATATATTTCCAATATTTTATAATAATTATAATTTCTGAATCTGAATCTGACAATGAATCTAAATATTTTTCAATAATCTGAATATGAATTTGATCAAATATAATTAATAATTCAAATAATTAGAATTTTATTTGAAATCATTCATTTTTAATATTTTTTGATATAAATATTTTTATATATATTATCCAAAATAATAAAAAAAAATCATTTTTATTCAATTTAATAAAATTTTATATTTATTAAATCCATTCATTTAATTTTATATTATAATATTCTAACGTGGTACACAAGCGAGCGGTCCGCACAAGCGAGCGGTCCGCTTTTCTCACCAATTCAATCTTCTTTCTTTAACATAAAATATCTCTATTATTAATTATATTTATGATTTTAAATGAAAAGAATTTAAATTTTACAATTCAAATTCTAAAATAAAATCAAAATTTAAAGATCAAAATTATTATAAAAATTTATAAAATTATTTTAAATATTCTTTATTGATGATTTAATAAATATCAATTATAAAATAATATAATATTCAATTCATAAAAATTTAATGATAGAGTCTTGACCCTAGCTTTGCGACAACCCTAGCTTTGCGACGGCGCGTCGCATACTTTTCACTTATAACACGCGTTTTTTTCACAATGCCAAAAAAATCAGCTCAACAATTCTCAGATCGTGAAATTCAGATTCAGAAGATTTTATTTGCACTCAAAAATCAAAAGATTTCATTTATTCGAATTATTATTCGTCGATTCAAAATATCGTATAATACATTAGGACACAGATATTATAAAGGTAATACACAAATTATAAATCACGAAATATAGCAGAATTTGACCAACACGGAAGAATCAATTTTTATATAATGGATCAAATAATATATAATAATTGGAATTTCTATCATTATTTCAATATTGAAAGATCTTGCTCATCAGGTACGCGTCGTACATACATCACACACGTCTCGTCGGATAACTGCAGTCATAGAATATCCTC
This sequence comes from Astrothelium macrocarpum, assembly GCA_021030915.1. Taxonomy (NCBI): domain Eukaryota; kingdom Fungi; phylum Ascomycota; class Dothideomycetes; order Trypetheliales; family Trypetheliaceae; genus Astrothelium; species Astrothelium macrocarpum. Next base: position 16,241 of record JAGEMR010000237.1, read on the forward strand.
CTATCAATAATAAATGGATTTATCGATTCAAAAAACGATATTCAGAAATAATCTCAATATTCGTCCGTCAATTAAAATACTCACGATATGAAGGCGCAATTTATGAAAAAATGAGATATTGATTTAATACAATTATTATATAAATTGAAGAATATAAATATCATAATTCAGATATATATAATATGAATGAATCAGAATTTGATATTAACGAAAAATAGACAATCAAAATATTAATTTATTTTGATAATATCAAAAAAAAGAAGATTATTCTGAATAAATAGAAATGGATAATTGATATTAAATATATCAATATTATTGATAAATCATTGATTTTTTTTTTAATATTCAAAGGCGAATATATCAATTCATATTAGATTTTAGAATAAATATTTTATGACTGATTTCTAATAATCAGTCAGAATAAATAGATATTAAATGATATTGGATTTTAATGATTAATAAAAATATTTGATTCATTTATTTATGAAAAGATTATAAATCGCCGACGATTATTTATTATTGATAGATATGGTAGTCATATGACAATTGATTTTATTATTCATTATATGAAGAATAAAATTGATCTGATGATAATATCTTCTCATTATTTTTATTTTTTACAATCTTTTGATATTGGAATTTTTATAATATATAAATTGCACTATATTTATACGATATATGTAATAAACCGGTTTAATTTATAACGAATTTTTTGGAATGAATGGATTTATTTATTAATAAAAATACGTTCAAAAATAATGATAAAAAAAAATATTTTTAATGACTGGCGAAAAGTAGGTTTATTTCTTTTAATATTTATACGAGTATTGAGAGGCCTTTCTCACGAGATTATATTGATTATTTCAAAATCACGTATATCATCTGATTCAAATAATTTGAATTTATTTCTATTTTACAATTCTTTTTCTGAGATTATTGAATTAGTTAGATTAAACACGAAATTCGCGCAGACATTATATATATATAATGAGGTCATTTCGCCGGTGAAATGATATATAAAATGAATGATAAAAATTAATGAAAATATGGCCATAATTATTATTTTATAATCTCAATAAATTGTAGATTAATCTAAATTTCTATAGAAATGAAAAAGAACGAAAATAGGAAAAAGAATAGAATTAGACGATATATTGATTTATAGTATTAAAAATATCTTATAAATAACTCGTGATTCAGAAACGAATATTACATTACAAAAGAAAAAAAAACAACCATAATAAATTGAATTAGATAGAAATTCAGATTGGATGGAAGATTCAGTATTTGAAATTTTGTCTAGTGATTTTGAAGAAGTGCAGTTTTCGCGTAAGCGTTGTGCACGCATTGCGCAGGTGAAGGTTTGATTTGGTTGTCGCAAAGCTAGGGTTGTCGCAAAGCTAGGGTCAAGACTCTATTTAAAATTCAAAATATATTTTATATATAAATATGATTTTTAAAAAATTTTATATAAAAATTTTAAATTTATTCAAAATTGTTAAGGCACCACGGCAACACAAGTGCACGGCGACCAATCGGTACGGCCGCTACATGTAGCTCACCCGGGAGCCTGCGAGTTCACCAGAGAGATCGTGAGTATCACCCTTCTTTTGGTGAGACTCATTCCAGCGGTCGTGAGAATCATCACAATATCAATGAACAATTTAAATATATAAAAATTCAATACGATCATTATGATTTCATTATATTCAAAATTATTCTTTAAATTAATCTTTGATAACGTTTTTAATAGAATTTTGAATTATCAAAATATTATTCTTTATTAATTCAATTTTTTATCAATTCATTTTAAAAATTATTTTGATTCTAAATAAATTTGATTTTAAAAATATTTAGAATTATAATATATTGAATATTTTCAAAATGAATTAATAAGAATAATTATAAATTAATAATAATTCATTTTAAATTAAAAGAAATTAATTCATATCACGATTTAATAGAAAAATTAAAAAATCTGACGATTTTTATAAAAACCGTTTTAAAATAAAAGATTAATTTAATATCATTTAATTATATTTCATATTTGAAAATATTATGATGATTAATTAATTTCTTTTTATAATTATATTTATAAAAAAAAGAATATTTTATTAAATCTAATTATATTTTATTAATTATATAATAAAAATTGGAAATTAAATGATTAATAATATATTTTAAAATTTTAATATATTTAAAAAAGAAATTATTAAAATATTTAAAATATCTAATTAATAAATAATAATCGAATAAATAATTCTGAATATCAAATAAAAGATTTTAATGATAGATTATATAATCAGATTTTAAAAATATATTCAATAAATTAAATGGAATAATGAAATATTCCGTTTCATATTTTATAAAAGATTTAAGAATAATATTAAAAATGAATTAACGTACAACACAATTGAGTTGGCCACCCAATTGGATTGGCCACTTTTCCGCACTCTCATACGAAGAATTTAAATAACTCAATCATAACAATATAAATTTTTTTATATTATTCAGAATTCTCTTTCTCAAATGTATCTTTAATTACAGTACAGATGCGCGTATTATATCCAGATTTATTATAATTATTATATTGCCGTTTATCTGTTTTTGATATTCTCGTACGACTACCATTTTCATCTATTTTTTATTATATTATCTGTTTAGACCCTTTCTGAGTCTGTAAATTCTGTCCATTTTATATAAAAAGAGATCCTTCTTCTAATAAATGGGTTTTTTTAACCCTCCGATGTCGGTTAAATTTTTGATTTATCATACAAAATATTTGATTCTCTTCTTTCAAAATGGCAAATTGATGCATTATTATAATTATATCATATAAAAACTGGTTGATAATAGATAAAAATTCAGATAAAAAGCTGTTCTGATGTCATACGATTCGGTTTCTAATATATTCATTTTGAAATTGTATTTCAGTGGGGTTATATGGTGTTTTTGATTTTCAGAAAAGGGGGGGTCCAGATGAATTTCTAAAGGATATAAATATATATAATTTCATATCCAATTATGAAATTACATATTCTGGATTATATAATATAAATTCTATTTTTCGAAAATTTTTTTTGAATATTTGATTTTATTATAATAATTTGAAAAATTTTATAAAATATTGGAAAAAAATCCTTTTTTAAAATATAAATGATATACGTTCGTATGAGATCATTAATTGTTTGGCCGTATACGTGTTTTAATACGCGAAAATAACCTATATCAAATGATTATAATTTATATAATAAATGAGGAAATATATAAAGAATGATAATATTATTCTTTTGACAGAATAATTCAAAATCAATTAAATGATGATTTTCGTATTTATTAAAAATGAGAAAATAATATATATCCGTTATATAATTTATAATATATCGATTAAAATATTAAATTCAATCTAGATTTTGTTTATTTATTATTCAATTATTATCTGATATAATAATTATTCAATTGTATGATAATGAATTATTTTAATATCAAAATGAGAAATGATTTTTATCTATAATAATGATATATAGCGGGATGGTATAATCCAATACGTCTATATCTTGAATTATTATCATCTATTTTTGATTATTCTGTTGAATCGTATAAAACTTTTCACGTTTTTCAGTATTGATAATAACCATTTCTGATAAAATTTGGCCTATTAAAAATCCCGTTTCATCAAAATTGTAAATATTTCTCTTTTAAATGCCAAATTGGTCAATTATATGTCGTACGAGATTAAATCATTCGCGAAATTTGTCAGAATTTTTATATTAGATTCTCTGATAATCGATTCTATAATTAAAACGTGTATGCAATTCAGATTATTATTATATAAAATTAGAAATCCAATTCTTATTTACGTATAACGTATTATGGTCGCGTAATAGTCGATTCGTCATATCTTCAATACCACTATACCGGAGAGGAAATGATCGCGAATCTAGATCAAATATATATCATACGAATATCTATTCTTCTAATTCAATGAATTTTTGATAAGGATATTGAATATCGTGTTATGAAAGTTTTCCATATTTTCAATTTTGAAATATCGTACGAGAAATTTTATAAATAATTATTACACGACGAATATTTAATTTAGAATTCTTTTGAAACGTCTGAAATACAAGAACAAGGTCACTTTCTTTCCAGGCTTGAACCATAATAGAATGTGGGAAAAAAATGGATTTAAATTGAGTTATACGAAAATGCGGAAAAGTGGCCAATCCAATTGGGTGGCCAACTCAATTGTGTTGTACGTTAATATATTATATAAATATTATGGATATTCTATCATAATTAATAAAAATAATGATCGAATTAGACGATAAATTATATATAAGAATTCTAAAAAAAAGAAGAGGCCGAAAATTAATCATTGGACAGAAAAATTCACGAATTCAGAATAACGATTATAATAATCTAATGAATTTTAATTTTGTCGGAAAAGGAAAAAAGGGCAATATCCGCCCGAAAAAGGGATTCAAAAATAAAAAATATTATTCTTATAAAAAAAAGAAATATTTCGTAAAAAATTACCGATCCAAATCCAATATAATATAACGGAAAATCGCAATCATAAAAAAGAAAATCAATATGGTTTTAATAAATTCCCCGGATGAGAAAATTTTAATTGAAAAGATCATTTAAGAAATATCTGATGAAGGGAATGAATGGCAATTCAATCAATAAAATAATAATAGAAAGAATAATCCATTTCCGGTATTAGAAAATCTATAAAAAATCCGTAAAAGAATACGAGAATATATCATATAATTAAATTAATAAATAAATCGAATTATAAAAAAATATCTAATAATCGAATTTATATTTTAATAATATATCGAAAAAATATTAAAATAATCGAATTATGAAGATCATTTTATGGCCAGATTATATATAATTTTTAATTATTTAATGTATATTATTATAATATAAATTTTCAGAAAATAATTCAGAATTTTAATGAAATTATTATCAAAAAATTTTGAAATATAGAAAAATGTTTCGTTTAATATAATCAATCTGAATTATAAATGATTAATTTTATTAGAAGAATGCCGAAATCAGAAATATCAGTTATTAGAATATCAAAAATATCGAAAAATGAAAAAAAATATTTAATAAAATAACATCACTGATATTCAAAATTCATGATATTCTGAATATCAGAAAATATAATAATAATAATATTATAATAAGAATTATAAAAGATATATATATGATCAATAATAAAAGGGCGAATTTATAAATGAAAAGATAGAAGAAATTATATCCATAAATGCGCCATTATTTAAAAAAAATATAGAATATTCTTAAATAAATTTACTAATATAATCTATTTATAATTATTAGATTAGGAATTATTTTTAAAAACAATTAATTATAGATAGAAAATATCCAGATCATAAAAAAATATATTATTATTAATATAAAAATGAGAATTATGAAATTCATATAATAGAAAAACTGGGATAATATAAACGATAATTTTGGAAAAATTGCAATTTTATAAATTATTTTATTTATTGAAGATAAAAAGGGGAATATATATTAATCAACGAATGGTTCTATAGGAATAGAAAGAATTGTCTATATTATAATGATTGCGGAATAATATAATATCTATTCATATTTATTAGACAAATCGCGATAAAAATACACTCATTATAGGAAAAAGATTTAAATTCTATATACAGAATGCGTATATAGATTTAAATATCATTCAAATATCCAATTATTTATTATATATTATAATAATATTGGAAAAAAAAAGGAGAATTAAAACGTTAATCAATTCAGAAATAAATAGGAATTTTATATCCAAAATATTTTAAAATTCATTAGATTTATTAATTAAATTAAAAGATTGAAAATATATAATATATGTAATAATAGGAGAAAAAATGCCAGAAACTGGCGAAATTTCAGAAGAAATTCGGCCAATATTTATAATTATCGCAGAATATATTAAAAAAATCATATTTAATATCATTATCATAATCAGACATAATATCGTATTAGAATTATTTTAATTATAATAATATAATCCAATAATTAATTGGAAAAATAGAATATTAAAAATAAACGAATATAATTATGGAATTATATCGAAATTTTCGCATTCAGACGCGATAAAAGATAAAATAGATAACTATTTTATATAAATCATTTCGAAAAATGAAATTTTTATCAAAAGAATCTCGGATATAACAGATATTCCGATAAAATAAGAAAATCAAAAGATTAATAATTTAAAAATAATTCCAATCATTTTTGAAATCTTTTTAAAATATAAAAAATGGATATATCTTTTTAAAAAAGAATTAAATGCTAATATATTATCTAAACATTAATCATAAAATCATGAAATAAAATTTTTTATAAAAAAATAATTTATATTTAAATCCATTTACACATTATTTAATAAAAAATTTGAAATATTAAAAAAATATTTGAATAAAAATCTAAAAAAAGATTTTATTAAAAAATCGGAATCATTTATAAAATATCCAATTCTTTTCGTATTAAAAAAAAACGGAAATTTATAATTTTATATAAATTATTAATAATTTAATAAAATAATAATTAAAAATCGATATCTGTTATTCAATATCATAAAATTATAGAATAGATTTTTAAATATATAATGATTTATCAAATTAGATTTATTAAAAATTTATAATCTTATACGAATAAAAAAAAATGAAAAATAGAAAATAATATTTTGAATAAAATACGGATATTTTGAATATTTTATTATATTATTCGGATTTATAAATACGTCAGTTAATTATCAAATATTCGTTAATGATATATTAAAATCATATTTCGATAGATTTATAATAACATATTTAAATGATATTTTCATTTATTCGAAAATCAGAAAAAAATATACGTAATATATATAATTAATATTTAAATAATTTAATAAATAAAATCTACGATTGAAATTATCAAAATATGAATTCTAAATCAAAAAAACGAATTTCTTAAATTATATCATTAGAATGGGAATTATACGAATTGATTCAGATAAAATAAAATTAATTAAAAATTGGCCGGAATCAAAAAACGTAAAAAATATTTAATTTTTTTTAAAATTCGTTAATTATAATTAAAAATTTATTAAAAAATATTCTTTTAAAATACAATTTCTAATAGAATTAATAAAAAATAAAAAAAAATTCGTTTTCGGAAAAAATAAAAAGAAAATATTTAAAATATTTAAAAAAGATTATTTATAAAATTCCGTATTAAAAATTATCAAATTATTAAAATCAATATAAATTAAAACCGATATATCTGATTTGATAATAAAAATATATTTACATCAATAAATATAAAATGGAAAATAATATCTAATAGAATATTATTCAAAAAAATTTTTAAAATTAGAATAGAATTATGATATCCATAATAAAGAATTTTTTGTCATAATTATTGTATTATAATATTAGAGAATATACACTGAAGGATCATCATTTTTAAAAATTTTCATAGATCATAAAAATTTCATTTATTTTACGATAACGAAATAATTGAATTAACGATAAATCAGATAATCAGAATTCTTAAAATAATATAAATTTATCATCAAATATATATCAGAAAAAGACAATTCTAAAACCGATATTTTAAATTAAAGACCGGATTATATAATAAAAAAAATTAAAAATCAAACGGTCCTTTAAATAAATCAAAATAATATATTATCAAAGAATTATAAAAAAATCAATATAATTCTAACCGTTTTTAAATAGAATTAATAAATAGAATAGAAAATCATAATTCTATTAAAAAAGATCAGAAAAATTATTGAAAAATATCATAACGGATTATTTTATAAATATCCAGAAATCGTATAAATTATAAAAAATATTCAACGAAATTATTATTTCAAAAGAATGAAAGAATATATCCAAAATTATATTATTAAATATGAATCGTATTAAAAAAATAAATATAATATATAAATAAAAAAAAGAATAATTATATTAATAAAATTATCGTATAAATCATTCAAATAAATTATTATAAATTTTATCACGAATTTATTAAAATTAAAAAATCCAATAATAGAATTAAAATATGATATAATTATAATTATTATAAATAAATTAATAAAATATATTATCATCGAATAATTCAAAAAAATATATAAAATAATTCATATAACCGAATTATTATTCCAAAAATTAATTAAATATTTTAGAATTCTGATAAATATTATATCTGATAGAAATCGAAAATTTATATCAATTTATTAAAAAATAATTTTAAATAAATTCGGAATTAAATTGAAAATATTTATGATATATTATAAAAAAATAGACGGTCAGATAAAATATATAAATTAAATATTGGAATAATATTTGAAATATTATACGAATAATCAATAAAATAATTGGATATTTTTATTATTTATAATATAATTAATATT
>JAGEMR010000238.1:0-24515 GCA_021030915.1 Astrothelium macrocarpum
AATGAATGATTTCAAATAAAATTCCAGTCATTTGAATTATTAATTATATTTGATCAAATTCGTATTCAGATTATTGAGAAATATTTAAATTCATTTTCAGATTCAAATTCAGAAATTATGATTATTATAAGATATTAAAAATATATATATAAATAATTCAATATTCAATTAAATGAAATATCATAAAAAAAAATTAATAAATTTGAAATATTTATTTTAATTCTGAATAAAAAAAATCATTTTTTAAAAATTGAAATTTTAAATTTCAAAAATATTGTAAAATTTCAAAAATAATAAATCAAATATTGAAAATATTTGAATATATCATCTGAATATGATGGAATGATATTCTTTAATTTTAATAAAATCATATTCGTTTGTATATAATAATAATAGAAGAAGGAGATTGAATAATTTGAAATATAATAAAAAAAGGCTCGTAAAATTCAATTATAAATTAATAAATAAATTAAGATTGAATAAAAAATAGAATGAAAACACGTCCGGTAGGAAATTCAATAACAATGAAAGAAAGAACGAATTATTCGGTGATAATAAAAAAAAAAGGTTATTGAATAATAAATTATGAACAAATAGTTTCATATAGAAATATATCAAATAAAACGGAATTAGAAGATTCAAAAATAATTATCAAATGAGATTCAAAATATGATATATATAAATACGGAAATTTTAAATGGAATAAAAGGAATTTTTTATTCAGATTATTCAGAATAATAAATACAATTTTCATAATATTTTCGAAATTAATTTCAATAAATTAGATTAGACATAAAAATGAGAATTATTGATTATATATAATTTTATTTCATTATTTAATATGGTTATAGAAATAATTAATTCTGAATATTTGGTGGTGAGAATTAATTTGAGTGTGCATTGTGTGGGACCGTGCACACGGTGGTGGATACTCCTATGGGTAGAATCTCTCCCAGCTGACTCTCGAGCAGAGGTACTAAAACTTAGGCAATACATCCCCATCGAGTGCTCATCGAGTCAGATGTATACGACTATGAGTGCCTATCTACCTCTTTGACAATCCGCATCTATCTAACAGTGAGCTACAATCGGTCTGCAATTCCTGGTTGATTTGATGCGGAGCCCTTCAATCAATTCTATGACCTTCAATATTTGCTTCTATCATTATCATTACTACTACTACTATCATTACTATCATTGCTATCATTACTATCATTACTATCATTATTACTCCTCTCCCCTCCTCTGCATTCACTTGTAACGAGCAAGTTGAGGAGGGACAAAGATTCAGCATTAAATTCTCCTTTATAATATCTCAGTTGTACTCCATCACTGCTACCAGTCTGCGCCCATGCGACACCAGTAGCGCGCCACTCCTTCTCTGTTAGTAATCGAATCATGCTATCTTAGCACAGCCATTTTGGTGACGATGCTGTTTCATTCGATCATCATCAACTTTTCACCCAAATATACTTCGTTTTCTCGCTTGACGCTAAAGACGTTCTATTGCTGCGGCAATCAATTTACATTGCTTAGCTTCGCTGCCCAACACCGCTTTATATCCAGACAAAGCACGTGTGTACAATTCCTTTGCTCTCTCAAGTCTACCGGTCTTTGAGCAAAGAAGAGCGAGATTCCTCATAGTACTCAACGCATCGAGATGGCGTTGTACTTGTCCAAACCCCACTAGTTTCTCATATCCTTGCAGGGCTCGCTCAAACATCTTTTCTGCCTCTTTTAGCCTACCTGATTTCAAGTAAAGATAACCTATATTGCCAACTGAACACAACGTCTTCGGATCATTGGGACCCAAGACTTTCTCGTAACCTTGTAGTGCTCGCTTGAGCATCCTTTCTGCCTCTTCTGACCTACCTAAAAATAAATGAATAAGGCCCATATTAGCAACTGCACTGAACGTTTTGGGATGATCAAGACCGCACGCCTTCTCTCTCCCTTGCAATACTCGTTCGTACATCTCCTCCGCCTTTTCAAACCTGCCTGAATGTGCATAAACAATGCCCAAGTTATTGGCCCTATCCAGCATTAATGGGTCATTAGGATCATGCTCCTTCTCCTTCACTCGCAGTACTCTTTCGTGCATCTTCTCCGCCTTTTCCAACCTACCTAAGTCTCTATAAAGACTGGCCAAGCAGTCGACTATATCCAGTGTGAACCCGTGATTAGGCCCCCACATCTTCTCACACTCTTGCAGTGCTAGTTCGTACGCCTTCTGTGCCTCATCTAGCCTGCTTTGGGTTGAGAAGAGGCGTCCAAATCTTTGCCATATCCATCCCATGTCTTCCCATTCCATCGTACATTTTCTTGCCATGTACCAGCATCTAATCCCATGCTGAACAAGACGTCGCTCAGTAATCCATGACTCGCATGTGTTTGGTTCTGGGACATGTGACCCTACACAGTTCAATGCCAGTCCTACCAACGTGACTCTCGTCTCTTGATTCAAAACATGCGTTGTCCAGGCGTGCACGCAGCTATGCATCCCGTATCCTTTCGCCTCGATTCTGTTCTCCGAGCTTGTAGCCACCTCTACCAAACCATGATCGCACAATACACTTACCGCCTGATTGAATGCAAGTTCATCCTTTGTCAGTTGTATAAACCATTCTGGATCATCCTTATGCCCGTGATGGAGAAGTTCGAACCAGACGTCCTGATTGTCAAAGTACGCCCACAGCTGAAGAAGCTTCGCAGAGAGCTCATTTTGCTGTTTGATGTGGTCAAATGAAAGCTGCCACGTGGAGTAAAGTGTTTGATCGTACGACATCAGCTTAGGACTCGTCTTCTGAAGCTTCGACCACGACGCTCGATAGAACTGAAGATACTCCGAGAAAGTCGTCGATACCTGATCAAGGTATGCCCCAGCCGTTGCCAAGGCTAATGGAAGTCCATCAAGCTCTTCAGCCAGTGACTTTGCGTCGGGATCTAAAATTGTAAGTAGTTATTCCGACTTCTTGATCCATGCTATTTTTGGAATTGGCTTACCATTGAACACGCCGCTTCCTCTTCTAGACGTATATGAAAGTATTTCAAGGCTGTCATGTGCGTTTGACATTTTCTCAACCTGTATTCGTTGGCCAATCGTCACTTGCGATGATCTCGTCGTTATGATAATTCTCCCTTGATAGGTTTCGGGAAAGAATTCTTGTATGTTAATTGCTCCGGGATTCGAGCTGTCAGGTAGCTTCGGGTTGTCGTAGTTATCGTACACGATTAGCCAGGCTGAGTTCTTCGGGAGACTTAACCACTGTTTAACAGCTTCAATAGCATTATCGAGGTCGCCGGTCAGATCCATTGTGCTCAAATGACTCGCTGACGGATGTTCGCGGAGTATGCGCCGTGCTATTTTCGCAGAGCTTTGCTTGAGGGACTCTCTGTCATTACAACGAACCCAGAAGAATCCAGAGTAACAGGCATGGTGTTGCTTGGCATAGGCAATAGTCAGCTGCGTTTTGCCGATTCCCCCAAGGCCATGAAGTACTACTATCTGACGATCGCCTTCACTGGTCAACACCTCATGGAGACTTGCTATCTCTTTCTCTCGCGCGATAAAGTGATCAACTCGGGACACGTCAGAGAGGCTAAAGCTGATTGAAAAGGTCTCCTCGGCGCCATCCCGAGCTATATTGAAACTGTTACTATCGCCAATTGGCAACACGTGCATTATAGTTCCATACCCGTGTTCTTCCTCATTTCACCCTTCCACCGATTTTCTACAACCTTGCCTGCATCACGCACCATAAGGCTCAAGTGCCCCGACACAGTCTTGTATCCACTGTCCTGCTCCGAAGCGAACTTGACCATGTGAACGTGATCTGCATGGATGACGATAGGTTCTGCGTCCGCCGCTCCAGGAACTACCGCTGATGCTCGGGGTACCACCTGGCAAGACAGCTGGTCAGCTTGGTTCGCCCAAGGGGGGCAAGAAGGCACACCATAATCGAATGACCAAAAAGAGTGGGGGTAGGATACTCCTCGTATGCGAACTTGGTAACAAAGTCTCCGCTTATTGGCCCATATTGTCCAAGCTGCTGCTGCAGCCATTCTGAGTCGCGCTCTAGGTGTTGAAGAAGCCGTTCATCTGCTGCCACGAATACCGATGCTATGTTAGATAAAAGCTTTCCGAGTTGCACTCCGTTACCACCTTGGTGAGGGGTTCCCAAGAATATAATTCCGTATGTCGAGAGCTTGATTGATTTGTGCTGCTCCAGAGCGCCAGGACGGGCTGCGTCAGAGTGAATCAAGGCCTGTCCCATTAGATTTACCCGCATGAGTTGGACATGTACACTCACACTCTTTACGATGATCCCTCCGAGGCTATGAGCGACGAATATGATAGGGCGCCGTATCGTCTGCCACTGTTAGTGTCTGCCTGTCTCTCAAGATGTCACCAGAGGTTGCAACAAAAATTGTCACCCGCGACCGCCAGAGACATAACCGCCGTAGGCCTCATAGGGAGAACCTCATATCATTTTCAGCAATCACAGACCGTAATAAAATTGGGGGCAACTTTTTGAGAAATGATCTCGAAGATTCTTTTATTGTCTGTTGTTGAGGGCCTCCCTGGGAGGTGTACGGCAAATTATCTCTCTCATGGTCGAGTGACATTTCTTATTGCAACCCCTAGTCATGCCTACTTTACATTTGATAAGCTCCTTTCTAGACACAAATCTGTCACAAGCGTTCTTGCGTGATCATACAGATATTGGCAGCTCACACGAGAGCTGCTATAGGTATTCGCATCATATCCCCAGCATAGGATGCGTGCGTTGGGGATTACGGTCGGAAGGAGGTGGCGGAGCCAGTGGACGTCGTTCGTTGCTGTCCATGTCTTTTCTCGATGTCCGTTCAAGCCGTGCACCGCAACGATGCTGCGAAGACATGTAAGAGAAGGTCGACATGAAATCGTAATGATACCATTGGCTGCAATAAGAATTGTCACCCACGAGCGTGATACGTATCGCCGCCGCAAGCTTCGTACGGAGGGCCCCATACCATTCCAAGCCATGAGAGCCAATTGACAATTCAATAAGAAATATCTCTCAAGACTTTCTTGATTATTACTGCTGAGGGCCCTCCTATGAGGAGTGCGCCAGTTATGTCTTTCGCGGTCGCGGGTGGTATTTCTTATTGCAACCACTGGTGGTGAAACATACTCAACAACTGGATCTTCTCGTTCCGCCACCACCTCTAGACCTTGCGGACACGGATCGATGGCGGGAGCTTCTGATCGCGAAGAATGTGTTGGCTGGTGAGGGTGAGCTCAGTCTGGCACTTTGTTTACGAGATACTGCACCTCATCGCTATATTTGGATCGTAGACGCTTTGGCCACAACGTCGTCATGTTCTCAAGGCGCGTACCGTGCGAAGAATTGCTATTCGAAGTAGTTGTTGTTCATAATTGGGCATTTAGTCAATTCAGATGTACTTCTAGGTGTCCGCCAGCCTGGCGCCTATTTCGACTGAGCTGAACGGCACCTGCGGTGCTCTGTACGACGTACGCTACTGTATCATTGGCTGCGAGCCTGCAGCCGAGACGTCCATCTTCATTCGATCCCGGGCACATATTGGGCCAATACAGCTAGAACCAAATTGCGAGTCCAAAGGCAGATGAACCCAAGGTGCACCCCCGATCTTGAAACGACTTGCAAAACGAGTTGAATACGATATAAGTTGAACTTTTGAGCACCGGCTTTTCCGTAAATAATTTAATTTCAAATGTGGAAGCGCTCAAACATGTAAGTCTACTATGCCAGTTTCCGGGTGTAAATCCCGATTGAGCCCTTTTGGAATTGCAGACTTCTATGTTAATAGGTAAGAAAAATTTATGTTCTTTTGCTTCCTGAATATATGTTTCAGGATTTCACCAGTGTTCGGTCCATCGGCGACCGGAACGCCGACATTCATCGTTACACGAAGTTGGACAACTTTTCGGCTCGTATAGGCGAAATCTTGGCAGCTGACTGTATTCTTTAAAGTCTAAGCGGAATACATGTTTGATCAATTAGACGAGAGAAGATTCGTTCGGCTATGGACTTCGGTATCTACCAGCTACTTGCTTGACTGCCACGTGGCACAGCTAAAAATGTCGTGGAATTAGACCCACTACAGACACGTTCGGGAGACACTCAGGAACACTGGCCTGAACATCTCTTGACAGGGTTTCCCCATGAATGGCTTCGATTCCTTGTTACTCGGAAATTTGGTTGGGCATCTGCTAAATATGTGTCTTGCAAAGTGGTCTTATTGCAAGTTTTTATTCAAACCCCTGGCATTAGCTTCCTCATGCTTAGATAATCGGTCGATTTCACGATCTCCAAAGTAATTATGGAAAAACCAGCATACAATCTAGCGTAGAAGGCATAATTTGTTGGATGTTTCTTCATGATCATAATGGGCGAAGATTAGGCCTCCATGGTGTTTAAAAGACTCAAACCCTAGCCTCGTATTTAATCACTTCATCAGCCCATTGTTCAATAAGCCTAACACGGCATGAGAATGCTTACAAAAAGAGAGCATCATTTCAGCCGCATGCGAAAGACGTGCAACACATATGGAGTCATTCTTTTGCGTCACTTTCCCATTTCATCCAATCTATTCATAGTATATATACAAATCCAGTAATGATACACCTTATGCCTCAGAATCCACACCCCCAACCGCATCGAAACCCTCTTTCTCCCCCCCCACCCCCCCACACACCCACATTCATGCATTCCCGTCCTTCTGCGCGTCCTCCAACATTCTTCTCCGGCCCTCAGCGACCGCATACACGGCCGTGCCCGCGCCCTCCAACACGCGCGCAACCCCGAATCCCACGCCCTGCAACACCGCGACCAACGTGCCGCGGAGCCCGGCCAGGCCGCCGTCAATGCTACCGGCCCAGGCCACGCCTCCGCCATCCAACGCGCGCCCTTCCGCGCGCGCCCCCAGCAGCAGCAGCTTGCCCACTGCCGCCGCCACCGCCGCGTCGTGGTAGCTCGGCTGCTCCCGGCGTTTAGGCGCGGGAAACGCGGGCGAGGGCGAGAGGATGCGTAGGAGTGCTGCGAGGTGCGCGGGCGAGAGAGTGGGGAAGGATAGCGCGGCGAGGGGCCCTGAGAGGAGAGGTTCGAGCCCGTGATGTTGGCGCGTGTGCGCAATGGACTCATGCGCTGCGTAGGAGAGGGCATGTGTGTGACTTTGGTCCGTAGGTGAGGATGTGTTGTTTGGAAGGGGAGTGGAGGATTGCAGGTGTGGGTCGGTGGGGGGGGTAGATGCCGGTGAGGGGGATAAATGTTGTTGTTGTTGCTGTGCTGCAGGGTGGTAGAACTCGACAATTCGGAGAGCAGTGGCAAATATGCCTGTCTGTAGGATTTGGAGCTTGATGCCGGAAGATATTGTTGCATCTAATTCAGCACCAGTTTCTTTTGCGCGAGACTCGTCCAGCTTGCGAAGGGCAATGGCCATCTCTCTCCGCAAGGCCATCCATTCTATCGAGCGGATATTATTGTGTTGGAACAGCAGGATTAGCGGTGAGCTTTGTATGAGAGAGGCATAAGATCGCAGTAGCTGTGATTTGCGAAACTCGGGAGGTTTGTAAGACGGGGGTTGCGTTGGCGGATATCGTGCAATAGGAGCATTTAGGTAGATTGCATGATCAATTGGCGTGGCTGGCGCAACGGCAGCTGTAGCAGAGGCATAACGCCGCTGACCATGGTGACGTTGGAGGGATACGGCGCGAAGGTAGAGACACCGTCTTGAAGGTAAATGAAGTTTCTTGAAGCTTCTCATGTCGTCGGGTTTTGTGTAAAGACAGGAGTTAGAGGATCGGGGCTGATCATTTCGCGGAGTCAGCCCGAGCTCCGTTCGTGTGCCACCAGAGCCTCACTTCGCTCCGCCGACGGACAAATCTATGCTGCCATCATAGTTACGTACCAGGTGTTCTCGAAACAAGCAGGCCTATCGCATGGAGGCCGAGTTGTGCGAGATTTCAATTTAACCATTCCCAGGCCCGGCTATCGGGTGTGCCTCGCTACCACCTACATCTTTGTTAGTTTGTTTCGCTGTTATTTGTCCACTGATGAAGCGAGACCCCGATCCAGAAGAGGTAGGCCTTTGTCGTTGGTCACCCCGTAACTGGTCTGCCCGCTGCTCCAGAATGACTACCATCGCATAGTCTGACGGATAGGGTTAGCAGAGAGGCTATGAAGCTAGATGTCTTATATATCCAATCGAAGCTGAAATCATGCATTCTGGAACAGGTAACAACCTCGCGAATCGCGACTTGAGATACCGATTCTTCGTACCTGGTATTTTTGTCTTTTTTTGCAGAGTCTTTGGTGTATAAAGCATTCCGAATTCCAAGTCATGTTCAAACACGACATCTACTTTGCAGTCCGTCATTTGTTGCGATTACTTTAATTCAGTTTCTTTGCTTATGGGAATCGCAATGTCTTCCGTCCACGGAACGTCTGTTCATGTTACCGTCACTATTGACCCTCGGAATGAGGAAGCTTTTCTACGCGCTCTGAAGCCTACGTTTGATGCTGTTTGCGCCGAGTCGGAAAACACTTTCTTTGAGGTGTATAAAAATTCGGACAAACCAGGCCAGTTCAAATTTGTCGAGAATTGGAACGCCTCCAAAGAATGGCTTATCGAGGTAGAATATGAAGGGCTATATTGTAAAGAATAAACTAACGAATCGATAGGTCCAGCTTCAAAAGGAATACTACAAACCATACACCGATGCTACAAAGTCCATGTGGACTGAGCCTTTGAAGTTGGAGTTTTACGACCGTATGATGCCGATATTTCGACATGCCAAGCCAGAAGTGCCCATGGTGGAAGGACCCGTGTGAAGCGAGCATTCGAGAAACATTTTGTTGTGACCTGTGTCGGGTTTGATTCACCAATATCGACGCATCAATGCACAGCAGGTCTGAGCGATTTTCCAATAGAAACACGGAGTTCGAACCGATCATTCCCTTTTAGCGTCTGATTTACACACCACTCTCAGGAGACATAGATAGAGTAGAATAGCATTTAATTCTACATACACTCTTTCCAAAAGCAAGCGCTTATGCAGATTGATATCAACGGATTTGGGAAAGCCTGCGAAAACGCGGCTGACCAGCGAGAGTGTTGACGTGATCAATGCAATTGTCGACTGACTTGGGAGACCTCGGGCGTAACGCAAGTAGTCAGTAAAGGCAAACCTTTGGTCAATCATTACTCTCATGTTTGTTGTCTTGAACATTTTTGAGAGTCCCATTCACGTGCGTGTCCAATGAATTTGTTTTGCCACGATATTCCTTTTTGCAACTTCCGGTCAGCTGAGCGAGAACCTATGCATCGAGCCAGGGACTGTGCGTCTTCCGTCTTCGAGTCATCTTTTTCCGTCCACGTGTCCTTTAATTCTGCCCACACAAACTCCTTTTTCATTCAAGATGAATCATCGTCTATGGGCTCAGGTATTGGCTAACGATGGTCTCTACTCACGCCTGAGCTTTGCCCTGAAATGGACATTGCATGAATTCAACCTGTCAGAGTCCATTCATTTGAATACATACATGTTGATCCAAATCATCAGAGCCACAAACGTATTTGTGGATGCACAGCCATGAAATGGACTCAGAGCCGTTTATTGGACAGCTCGTATTCGCTGACATAACGTCTCGCAATTCAGCACAACAAATGGTGAATTACAAAGGCATTGTCGTAAGATTTATCTCGCTTGCACCAGTGGGTGAAATTAGAAATGTCACTCCTGGAGTTCCCCAGCCCGCTCATCAAACTCCGACAGAACAGTAGAAGCCATTTTTTGATGATATCTACACCAGCTTGGCGAATCGCTTAGGGGTCCCCCCGGGGCGACATTTCTAGTTTTACCCACTGGTGCTTGCATGACGCAGTCTTTGTCATTTCCTCTCACTGGTGCACCAGCGGGTGCAATAAAATATGTCACCCGCGACCGAGTGAGATAATTCGCCACACACGATGTAGGGAGGCCCTCAACAATAATAATAGAGAAAATCTTAAATTCATTTCTCTGCAGAGAATTTGTACAAATTTAAGTTATTTCAAATAATCTGGGGTCCTCTCTGGGAGGCTTCGACGAATTATATCTCTTGCAATCGTGAATGACATTTCTTGTTACAACCTCTGGTGGGTGCAATTTTTGATTTCTGATCTGGAAATCCACAGATCAAATTGCCATCCCTTTATCAGAGCCTGTATCTTGTGCTTAAAATAATTAACGAGGGATCAATAAAGTTTGAGTCATAGTCCCTAAATACGAATAGCTAACAACAATTCCAAACAACCTTTTTCATATCCACAACACGAATGCATCAGCAAGTTTAACGGCACCAGTCCATAGCATACGAAATGTCACCCACGGCTGCGAAAGATATAATTCGCCGTAGGCCTCATTGAGAGACCCTCAACAAAAACAGATAAGAATGTTGTAGAATTTATTTCTCGATAATTTATTGATAGATTTTTCGCAATTCATAATCATCTAGAATAGTATGAGGTCCTCCTGACGAGGTCTGTAGCGAATTATATCTTTCACGGACGGGGACCTGACATACGGTAAACAAACTCGAGAGCCTTTGGACAACTGAAATGATGATAGATACTGAGCTTTCGCTGGAATTATTATCCAAATCAGTTCAGCGTATTCTCGTGAGGGTTTCTCAAGATGTGTAAAGCCAATTTCATCCCCGCCACTACTCAAATTTTTATTGTATTCATTGTTGATGGGTAACAATGTGATGATGTCACTAGCCTACGTAATTGACTAAGAGAAACACATTAGCTAATCATGGTTAGCGCATGATCCCAGACTTCCACCATCGCAAGACCCCATGCTATGCTTCAGCATCTCCGGAATTACAAGTCAACACATCTCTCTCTCTCTCTCTCTCCCTCTCTCAATCCAGTAGAATATCATAACGTGTCGTCATTATCCTCTGTCGCTTATACGACGAAATATGCTCTGCAACCTCCCAAACACTTTCCTTGTAGATCGTAAGCAAACCCGTCTTCCCCTATCCTAAACATAATTTACAAGGTCCAATGAGCGCTTCCCGAGCGAACGATGGTTGAAAGAACCCAAACGGTCTCGTGCCTGGGTTCGGTCATGAAGTTCGTCGTTGGGGCCTCACGGTTGCAAAATTACCAATGTGGACCGAGATAAGAATAACTTTTCTCTAAATCTATCGGTACTTCAACTCTGTCAAGTTCATTATCAGAGCCTGGGATTCAAAGTTAGCATGCTCGATTCCTTGTGGTTTTGAATGACTGGAGTAGAAGTTGAAAATCATTCAAAGCATGGAGAAAGTCGTAGACTGTGTCTTACCCGGCCGTCTCTGCACGCCTGGCTAGTCGCTGTCGTCATCCTCGTCCTCTTCTTCTTGCTGTCGTCTCTTCCAGTTCTCGAGTGCGTTAAGGCGGTGCATAATGGAGAGGTACTCCTCCCTGGGCATGACGACCGGGCTCTGCGTAGGGGCCCCGGAGTACGGCGACCCACGTGCTTGGGGTTGCGGTGTCATGGCATATCGCAGCGGAACACTTTGGCTGGCCTGTCCTTGCCAGGCCCAGCCCGTCTGCTGGGAAGAGGCCGAAGACGAAGACGAAGAGCTCATCGGAGGAGCTGCTGTGGCTGCGACCGTCCCCGCAGACCGGAGGTCCCGTGCGGATTGGGGGTAGTAGTAGCTTTGCTGCTGCCACGGTCAACCCAGGGCTCTTTGGAGGCCAGCGCAGGATGACTTGCCGGTGCGGAGGTCACGCCAGGCTGGCTAGCTGACACGGCGGCGCCGGGACCAGCCGTTGCTGTCCCGGATGTTTGCAATGGCGGGAGACTGGACTGCAAGCTTCGATGGCGCCAGTCAGGACCGTATCTGGCAGTCATGATGCGGTCGTTGTCTTCTCGCAGTCGACGAAGCTGGTCTTGACGGTAGTCATCTTGTGACGAAGACGAAGCATTTCCCTGGGCATCGCCCTGCCGTCGACTACCATGACGGTTGCCTGGGTCAGGTCAGCCTCGGTGATAGTGGGTGGGAGAACTAAAAGGACGGTGCTCACGCCGGTCTCGTTGTGACATTGAGATCCTAAGACTATGGGAATTCGGGTAGGAACGCACGCCTTCCGTACCATCATATTTACCTTGAAATTGGTGGTGTCCAGGCACGCCGGCGGATGGAGGATAGTTATGGAACAAGCTTCCGGGAATGCATGCCCTGAACGATCGTACCACTTGACTGCTTCAGGCAACAATCACGTGTAGTCTATGCAAGCGGCATCAATCATAAATGCTTAATTTGGGATTGAGGCAACGAGATTTTTCGTGGAGAGGGGGCCAGCCGCAAGCAGCGCGGTCTGTATTAGTCGACGGACTGTATTGGGAGAGTGCCCTAGTAATGTCAAGCTTTTGGGCAAAGTGTGATTGGCTCCTGGCACGACTTAAGTAACGCCGACAGTGGCACGAGTTAGCCGCAGTGTGCCCTGCTCCCCCGGCCCCGGCACGATCCGCTACCAGCGCACCATGAACCAACATCTTGAATTTCTTTGCACATCTCCACCACTTTCATCCTTCTTGGCCGCGCGCTCATCGTCATCATCATCATAATTCCAGACGTCTGCGCACCGCTACGACTGTCCAAATGTCTCGCGAGGCATACCAGCCTAGTGCCTCGCCTTTTCATGCCTCATCCTCCGCTGCTGTCGCCCAAACCGGCTCGAGCGCCGCCAGTGCCAGCGCCAACACCTCAACTTCTGCCTTTGCCGCCGCAAGCCACGGTCTAGAAGATACGAGCCGTCCCGTGCAATATGCATGCGGCGAATGTGATGCAAAGGTTGTTTTGAAGCGAGGGGATCCCATACGGTGCAAAGAATGTGGATATCGTGTGCTGTACAAAGAGCGGACAAATCGGTGTGCACACGACATCTTTTCTCGAGATCTGCGGGAGATGACAGGCTAACTCCAGCGGTAGGATGGTGCAGTTTGAAGCGCGGTAGCAGGAAATGAATACGGGCGGAACGGCATTTGAACACTCTACGCAAGAGGCGTAACAAAGAAGGATGTGGCTAGTAAAACGGTGTACGCTGGCGTTGTGGGTGAGATCCACAGCATCCTCAAACGGCTTGGTTGCGGCTGCAAAATCATCTTAATCAAGCAACTAGCTATACCAGTACGTGAACGGGGGTTGGCCACGGCATGAACCAGATGATGGTGCGGTTACAAGCAGAGAAGTCAAAGCTCGCCTCAAACTCAAAGCATGAAAATGAAAGTAGATGTGGATCTTTCAGATCAAAAATCCACCTATAGTGAGATTCGATTTATCACCATCCCTCCACATGGCCAGGCAACGTTCCTAAACGACGGTCTGGGGTAGACGCGCTAATGTACGGTTGAAGTATCCGGCTCGAGATCTACATGGGTTCTCCAGTCGGAGGATTATACTGCATTTGGCTCCCAGCTTGTTTCGCTTGCGGACACTCTGCGACCTCTGCAAGCCTTTCTAAATTTCGTAACCACACCTAGCTGTGAGATACTTTGACGCTACTCACTTACCATGGCTAGCAATTTCCCCGGGTTTGCTACCCATCAGGACGCAACCTTTGGGAGGCTAATGCATATTACCGAGGTCATCTTCTCCCTTCAATATTTTTGCGGAGACTTCGGAAAGAGGGAAGCAAATTCAATTTGAGCCCTGGGCGTTGCTTGGGTCTTAATCCATTCGTATCCTTCCTCTGTTGCCATTATCCTTATGGAAACTACTCCGCACAGAACGCTAGACATTCCCAAAATGATCTGTCGATGAGATCATGAACGCTCGGAAAGAGAGCCAAACGTGAAAAAATTCAATCCTTGGTGCCATTCTAGGTTTTGATGTAAGCTGTTCGGAGGATTTGCTTGCCCTATTTTCTGCCGATGTCGGGATAATAAACAATATTAAGGCATCGACAAGAAAAAAGGGTTGCAACGACGGCAATCATTCTTTGCAACATCATTATCATCATCATCGTAACAACAAGTCTGATCGTTGTCAAGCAAAAAGAGTAATCCCGGCGGTGGATGTCATGAGGGGTGTCGTTTACCAAGGACATAATTAGCTATTCACAGGCTCGGGGAGGCACCAACAGCAACATGCGGCGCAACCGTTTGTAAAAACTTTGGTAAGCGGCTTGGCTTTTATCAGTGCTTATTTTGTACTGGGGGGTTCCTTTCAACGGTCTTGATGGGGTCCAAAAGTACGCCAACGGTTTCTTGGGACCATTGGTGCCCATAGAACCCAATCTGGGTCACGGCTGATGCGTGGATCTACTCCCGCCCGAACTGTCACTATGAAGACCGGGCCATGCACATATCGCGTGTCAGATACCAATCAGACTGGCGCAGTGAAGTCATTTTTCGTTTTCAGTCTTTCAATTCGTCGAAAAACAGGGGCGCCAGTCCAAAAGTAAAGAGGCTCCTGAACTAGGACATGAATCCCGTCCGATCGCTTCATCTGTTGCAGATACTCGGGGACTGGACCGAAAAAGCCTTCAAAGCATGGAGCTGAGAAAGACCTGATAAGGAGAACAGACTCGACGTGGCCAGCTACCATTCCCTAACCTCATCATTCGCTCGGAAGACTTATCCACCTCTTCTTTGAAAACGGAAATGAACAAGCGAAGAAAAGAAAGCCGGTCTGGATCGCAATCACATACCATTCTTCTATCTACTGCAGATGCTCGGGCTGACTGACATACCGCTACGACACCAAGCGAATGACCAGACTTCCGAAAGAAGAGAGACATGCATTCGGCCGGCTGACGCTCGATGATGGGTAAACAAGGCATCCAGACTTGCATTGCACCATCCGTCCTCGCCGACCGTTCCCGAATTGAAAGCACGCGCCTAGATGATCAACTCGTCAACAACAACACATCGTATCATTCAACCTGTTCTGATGTCCACCGTCTATCATGCATGCAGAGTGTTTCAGCCATGACTGCAATTGCCCCACAAACAAATTCGGGACTTGCTCAACTGCCGGAAACCTTTTTTTTTTATCTTCTTTCATAATAAGCCACATATCGATCGCCCGATGTTCGTTTCGCTTGGAGACACGTAGTTTCCGCAAAAGACCGCGCTGACTCTCGTTACTCCCTCTACGCCCCATGTTCTCTCTACCCACCCATCATCCACGCCCACACGCCCACTAATTTCACTCACTCACTCACTCACTCACTCCCTCCCTCCCTCCCTCCCTCCCTCCCTCCCTCCTCCCTTACTCGCTCACTTCTCATTTCTTTTCTCTACGAGCCGCGAAACGCGTCAAACCGTTTATACGTATACCCGATGAACGGCAGGCTCATCTCGGCCTGGTACTCGTCGCCAGACTGGGCGGTCTGGGCGCGCAGCGCGGCCGAGTGGTCACTCTGGTCGATCTCCTCGATGGGGAAGTTGGAGACGTCGACGCGCGACTGCAGCTTGGGCTCGAAGGGCGCGCGGATGGAGCGCAGCGCGGAGAAGTCGACGCCCGCGAAGTACGGGTGCGACTTGATCTCGTGCGCGCCGCCGAGCCGGCCGAGGCGCGTGTCCGGGTCTGTGATGAGGCTGGGCGAGGGGGGTTAGCTTGAGGTGAGTGTGCAGAGGATGATTGTGAGATGGAGGGATGAAAATGGAAGGGGGGGTTTTTGAAGCAAAGGGAGGTTTCTTGAGACTTCAAGGAAGTGTTGTGGAACGGGAGGCTCACCTGCGGATAAAGTTCTCAGAGATGTGATGAAGCTGCTGCTCTGGCGGGAAGTGAAGGTTACGTTGCCAGTCCACAATCTTACGGTAAGTCTCACTCGCATCCTCAGCACAGAACGGAGGCCAGCCGATGAGACACTCAAACATGATCGTCCCTAAGCTCCACCAGTCGCAGCCAAAGTCGTAACCCTTACCGCTAAAGATCTCGGGTGCAATGTAGTCGGGTGTACCGACGGTGCTGTAGGCGAGCTGACGACGCGACTTGCGCCATGTGTTGATCTGGTTGCGGTTGCTGACGGTGAGCTGGATCTGGTCGAGGGAGACGGAGTTGCGGTTGTCGCGTGTGGTTTTGCGGGAGTGGGAGAGGAGTTGCTGGTAATAGGATGCTTCGTGTTCCTTGTGGAAACCGGTGGAGAGACCAAAGTCGGTGAGTTTGATGTGGCCGCCTCTGTCGAGGAGAATGTTATCGGGCTTGATATCACTGTGCAATTGTCAGTGCCAAAATACTTTATCTTGCCGGAGCGTAGATTACCGATGGATGAAGCCAAGTTTATGGACAGCTTCGATGGCCAGACATATCTCGGCCATGTAAAACCGTGTAATGTCTTCTGTGAAGATTTCATATTTGATGAGCATCGTCATCAAATCGCCACCAGGCAGATACTCCATTAGCATATACAAGAAGGTTGGGTCTTGGAATGTGGTATGCAGTCTGACAACCCATTCGCTCTCGGATTCTGCCAGAATATCTCGCTCGGATCGTACGTGTGCAAGTTGGTCTTTCTTGAACTGTAGACATGTTAGCTAGGATGTATTTGGTGAGAAAATCAGATGTACCATTTCAGACTTGACCAGTTGCTTGAGGGCAAAGATGTTGCCATCTTTCTTTCTTTCCACCAACTTGACTTCTCCAAAGGCCCCCTTTCCGATGATTTTGATAGTCCGATAGTTTGATGGCTTTTCTTGGGTACGCAAGAAGCGCAAAAATTCAGATTCTGTGCGAGCAGTCTGGTTGATCTTTCGCTGTTTCTCCTCGGCCGATATTGATGGTTCGTTTAAGACCTGCTCAAGCTTTTGCTGCCTAGAACACAACGTCAGCTAGATACATTTTAGAGTCATGAGGGAATTTATAGTTTTACCGCTTGTTCCGCTCCCGTGCTCGACCAACATTCTCCCTAAAGAAAGCACCGACTTGTTCAGTAGACACCTTGGCACGCTTTATCACATTCTCAGTGTACTGGTCTGGATTCTTGGCTGGCGGCTCTTCATCTTCAGTCGTAGGTGCAGGACTCATAGCTTGGCCTGGCTGTAGAAAACCGCCATACTGTTGCTGCGGTGGTTGTTGATATGCACTCCCAGCAGTTTTGGGTCGTTGGCTCGGTGAAGCCTGTCGTGCGTATGGGCTAGCTGAACGTGGTGTCGCCCCGCCCAGGTTCTGGTGTGAAAATTGGTGAACTAGACCATTGGTAGCGGCATCGTACTGCTGTCGGTAAGGAGGCGCAGATTGCATATTGTTCGTCTGCTGGTAGGGGACGTGATATGGGTTGTTTGCAAAATATCCGGCAGCAGTGGGTGTGTTGCTGCCGGGCTGGGCACCCCAGACTTCTCGCTGACCAGCTGCATTGGGGTAGACGGGTTGGGGAAAACTTGAAGGAGTAGTCGGGAAGGCTCGACCTTGATCGGCGGCAAAGTTTCGGTCGTTGAAGCCAAAGTTGAGGTGAAGGCGGTTCGGGGGTTTGTTTTGACTCATTGTGTACAGAGGTACGACGTCCACTTGCTCAGATTACTGCAAAGGTCAGACTCAGCACGAGTTGCGGATTTAAACCACAAGCTGCTGTAGTAGCAAGGAATTCGAACCTCTGACAACTAAATTTTCACCAAACCCACAAGTACTGTGCCTCTGGTGAAGGTACTTCTAAAATCAACACGTGCCGCCTTGGACGAAGGCGGATTTGGAGGAGAAGAACAGGGTCGGAAGGGTGTTCGGAGGTTCCTCCGAGAGTTCAACGAGAGGGGAGAGGGGTCACAGCAATTGAGAGAGTGTTTTGAAAGCGAAAAGATGCAGGGTCTGAGTCTCAGCAGGGTGGAGCAGCGGTGTAAAGTGGACGAGACAAACCGCTTTCATTCCAATGGGACTCGCCCAAGGCTGAAGCTCCAAGATCAAGGCAAAGGCTCGCGGATTGCTCGTGAACAGGGAAAAGGAGAGGTTCAGCGTGAGCTCGACCGCTCAATGGCCCTGGCTCAATCAGGCAAAACTACGTCAGGGGTAAATTGAGGGCGATGTGGTGTTTGTGCAGCACTCTGCTGCCATTGGCAGACGCCTTTCCGAATCTCCATCCAGCCCTCGCACGCAAATGGACCCTGGATGAGAAACATGCCCGACACGGGAATGGATCAGCCCTCCATTCCATCGTCAAGCATATCGTACCACCGCCTTCCATGTGCTGCCCGCGTGCACAATGACACTGCGGCTTTCCACACGACATACAAACTATGGCCCATCTCGACGGTACTTTCCATCCTCCCAGCCCTGCCTGCCTGTCATGCCTGCTGTGCAACTTTGTGACTTTATCCCTCCACTGCTTTCAATTGACTGGGTAACTAAAAGTCATCCTATCATACATTGTGGAACCTGGCTCTATCCTTCAAATGCCATCTTCTTCCATGGTAATCCAACACTAATCCAAAGGTACATGACCAAAAATGTCCGGTGAGCCAATGCAGTAAGCCCCAGACGACGAATAAAAATCAACAATAGAAGAGAAGGTATTCCATCTCGGCCAAACACTCTCCAAAAAAATTGTCTCCAAAACACGCACCCTATCCAATGTCTGTATCATTGGAGGCGCCCCTCCAATATGCCAACAAGAACGCTTCATGTAAATGCTTCATAAGTTAAAAAAGATTATGCCAAAAATATAATTCCGCCCGAGGAAGAATCTAATCGTCTATTTCATGAGCTCTTCGACCTTCTTGCGTTCTGCATCGATCTGGTTCTGCAGCTTGCGCGTTTGATTCATCGCTTGATCCCTAGATGTCATCGTAAGCATGGCCTGACGGTTCCTGCATAAGTGTATCGGATGGAAAAACCCACCTCTCAGATTGCAGCTCGGCAACCTCCATCTGCGCCAGATTCATCCGGCCCACCACCTCCTGCATTTCCTGGTCCGCGTTCGTCAGCGCCGCTTCCAATTCCTTGACCCGATTCTCCAACGTCTCTGTCCGCGTCGACTCGGCCATGCTGATGCCGAGACCGCTCGTTGTCTTATCTAATCGTGGACTTCGTGCAGCGAATAGCGGGGTCAAGGGACTTTTGCGACTGCCTCCATTTGCACCATTCGGTGATAACGGTGCACCTCGCATCCGCTGGAGCTGGGCAGTGTGAGCCTCGCGCATGTCGCGAACCTCTTGTTCGTGCTCGGCGAGCGCGTCTTCCGATTCTTGCTGCGCACTCATCACCTTGTCCTCGAGACTGCGGAGCTGAGATTGCAGCTCGTTGATTCTCGTCGCGCTGCTCTTTTGTTCCTCCTCGCCACGACCGATTGCGTCTGCAAGTCTTTGCCTCAGAGCAGTATTGGACTGCAGCTGCTGTTGCACTTGGCTGGCAAGCTCATCCATACGAGACGCTGACTCATTGAGCTGCTTCGCCAATGATTGCTCCTTGCCAATATGTTGCACTTCAGATTGTTGGAGTCGCTTTGCCTCCCGCCTGTAATCTTGAGCTTGGTTCATGGCAAAATCTCGCTCGGCTTCAGCTTCAGTAATTGACTGCTTGAGCAAATCCATCGTCTGTTCGACTTCGATGCCCAGCGCATTGCTTCCATTCTTTTCCATTTCCTTGATTCGCGTCATCGACAGAGCATGCGTAGCACGTAGATCTTTGTATGCACGGTCGAGTGCGAGCGAATCCGCCCCTTTTTCACCATTGCTGGTAAACGCGTTGGAATCCGGAATGAAAATGTCGTTTTGCTGAAGCAATGTTCGCAAAGACGTAGTTTCCTCTTGAGCCCGATCCAGGTCCAACTTGAGGCCTCCCAGGCCCTTTTCACACTGCCACTTTTGGTCCAAAGCTTCGTCTGCTCGCCGGCGAAGGGAGTTGATCTCTTGTCGTAGTTGTTTGACCTCTCTACTAAAAGCTTGTCGGCGGGGTGATCCGTTGAGTGCTTCATCTCGCTCTGCCTCGAGTCGTTTGACAAGCTTTGCATGATCCCTAGCCTGCACTTCTTGTCTCTCAAGCAAGTTCTTCAAAGCTTTGTGGAGGGCATCGCGTTGTTCTTCAACATCCTTCAGCCGATCAAGAGACAACGGCTCACCCTTTTCAACCCGGTCCTTGACTGAATTCGAACGTGACAGAGAACCTGATCGAACAATCGGACTTCGGGCAAGAGAGTTTGACCTGGTCAGACCTGCACGAGGAGCGCTAGAATCATTCTCCTCGGCAATAGAGTCGAAGCGTGGCCTCTGCGCTTGTCCTTGCATGTCCATTTGCATCCTTCTTGCACTCTTCAGCGTTTCGTTTTCTGTTTTGACTGCTTGAAGCTCCTGCTGCATACGAGTGTTGTCATAGACAAGCTTCTCATGGTCTGTCGCCTGTGTTTCAAGCCCTTCAAGTTGTGCGCGTAATTTGGGTACTACTTCATCACGTAGATTATCTCGTTCGTTCGTGAGGGGTTCGAGTTCTTCGCGAAGGGCGGTTAACAAGTCTTCGAAGCTCTGGATGGTTTGCCGCTCTTCGTTGAGCTTCCGTCGTGTGTCCTCGAGCGATTTCTCTAGACTTTGAACACGCTCGTTACTTGTGCCACCTTGCGCATCCTCCTTGGCTCGGAGCTTGTCTTCAAGTGCATGTACTTGAGCTTCCAAGTCCCGTCTATTTCTCATTTCTTGTTGTGCCTTTTCTGCCATATCAACTCTGAACTGCGCCTTCTCCTGCTCGGCTTTCCTTCGTAGCTTCTCCAGTTCTTCTATTTTCGAATCGCTGTCGCTGATCGGATACCTCACCGAACTTGCGCCAGAGTCCGAGTAATAGTCGCTGGTGCGCCGACCAGCTTCAGAACCAGCAAAAGGCGCTTCTGACTTCCATCGCTCCACCTCGTCCTCCAACTCCATCTCTCTTCGGATCGACCCAGCCAACTCCGCACTAACCTCGCGCAACTCGCGCTCCAGCTCTTCGACGTGAGCATTGATGCTGGGTGATGATGACAGTAGTGGGGTACCAGGGACGTTAAAGTATGATGTTTGACCATTGGAACCATTTGCCTTTGGGATGTCGATAGCAGATGGTATGGACGTCCGAGCAACCATGTCTCGAGATACATTCCCTACCAGATGCACTCCATTAGCTACTGGAGACAATGACTTGTCGGAAAATGTTGTCGTGGGCGAATCGTAAGGTTGCTGTGGTTTCCAGCCGAAGAATGAAGTGAACCTTTGCGCTGGTGAGACGGGCTTCGAGACCGGGCCATTATCGTCGTCTGAGTCGGTCAAGTCGGCAGCATAGTCTGAAGCAACGCCATTCAATTTCAAGGATAAATTAAATGGAACACTGGGTCGCTCCAAAGGCATATTAGGGAACTTTTTCTGCCGAAGGACCCCCGGATCGCTGCTGGTGCCGGCACCCGTTTTATGTGAGACGACTTGAGTATCAGAATTATGAGATTTGGTATGGTCTCCCGCAGGACTCGTCAACGATGAGGCTCGAGGCGGGATAGGCCAGTGTTGGGATTCGTCTGCAATAGAAACTTTTTTCCGGTGTTCAGATTTTTGTCCAGTCGGATAAAAGTCATTGGTTATGGGCGTTTGGCCATGAGGGTACCTGTTTCGTATCACGTCAGTTTCATTACACAAGTACACGGCATATATAATAGGTCGCTGAGGTATGCCAAGTGGAACAATTGACGACTCACGCATCAAGGTCTCGCAACGCAAACTCTTGAAGGCTGATTTCTGCAATCGATTGCGATCGGGTGCTGCCTTCGGACGGCGACTGCGGCGACCGTTGCGATCGAGCTTTCAGTGGAGATTCAGGATCTGTGAAGCGCGTGGCCACCGGAGAAGCATTCACTGGTAGGGGCTTTCTCTTCACAGTTGGTGAAGTTGGAACAGTGGATGTCTCGTGGGACGCAGGCGACGTCGGCTCCTCAGCGTCGGTGTGATGTGTTTCGATCTTGGACTGGGGAGGAGGTGAAACATGAGAGCCAGTCGCTTCTGATGATCCTCGCTGGGCATGCGAGGGTACATTGTAAGGGGGCATTCTTTGTTGCTGGAGATTACTACATTGAGCCCTGATAGGCACACCAAGCCAGCAACTAAAGAATGAAAAACAGTGAACGGTGAGGCTTGCTTGCCGAGTAGCACGGGGAGGGATGCCTGTTCTACAGGCCCTCGTCTTATTGCTCAAGCTTCAAAGCGTTCTCCAGTGTCCACGATAGTCGTAGCGTAGGGTTTGGCTGAAATGATAACAACAATTCTCCTTCCGGCACGCATTGAGGGCCGCCACCATTCCTCTCTGGACACAATAAGGAGGCACGAAGAGGGAAGCACGGCCAGCTGGCGACCCCTTTCCTTGGGCGCCGTCTTCCATTCTTGAGCAATTGGTCCATGTGGCTTCTAGCCTAGCGCCCAGTCTCGGCGGCTAGGCAAAACGATCTTCAGGTACAGACATCTGATTGGCTAATGAGAAAAGGGGCTTTCAACCTCCCCTCGCGCTAGTAGTCTAGGAACCGCCGAGAGATAAGGTACAAACCATTCGAGAGTTCGATGCTCTCAAGGGTCGGAAATATTTGGATCGGCAAAGATCGAGGAGACGTTTAGCAAGGAAATTCGGCCCAGATGCTCACCCCATATTGATTGGGGCAAACGTGCAACAAAGGGTGCGCCGGCATTCTCTTTGCCACAGACCGTGGTATCCGCCAACAAAATGAGAGCTCGCTACTCAGAAGTGCTTATAGGGTCTACCACGGTGTTATGAACCACACCACCGCGTGGCTCACGCTGTACATGCGCTCCGCATACGATCAGCATACGAACCTCATGCATTTCGCACCCACATCTCCAAATCTAAATCTGAACTATCTGAAGAGTCATTAGATACATAATTTATCTCTTCCGATTTTTCTTTTTTTGATGCAGTCTTTGTTGGTCGTCCACGGCGACGTTTCATATGCGGCTTCTTTTCTGATGTGTATGCAATTTGCAATACATTCGCAGTTATATAAACATTAACGCCCTCTAATTCGACTCTTTTACCCTTAATATTGCGCTTTCGTTTATCAAGAAATTCTGATTGATCTGCCAATTGTTTGGCTATAATGGCGATCATTACGTTTTGAGATTCGCAAAAATGTGTCATACGTTTAGTATAACGCTTTACAGGCGAACCAATTGTATTGCTTTTATCCAAAATTTCTATGAACTTTTTATTTGATTTGATAAGTGTAATAGTTTCTGGAGGAGAGTTCTTTAGTAATGAATGATCCAAATTGTTTGAGTCAGATGGTATGGAAGTTTTTGTGTACAGCGATGGTTGTGTCTAAGGCAATTCATCCAAGATTCGCCTGCGATTCAAAGGCATTATACCTGCGCCTCGAAAGCCAGCACGAATGTTTTCCTTTGACATAGCCATATTACGCGCCCGAATGAATATCTCAATCCATTCTGCTTTAGGCGTCCGTTGTGTGCTGAACCTACAAAGCGTAACTGTTTCGCTTATATGGAACCGTTTGAATGCAGAGAATACACCCACATCAAACGGTTGAAATATATGCGAATAATATGGTGGCATAATCATAAGATCGATTTTGTTTTCCATACAATAGGCGATGAATTTGGCCTGAATATGGCTGCCGTGGCCATCTGCGATGAGGAGACGCCTGCGATTCCCACATCGTTCGCGTATTAAAGGATCAAAAACCTCAGTCAACCAATGTAATGCCAATTCATTTGACGTCCAGCCATTTTTGCTAATTACGAAATGATATTCTGATAATGTTTCTGCGGACAGCCAACGTGAATTCAATTATGCACCTTTGAAGATCAAGAGAGGCGCAAATGCCTCGCCTGCTACACTGATACACTCAACCACTATAACCCATTCTTATTTGCCTGCCACAATCTTTTGTCTCTTTTTTATATCAAGATGAACCAACACCTTAGATGATTGTTCTTCACCAATACCAAATCCTGATTCGTTCATATTGTAGATGTCTGAAATATTATATCCATATTCTTTTTACTACGTTTCGAATGCGTCAAATCAGCGATTCACCGTTTCTACAATTGCTCCATTTATACGAGCAGATTCTAACTGACCAACGTACATATTGCGAATTTGAGGATGTCGTTTAATAAAACATTCGATCTAATTGACGTCAATAGATTCAAAATAGGTTTATACAGAATGTAAATGGGACGCGTAATAAACGCGCTTTTCTCGCAAGAATTCAATAAACTCAGTCAACAATGAATATATAATTGGAATTCCTGCGATAGTATATCATTTAATCCAATGAATTAAAATTGATTTTTCAGTATTTGTTAAAAATTGTTGTAATTCTTTAACAGTTATTGGTGATAAACCGTCGTTTAATCTGCATTTTAACGTCGAATATGGAATTTTAAACTCCCATATAATTTCACGAATTGATAAAAATGAATTTTTAAAAAATGCATCACAAATAACTTGTATTTGTTTTTCAATTTCCATGTTTTTTGAAAAATTTTGAATTGTTATGATTGAATGCATGCGAATTATATGCTAATCGTATGCGGAGCGTATGTA
>JAGEMR010000239.1:0-24419 GCA_021030915.1 Astrothelium macrocarpum
ATGAATCAAATTTTGAAATAATATTTAAAATATTATATTAATAATCAATAAAATAATTGGATATCATTTTTATTTATAATATAATTAATATTAAATCAAAAAATATCTATAATTATAAAAAAAATATCAATGAAATATATTTTAAAAAAATTAATAAAAAAATTAAAAAAACAGAATATAAAAATATTTTCGGATCAGATATAAAAAAATATATAATAAAAATTGAAAATTTTGATCAAAATGAGAAAAAAAAAATTAAAAATTTTAATAAAAAAATAAAGATTTAAAATAAAAAGATCAATATATTCAAAAAAAAATGGATTTTAATTAAAAAAAAAGAATAAAATATATTTATTTATCAAAAATCTTAAAAATAAATTATCGATAAAAAAATTTGAATTAATCAAAATCGGACCATTTTTAATATAAGAATAAAAAAAATTAATGAATTTTAAATTGAAATTACTAATAAATATCAAAATATATTCAATATTTTATATATTTTTATTATGATTAATAGATTCAATAATATTATATTAAAAAATATTCTATTTTGAATCCGAAAAAAAAAAAGAATTCGAAATTAAAAAAATAATGGATTTTTGTAATTATAAATATTTAATAAAATGAAAAGGATATCCATTCTCAGATAACATATAAAAAATCACAAAAATTTTAAAAAATTATCAAAAAAAAAATAAAAAAATATCATAAATTATTTAAAAAGAATCTATTATTATCAGAATTCAGAAAATTTTAAAATTTAATAATTCATTAAATAATATATTATTCATTTGAATAAATAAATTTTAGATAAAAAAAAAAGATTAATAATGACATCCGTTATAGAATAATCTTTTTCTATCTTTTTTTATAATAAATTAAATTCATATTCCATTTTTATTTTTATACGTTTCTCAATTTGATAAAGAATCTTTTTGTTTTTCAATAAACGAATCAATATTTATATCAATTCTTTTTCATCATTTTTAATATATTTTCGATATTTTTTATAAATTTTATTCAGAAACGATCATAAAAAATTTATATATTTACGATTATTTTTGACATATTCAGAATATTTTAAACGAAAATCTATTACGATATAAATAAATTCTTATAATAGACAGCGATCGCAGAAAATAGAAATTAAAGAATCAAAATAGAAAATTTTTAATATAAAATAACGACGGTCAGAAAAAGAATGAAAAAATATTTTTAAAAAAATTCACAAAAATCAGCGAATTTATAATACATAAAAATATATAATTAAAAAAGAGGAATAATATTACAATTTTATAATCATACGAATATATCCTATTAAAGAATAACCAATCAATATAATATCTGAAAAAGATTATTTATATAATTTTAAATGAATATCATTCATTTCATGATAAGATTTATTAGATTGCGTGTAAAAATCATAATAGAATTAATGAATAATTCAAATATATAAAAATATTATAAAATTATCATAATTTTGTCATATTCAAAGTCATTTTTTAAACTAGTCTTTGATAACGTCTTTAATAGAATTTTGAATTACCAATTAATTATTATTCTTTGTTAATTCAGTCCTTTATTGATTCACTTCAGAAGCCACCTTGATCCCAAGTAGACTTGCCCTCAAGGATACCTGAGATCATAACACTTTCTATCAGAATATCCTCATCCAAATTATCAATTAAAATTATATTAATTTCTCTTTTTATAATTATGATTACTTATTATATTATATTAAATTTGAATCGGCAATTTTTTATAAAATATTTCTTTTTTTCATAAAAATAATATTTTTTATCTTTAAATCCTTTTTTTAAATAGATATTATTTTTCTTTTTTTCTTTTTCAATAAAATTAAAATTTATAAAATCATTATAATCATTATTCTGAATTTATGAATTTTTTCATTCAATAATTAATTTATAATTTTTCCTTTTGTTTTAAAATTTTTATATATAATTTATCATCTGATTTAATTATAATTTTTATTAATCATGATAAAATATTTGTAATATTCATATAATATATTAATTCATTTTTAATATTATTTTTAAATTTTTTATAAAATATGAAATAAAATATTTCATTATTCTATTCAATTTATTAAATATATTTCTGAAATTTGATTATATAATTAATCATAAAAATCTTTTATTTAATATTTAAAATGATTTATTCAATTATTATTTATTGATTAAATATTCTGAATATTTTATTGATTTTTCTTTTGAATATATCAAAATTCTAAAATATATTATTGATAATCTGATTTCCGATATCATTCATATAATTAATAAAATATAATTGAATTTAATAAAATATTCTTTTTTTTATAAATATATTCATAAAAAAAGATTGATTATTTGAAATGATATTTTCAAATATAAAATATAATTACATAATATTAAATCAATCTTCTATTTTAAAATAATTTTTATAAAAATCATCAGATTTTTTGATTTTTTTATCAAATCGTGATATAAATCGGATTTTTCCAATTTATAATACATTATTATTATTCTATAACGTGGTGCCCAAACGAGCGGCGCGCACAAGCGAGCGGCGCGTTTACCCCATCAATTCGATCTTCTCACTTTAATTTAAAATATCTTCACAATAAATTATATCTATAATTTCAAATAAAAGAAATTTAAATTTTGTTATTCAAATTTTAAAATAAAATCAAAATCTAAAAATCAAAATTATTATAAAAATTTATAAAATTATCGAAATCATTTTATATTAACGATTTAATGGATATCATTTATAATATAATATAATGGCTAATTTATGAAAATTTTATGATATAAAAAAATTATATATTAAAAATTTTATATTCGAATTGGATTTTTAAAAATATTTATTCAGAATTTTTTATATTTAAAATATAACGAATTAATTATTAATTTAATATAATATAATACGTATTAGATATAATTGAATTTTTAATTTTATTAAATAATATTCAAAATTTAAAACGCGATTTATATATAAATATGATTTTTAAAAAAATTTATATAAAAATTCAATATTAATTCGAGACTGATTTTTTTTTATATTTAATATAATGGCCAAA
Organism: Astrothelium macrocarpum; assembly: GCA_021030915.1. NCBI lineage: Eukaryota > Fungi > Ascomycota > Dothideomycetes > Trypetheliales > Trypetheliaceae > Astrothelium > Astrothelium macrocarpum. The sequence goes on from JAGEMR010000239.1 coordinate 3,083, forward strand.
TATAATATAAATATATTTGATATATTTAATTTTAATAAAATAGATTTTATAATAAATATTATTTCTTTTATTATAATAATTATATATATAAATCGATATAAAAGATTTAAAATGATTTAATTTAATAATTGAAAATGGATTATAATGATTTAAAAGATTAATTTATAAAATTAAATGATTCTATTATTTTTAATAATTATAAATAAAAATCATTTTATTAATTAATATAAAAATCATATAATTCTATCAGATTAGATTATTTTTTTAAATAATAATAATTAAATAATAAATGAAATTGATTTAGAATAAATAAAATATTTTGATAAATATATAAAATTATATATTATTAAATAATATCGATTTCTGATTTTAAATGACCATAAAAATCATTATTTAATTAATTTTGAATTTTATTATAAAAAAAATAATATATTCATATTTTATATATTTATTTATTTATTTTATATATTCTAATTATTTGATATTGGATATTTTAATTCATTAAAAAGAATATATGAATGTCAAATTAAGGATTTTATTTAGATATATATTACGTATATCATTAAGGCCGAATTCTTTTTAATTTTTATAATCGTATTTAAAAAGATTTTTATTTTAAAAAATATTCAAATAAAATTTAAAAAAATAGATTTTATTTTTTATGATTTAAAAAATATGATTTTTTGATTTAATATTAAATTATATATTTTAATATTTTTAGAATCCTTTTCAGAATTATTTTTATTATGAAAATCAAAAATATTATAAAATTCTATTAAAATGATTTTATAATCCGAATTTATTAAAAATCGAATTATATAATATCAGAATAATTTATTAATTTTAATTTTTATTAAAATCAATTAGATTTTAAAAAATATATAATAAATTATATATCAAATGATTTTATTTAAAAAAGAAATTATATCATTTTAAAAAATAAATAAAATATTTAATAAATATTAAAAAATTAAAAAAATCCGATTTAAATAAAAAGAATTATTTATTTTTTAAAATAAATAGAATTTATTAAATCAATATAATATTATATGATTAAAAAAGAATAAAATATTTAAAAATAATAATTAATAAATAAAAATAAAAATACGTAAAAAAATGATATAAATAATATAATAATATCAGATATAATATACGAATTTATCAGAAAATTATAATTATTTTTTCTGAAAAGAATTCTAAATAATTTGGATAAATTTAAATTATTATGGTTGATGTATTAAAGAAAGTTATTACGATGGAGTGAAAAGCGCGCCGCTCGCTTGTGCGCGCCGCTCGTTTGGGTACCACGTTAATTGTTTTTATTAATTCATTTTAAAAATATTCAATATATTATAATTTCAGATATTTTTGAAATCAAAATAATTTCTAAAATAAATTAATAAAAAATTAAATTAACAAAAAACAATAATTATTTTGATAATTCAAAATTCTATTGAAAATATTATCAAAAATTAATTTAAAAAATGATTTTAAATACGACAAGATTATAACGATTTTATAATATTTTTATATATTTGAATTGTTCATCAATATTATCGTGATCCTCACGTTCAATCTAATAAATCTCATCGTGAAATGGATGATACTCATCCAAAATTGCGTGAGCAATCCTTCCTGGGTACCGCACTGGTTGGTTACTCCCCGGCGGGGTGTACCCGCATGACCGTGAGGTCGTAACAATTATATCATCAAAATCGAATTTCTATCAATTTTTATTAATATATTTAATATATCAATTATAAAATCATAAATCATAAAAGATTTTCGAAATATTGATTTTATTTCATTTAATTCAGAAATTGTGTTAAATCAATTAAATATATGATTGAGGATTCCATTAGAATCTTTTTTTTAAAAAATATTTTGACAATTAAAAATATCCAAAAATATTATAAAATTTGGATTTTAATTGATATTAATATTTAAAAAATCTTTAGATTTTTAAAAAAAATTCGTTAATAGATTCTATTAAAACGTTGGAAATGTTCATTAAAAATATATTGATGATGTCGTATTAATTTGAATTGATAAAATAACGAATTGAAGATTTTGAAACGGCAAATATAATTTATATAACACGAAAATCGCGAAGAAAAAAAACGTTTATAAATAAATAAAATTTTTAATATTACAAAAGGCCAATTAATTAATGATATAAAAACTGAAAAAGCGAAAAACAAACGATCAAAAATAATATATAATATTAAAATAGAAAATAAGATTGTATATTCAAAATATTATCGTATCTATAATAAAACTGAATATAATATCAAAATCTGTCAGAAAATTGAAAGAGAAATTTCTGAATCAGATACGATCATTATTTATATATTTTCTGATGAGGATGTAGAATAATTGATAGTGTTTGAATTATAATGATGATGATTTTGGTGTTCCTGGCCCGCTCGTTTGGATGGCCCGCTCGCTTGTGAAGTACGTTATAAAAAATCATAAAAATTTTAAAATTTTATTAAAAAAAAATAAAAAAATATCATAAATTATTTTAAAAAATTTTAGAATTTAATAATTTATTAAATAATATATCATTTATTTAAATAAATAAATTTTAAATAAAAAAAGAAAAATCAATAATAATATTTATTATAAAATAATTTTTTTTAATTTTTTTTTATAATAAATCGAATTTATATTTTATTTTTATTTTTATATATTTTTTTATTTTTTAATAAATAAATTAATATTTATATTAATTCTTTCTTATTATTTTTAATATATTTTCAATATTTTTTATAGATTTTATTTAAAAACAATCATAAAAAATTTATATATTTATGATTATTTTTAATATATTTAAAATATTTTAAATAAAAATTCATTATGATATAAATAAATTTTTATAATAAATAATAATTATAAAAAATAAAAAGTAAAAAATTAAAAAGAGAAATTTTTGATATAAAATAATAATAATTAAAAGAAAAATGGAAAAATATTTTTACGAAAATTTATAAAAATCAATGAATTTATAATATATAAAAATATATAATTAAAAAAGAAAAATAATATTATAATTTTATAATTATATGAATATATTTTATTAAAAAATAATCAATTAATATTATATTTAAAAAAGATTATTTATATAATTTTAAATAAATATTGTTCATTTTCTAATAAAATTTATTAAATTGAATATAAAAATCATAATAATATTAATGAATAATTTAAATATATAAAAATATTATAAAATCATTATAATTTTATTATATTTAAAATCATTTTTTAAATTAATTTTTGATAATATTTTTAATAGAATTTTGAATTATCAAATTAATCATTATTTTTTATTAATTTAATCTTTTATTGATTCATTTCAGAAGCCATTTTAATCCCAAGTAGACTTGATCCCAAGGATATCTGAGATCATAACAAAATTATACGAACAATTTTCAATTTTATAATAAAAGATTTTTCTTCTTTTTTTTTGTCTTTGATTCGTGATTATACGATTCACGGTTATATTGATGAATAACAGAAGGTATTCTTTTAATATATTTTCGTATACTGATAATTTCAGAAAGAATAATAATAAAAAAAATCTCAGAATTGGTTGACATTTTAATTAAAATATTTTATAAAAATAAAATAGAAGAATTTTTTAATACAGAAATTAATTTCGGCTATCGGATATCAAACAAAATTCTGAATAATTCTGAATAATTCTCTTATCCATTCTTATCCGAAATTTATGAATTATTGGATTATATTCGAATGTTGCATAATTTTTCCGATCCCTGGTGTCAACCCATGCCCATTCATATCCGGCCTGACCTGCCTTGTCGCAGAATCCGCGAAGCTTTTTCCAGGCTTTGGTTTTGCTCCTCGCGCGGCCTGCTTCCAGATCATCCAAGCTAATCTCGTCTTCCTCCCAGGTATGCGAGAGAATTGCATACTGAATATTGCAAGGACTTTCGAACGTTTTCAGCCGGAGATCTAGGGTACTCAGCAGCCGCATTATTAGATTACTGTCTCAGTATACGAGAAGATTGGACTGCAAGCTGAACATATACATAGCACAAGCCAATGGCCCATACTAAGCCATTATTATCATAAAGAAGCTGGACGTCGCAACAAAGTGCTGTGCCGCAATATCGAGGTGGCTGAAATCGGCGATGCGGGTTTCATTGGTGGACTAGGCCCCTTGTCGTTGCCTTGCTGCAGATTGAGTGATTTCCACTGGCAGCCACTGAGCAGATGGACTCGCTCTCAGGTCATAGTCCTACGGTCATCCGATTGGCATCCGAAAAACGCATTGGAGATTTCCCGAGCAAAAAGTTGACCATTTAATTATGAGGAGATTAACGGGTCGATTACACTAACTACATGTGTCTCTAGTGTACATTGTTTTCCACAGTGTCTTTGTTCAATCTTCTTAATTGCCTAGCCTAAGCTAGCTCTGGACTAAAACCTCTTAGAGGAAAAACCTTCAGGTGCACCCACAATGTCTTCGATCTTTCGTCATCTGATCGCGAAGATAGATAATTCCATCATTTTATCTATAGCATAATCAATCCAATCATTTCCACAGTGTTTGTCCACAATTCATCTGGCGAAATTCCGTATCCTGGTGTCATATTGATTCCGTAAGCGCCTCTCGACAAAGGATCCCAGAACATTCAACAAAGAAAGGCTGTATATATTATTGACAATTAAGAAACCAAAAATGTGTGCGAGAAACCTCCTTAGTCGACCTGCATCAAGTCTGAGTCGTCCTTCGAGGAATCCGCGAAGATTGTGTTCGTGTCGCTGAGAAATGCATGATATGGCAGAGCCTTGGAATTGGATGTGGCATTCCTGCGCTAATGTTCCTTCTTGAAAGGTCCAACATCTACTGTTTCAGCGCGAAGAGAGTATATACGGATCTCGAAACTCCGCTGGCATTGATACGTGGTCCAGCTTGTCAAGCTCCTTATCAAGGACGAGTGTAGGCTCTGCACTTGTGTATATGAAAGCCATTTGTTGCATGGCTGTGTCCTTGAGATCCTCTCTTTTGGCTGGAATGCACAAAGTATCCATCCCAAACCACGGAGAATAATCTACAGATGTAGATAATGTGGTCTATCCGGGGAAAGATCGTGATTGTCTAGATTTCCCCTGAGCAGTCAGGCGTCTGCTCAAAAGTTGAAGTTGACACTTTGGTAATGCATTTTCGTTTGAGTTACCCAAGCCATCAATTCATAGATGCGAAATGACAACATGTGAAGTACCTTGAGTAAATTTTATGGTTTCGAGAGTGACCGTGTCGTGGCCTAATATGTTAATGCTTACAAGAGGTATCTCCCCTTCTGCAACCATTTCAGCGATGTCCTGACTCGGCATCTTCACAGCCTCGCAATAGCAGTCTTGATTCACATGGCAGACTGTATAGCTCTCATCCTGGTTCGTATTGCACCGTGAACACGCATTTTCCATGCAGCGATCATAAGGAATGGCCCAGGGGTCTTCTTTGCGAACGGAGGACAGATAGAGTACCTCGAGGAAGCCATACGACTGACACGTCTTTGTGATCTGATGAACACACCATCCGGAGAGCTTCATACGATCGACGAGCAACCGAGCAGGTGACCTTAAGTGACCTTCCCATCGTCTGACGACTGGACCTCGAATTGATGTTCCTCACACAATTGGACTCCCCTTTTCGTCGCAAAAGGCATTGAAGAAGAAAGAAAGGTAGATGATGAGACATTTTATGGAGAGAAACACTGCAGCACTTGAGGCGTCGCAGTTATCTATGTCGTCGAGCTCGAAGCTAGCCTTCGCAGCAAGGAACAGGTGCCAAGCCATCTGGGCTACCAAAGACTGACGTTCTTTACGACTTGTCTTGTGATGACGCCTAGCAGTACTCAGAAGGAGCTCTTCAAGAGCTGTGCTGTCAACTGACTGAGCACAGTTGTGCTGGCTTGCATCTTGCCGAACGAACGATTCTCTAGCCAATCTTCGCTGAGTAAAACCTTCGATTAAACCAAAGAAGAGCCAGGCCTGGGCCATTGCTGTCGGCTCATTGCATGAGCGAGTAAGGTCCAGTTGCCCATTGCAGGTGAATCCCATGCGTTTTGGGAAATCTTCAAAATCGTCATGATCGTACTCGTAGTCACCCAAATAAGGTACAACAATAGGTGGTATTTTGTAATTTGGAGGGTAAGGCAAGTGGTCCATCTCGAAAAGACTGGACCAATTTCATCAACGGATAGCTAATTATCAAAGAACAAGAGATAGTGACCATCGCAAGAGCGGAAGCTGAATGAAATTTTTTGGCGCCGATGACAAGGCTGAAACGCTTGGGCTCAAACGCTCAGACATCGCACCTGAATGAGGTATGAGGGAATTAGAGCAATAGCAGGCAAGCCTTGACTTAAGAATGGCAGGTATGGCTGCAATAAGGAAGGGATTTGTCAAGTGGCTGGACGTGGGGGTGTGAGGTGTTCCTGACCAATGGAGAACGCAAATCTGGCCAACGCGCGTCGAAACACGCAGCTACCCTAGATTGCTGTCATGAAGAAGATTAAAGTGCTCACTCCGTAGACAACACGTTCTGGTAGAAAGGTCGGACTGGATGGGCAGGGGAAAAGGGTCAAATAAGCACTGAGGCACTAACTCCAAAGCAGACTAGCGGCTTCAACTATGCACTTCTATTAGCGCCGGGTCCTAAGTATCTCCAGCGTGAAACACATAAGGTACTACCTTATGCTAGATGAAAAGTCGAGCTTGTTGTCAAAGCACAGGGTCTGACAGACACGAGCTATCGTTGAAGAGCAGGCCTTTCGAAACAATGCCATTGTTTGCAGATCTCGGTCACTTTAGCGATTCAACATGGGCAAAGCCAGCTAAAAGAGCGACGAAATCGCAAATTTGATCAAGCCAAATGGCATCGCTCTCGTTACTTGTCTTTAATCGAAGACGCGAACACATCTTCGGGCTTTTTTGGCCGCCATTGGTTTGCAGATGTTCTTTAGCCTTGTTTCGCTCTCAATAAGAGCGGAGTGCGGGGACCACAACTACCTCAACGCGTCTGTAAGTCGATCAATCTGCAGCTCTATTCCTCGCTCTAGATCACCTCCAAATGGTTGTTTCCTCTGAATATGACTGACTAGAATGACTTTCAGTGGTCATACCGGATCAAAAAGCCACACACTGTAAAAGCGGCAATGCCCTCACTCCAAGACATCCTAAAAATCCTATCGTTCACTCAGACCAATCCTTCCAGCATCAGTGGTCCTGTAAATGAAGAAAGCACACAAGTAGCTTCACCGCAACGCAAGCATCGTCTTGCCATCCTACAATCATGGCTCCAAATCGCCCAAGAAAGCTCCTACGATCTCGAGCACCACATCATCGGCGGACAGACTCTTGATATTGGATGCGGTCAAGGCGACATGATCGAAATCTTCGGAATGGCATTGCAAGCTAAAGCCAGCAAAGACTCCAAAGTCATCGGCATCGATCCCGCGCCTCTTACTTACGGTGAGTGCCTGCTCCCTTGCGATAGCCCTTTTCAACCCCACCTACTTAAGCACTTTGGGATACAGGCAGCCCTATCACTCTTGGCGAAGCCCAATCCCGTCTCACGAGTAGTAGCTTGGGAGAAGTATTGTCGTTCCGTCGCACCACCGCTCCCGAATTCGTAGCTTCACACCCCCTTGGCACCTTCTCAACCGCATATTTCGCGCATTCACTGTACTACTTTCCATCCAGCACAACCATCATACAGACCTTTAAAGCTCTGCTCGATGCTGGAGTCAAGACACTTTTGTTGGGGGAGTGGTCCCTGTCGGTGTCAAGGCTGGAGGCGTTACCGCATTTGCTTGCAGTGCTGCTGCAATCTGTCCACCCTATACCTGAGGGGAACATAAGGACGGTCTCGAGGCCGGAGGCGTATGTAGAGGCGGCGAGAGAGGCCGGGTGGGAGATGGTGGGGCAAAAGATCCTCGGAACTGGAGCAGAGCTGGAAGATGGAAGATGGGAGGCGAGGATGGCGAGAGAGCATGCGTTGAGTATGAGAGAAGCGGGCGAAACGGGTGTAAATAGTGCAGAAAGTGTAAAGCTGGAGAGCTTGAGGGCTCATGCTGATGCTTTGGAGAATTCGATTGAGGGAGTAGGAGGCATAGTGGGTGTCAAATGTATGGATATTTGGACGGCGGTATTTCGGGCTCCGTCATTGACGAGTTCCTGAATATAAGCAAACGAGGGGGCTCGTCATATCAACTTGAATATCTGCTTCCGGATTCTATCCTCATCTCGAACAAATTTGCCATGCATGATATCCTCAACGCACGCAATGCCGACTAGCTCGTACATGTCCGGTTCGCTAGTAGGCTGTAGAACTGCCGGCTCAGGGCATCTGATTGGTTTTGTAGATCGGATTGCGCTTTGCTATCTGGAAGCGTTATACCGTGAGTATGACCATCTTGATTAATAGCAGTTTCTTTAATGACTGCACATATAGGATCTTTTGATCTAATAGCATCGTCAAGGTGCTCGATAACCAAAACTGCAACACCCTCTCCATGACCATAGCAGTTTCCTCTGATATCAAAAAGATATGACGTCCCGTCCACTTTAAGCACGTGGAGGTTGCTCATGAGGATCATATGATCAGGGGTGAGGATCAGGTTCGCGGCACCTACAAGAGATAAATCCGTCTCTCCAGCCCTGAGACTTTGACAGGCTAAATTGACTGCTGTCATTCCTACAGAACATCCTGTAGCAATTGTTCTTGATGGACCATGGATGTCGAAAAAATGAGATATTCTGTTGGCAAGAATTGCTTCTCCTGCCCCAACAAAGTGATATTTGGGAATATCCATGGGAACTTTATAAACATTACGATCATAATATCTTGTAAATGAAGCCACATGAACCGAAGTGTTGAAATTTCTCACTGTTTGATATGGAATCCCGGCGTTTTCGAGGGCTTCGTAAGTAGCCTCGAGAAGATGCCGCTGTTGTGGATCCATCGCAAATACCTCTTGAGGCAAGATATCAAAGAAATCTGCATCGAATGCGGCGATGTCTTGCTCCAGGAATTATCCGCCGGAATGATTATGTGTGCCGTTGTTATCGTTGGCGTTTGGATGAAGAAAAGCCTCTTCATTCCATCTATGTGGTGAGACTTGAGACCATGCACTTGCCCCATTTGTCAAGAGCTCTTATAGCTTCTCTGAGTCGGTCGAGCCTCCGGGAAATCGACAACCAACCCCAATGATTGCAAGTGGTACCGGACCTTGATCTGACATTCTGGAGGCGCTGATATTTGATTCTCTCAATTAATTGATCTTCGAAATAGGATATCCTGCTTAGCGAAGAGGAACCCAGAGGATCAAAGAAAAATCGAATAGTACCCTTCACGATTTATTCGAAGGATCTGGCCACTTCAACTCGAAATTGGACGAAAATGGATAACCTTTGTCTCAAGGTAGACGAGATTTGCCCACAAAGGGAAAATGTTGCTCGACTGCTACTAACCTGATTGCTGACATGCAAAGCTTGAAGCCGTCAGCAAGTAAGCGAGCGTTTGCCTTGTGGACAAACATTTCCGCATCAAGATGAAAGAAAAGAAGAGATTAGTGCTGCTCCACCTCATCAATCTCGGACCATCTTTACCACATCAAGGCAATGTTAAAGGAGATACAGGTGCGATTCATCGATCACGGGCCAACTCTGAGCTGGTGTGCGCGCGCTGATGATATTATTGTGTTTCTGAATGGGGAGAAAACAAATCCAATCTCAATGGAGCAACACATCATTTCCCAAAATCCCGAAGTCTCGACTGCGATTGTCGTGGGTGCACAACGATTCCAGGCAGCGTTACTGCTTGAACCTGCGCCAAATATGGCGCCACAGAGCACCTTTGAGGAAGCCGCGTTTGTCGAGAGGATATGGCCGAGCATTCAAGAAGCAAACAAGATTGCTCCGGCTCATGCCAGGATTGAGAAAGCGATGGTCCTTCCAATGACTCCTAAGAAGCCTGTCATTCGTGCGGGGAAAGGCACGGTGCAGAGAGCAGCCACTCTTCAACAGTACAAAGCGGAGATTGAAAAGCTCTACCGAAACGCTGAATGGGAAACAGATCAGGGACTAGATTGCAATGCAAAGACTTCAAAATTAGAAGGACGTGAGGCAATATTACAGCACGTGAAAGGGGTAGTCGCTGAAAATCTAGGAAAAGCTGAAATAGGTGATCACGATGACTTTTTCGCGTTTGGCGCGGACTCGCTCCAGGCTCTTGGCATCGCAAGAAAGCTCAGACAGGACTTCTCTCTATCGGAAATTGCTACTGCGACCGTGTACAGTCACGCCACCATCAGTCGTCTTTCAGAGGCCGTCCATTCCCTTCAGCTCAGTGTGCAAACATCGCAGACACTCGAGGATCAGACTCGCAGGCAGAAAATCATGTCGATGCTTGACGAATTCCAAGTCCGTGTTTCCAAAATATCGAAATGTACTGGCAAGGAGCGAAAGCCGGAGAAAAACACCGTTGTCCTCACCGGATCGACTGGTACACTTGGCACCTATCTACTGAGTGCTCTCCTTGATGAGCCAGCGGTAGAACATATTTACTGTCTGAATCGTAGTGATGCCAACCAGTCTATCCAACGGTTCCGTGACAGGTGCACTTTTGCTCCGCTCAGACCCATAGATAGCAAGGTCACCTTTATGAAAGCAGATCTTGCCGAAGCTTCTCTCGGTCTTCCACCCACAACGTTCGAATCGATCCGGGCAAAAGTAACGTTAATCATCCACAATGCCTGGCCTGTGGATTTCAACCTCCCACTTGATGCCTTCCGCCCACAGCTGACAGGTTTGATCAATCTTTTTAGCCTATCAGCTTCTGCTCGTTACATCCCGCAGCTTTTCTTTGTCTCATCCATTAGCTCTGTTCTCGGCCTGCAAAGCACGTCCCAGCTTACCCCCGAGGGGATCGTTCGAGAGCCAGATGCATCCTTCCGAAACGGGTACGCAGAGAGCAAATTAGTATCTGAGATCCTTTGCGATGATGCGTCGCGGCATCTCCAAGTCCCAGTCAGCGTCGCCCGCGTTGGCCAGATAGCAGGCCCGATTCGGCATTCAGGCGTATGGAATCCCGTAGAGTGGCTTCCCAGTCTAGTGATCAGCTCCATCCACATGGGAATACTCCCTGACAATCTTGGTGCGAGTTTGAACAAGATTGACTGGATTCCAATTGATCTGCTAGCGGATGTGATTGTTAAACTCGTCCTAACAAGTACTCCGCAAAACGGTCCCGATTCCGTAGGAGCTGAAGCTTTCCACCTGCAGAATCCCCATACGACGAACTGGACGACACTGGTGCCAACTATTTGTACGACGATACAAGAGCTCACGTCAAAGTCAGTCGCAGTAGTGTCGGCCGCATCATGGCTCACGCAGCTTCGCCAGGGCTTCATGGAAGAGACAGACCAAGATCTGGCGGCGATAGCAAAAGCGCGCCCAGCAATCAAATTGCTAGACTTTTTTGCAAACGCTTTGACAAAGACCGAAGAGCTGAATACCCTCGATCTAATGCGAACATTGGCGAAGAGTGCGCCACTGCGGGCTATTGAAGGCGTGAGCCGTAATTGGATGCGCCAGTGGATCGCTGGCTGGTTACACGTTTCTTTAGGAGGTTCGCAGATAGACTTGCAGGCACACTCGTAGCCGATCTCGTAGGGTGTTTGAGAGCTAGAGAGTTCCTCGGCCTCCAGTGGATCCTTTTCAACACCGGGTATGTCTATTTCATCCGTCTCGTTCCAAGACACAACTGTCCTGAGACGCAGTTGTTCCAGCTTCAATACACTTTCGCTATTTCGACGTTGACTATGCGGGAAGAGGAGATTCACAAGATCGACCAATGGTTTCAGTCGAAGCCTAATGATGGACCTAGAATATCGAAAATAACTCTAAAAGGGATCGGTGGTTGCGGCAAGACACAGCTTGCGGTGAAGTACTGTCGTGGTGCGGTAAAGAAGAGCTTTGACTATGTCTTCTGGCCCAACGTAGCCGATCCGTCCCTGCTTACATTCGACCTTAAGCTTTTTCTATATATATTTAGTATATTTTTTAACAAATAATTAATTATTTGAATCCGAACATCCGAAAGTATTTGCAAACTGAGTTTAAGCTGCATTGCTGCTGGACCTGACGGGAATTTGAAGACAAGGCCGTAGATCGACACATTAGCAATGTTCGTCCATATATGCGACCATCCTATTGACGTCAGATGGTTGCAGCATCATGCTGAAGAAGCTGCTAAACTTGGTGAATCGTGACCGTGGATGAAATCATTCATGGACATGGCAGCCAGAACAGCATTGAGTTCGGGAAGGCCCTCAAAGAACCTAGTCAGCGGTAAGTCATCAAAGCTGCTGTGGCAGAAGAGACTCTGCGAGATCTCTGCCTTGCCAACGCCTAACATTGAAGGTTTGCAGTTGAGGAAGGCTCCATCGGGGTCGCGTATCTCTACCATACATCGGGTCAAAAACCCTACCTCTACACAATCCTCTTCAGCCACTCCTTCTCAAGCGTCTACCATGGATGATAAGAAAGACTCTTAATCGAGGCGACCTTCCTTCGTTCCCTCGACTCCGAGCTCCAAGCCACCTGGCTTACACCGATTGCTTCCGGATCAATGTCGCGCATCTGCTTGAAATATCTCGCTTGCTCGCCCAAGATCTTCTGCTTGAGTATTGTGACGTCTTGGCCCTCGGCTTCTAGTTTCTTGATGTCGTCCTGTTCAGTAGCGACCTGTCGGTTCATTCGAATGCATAGCTCGTATAGATACGGAATAGGGTCTTTTGTTGGAGCTTGCTAATCGCTAAAAAAAGCCCAAGGGCTAGCGCCAGGAGGCCATCCTGTTTGCCCTGATCTTCCAGGTAGTTGGAGCGCACTACATCCCAATCTGAAGCCTCGAACAGATTCCTTAAAGTCCGGCGATGATTGCGCTTCGAAGGTGGCCTCAGTGAAATGGCTTGGCTATGTTGCGCGACGAGAATTCGACCACCAAAATCGCTTGCGACTGGCGGATATATCGAGCGGGTTTTTGAGACTAGGAGTCGGGTTGGCACTCCATACCGTGGGATTTGCCAAGATGGACGGTATTATAGATCGAATAACGGCTACTTTTGAAGATTGTATCGGAGATTCCCGGAGCAAAAAGTTGACCGTTTAACATAGCCATCCAACAAGTTTAAGGCAGACTGTAAGTGACGCAGGCCAGCGGATTGTTTGAAGTCAAGTCAATCGGTTGATGGGAATCCAATATGGCGTCCATCAGAGTAGGGTTTGATGCATTGGTGCGATTACGATTGTTGTCAGGCATACGGAATACACCAGTGGAGACCAGACACATGAAGTTGGTGTAATTAGTCATACACCCCTAAATGGGGTTAGCGTCATTTGGTATCAGAACGCGCACCAGCCAATTATTTTCCGCGAGAGATAGATTTATGTTTGTTGATTCAAAAATCTTCAAAATCAAAATGATCAGGTCAAATTCCCTGCATAAGTATACAGCAAAACCAAATCTCTACTTATGCTGATCTGGAGGAAATGGTCTTCAGAGGGCATACGTGAGATACTTTGCCCATCCTGCCATCGACTGACCCTTTCATAGGTATGGAAATGACGCTCAAGAAGATGACGGTGACATCTAGATTAAAATTTGGTATATCCGAAATACTGTACATGAGGGGAGTAAGGTGCAAGGTCCACTCCGTTGGACTTCGCTTCATAAACCACGCTGTCGGCCCAGTCGCTACAGCGGCACAAATTGTAAAAATGTAATAAAACAAACACGATGAGAACGTGAAATGCTGGGTCAGCGCCGCCGTATGCTTGAGAACGTATGGTGAGTCGTGGATCAGAAAGGCGAAGAGGGGAAAAGCAAAATACTGAAGAGTCGATCAAATATAATCCCTTCCACTCTTCTGAAGCTCAATCAGCCGCCATCCCCGCGTCTCCTGATTATTCACATCCTCTGGTATCCTCGTCACCCCAATCGCATACGTCACCTGCTGCACCTTATCCTCCATCCCCGCCGCCAACTGCCCAGACTTCGCATTGCGGTACACATGCACCTCTTGCGTACGGCACGTCAATATGAAGACTGGTACCTCGCCTGGTTCGAGCATCCGCGCCGACAGCACCTCGACATTCCGGATATCCAAGATTCGTCCATCGGACTTTAATCCTGCCGTGGTGTACTGCTGCATCAGCGCCGCGTACACCTGATACTGTGCGGCAGACAGCCAGAGCTTGAGCACCTCGACGTCGCCCTTGACATACGCTTCAAGCACCTCAGGCAGGATATACTCGCGCATCTCTTGTAGGAAGGGCTCGAGCTGGAAGGCCGGGTCCATTTCGCGGAATTTCTTTACGACCATGGCCGTCTCGTTTTCGGCGAAGAAGCCCGCGACGCGGTCGGTGATGCTGCGGGCGGTGGAGATGAGTGGGTTCTCGGACTCGGCGTATGTGGATTTGAGAGAGAAGAGCGATTGCATGAGCCGGCTGGAGTCGCGGAAGTCGCGCCAGGATTCTTTCCATGCCGCGTCTTTGTGGACGGTGATGTTTGTGCCGGCGCTGATAGCTCGTCAGTTCATGTATCACAAATATAGAGGATTTGGGGTTGAATGGAACACTAACTTTGGGTCTTCTTCATGCTGCTCCACTGGTCGGCCAGGCCGCCGACCAGTTCGTTTCTCTTCTTCAAGCTCTCTCTTCTCGCGCCGTGCCCTTCGCTCCTCGCGATCTGACCAACCCCCATATCGCGATGAACTCCCATCGTCGATTGTGTTTTTGACATTTTGATAGGCTTCTGTCTCACGAAGAGGTCGTGTAGCTTTTTCTATCCCACCGCCGACCGCACTCACCCCCTTTCGCACTCCTCGGACTACGGGTGTGTCCCATGTCCAAGCTGCAGACTTGCCGATGACTTTTCCTGTCCCACCCAAAACAGCGGACGTGACTGTGCCTGCCGTATCAGCAGTCGATTTATAAGCATCCCGTGCTCGCTTAACCGTCTCGTTTTGCGTAAAGTCATGTGCTGAGGATGCAAGTTGCTTGGTAGACTCATTCCACTCTTTTGAAGCTTTGAACTCAGAAGATAAAGTCTCCGTAAAGACTTGCCATGGTGACTTGTTTCCGTGAGGCGGAGGCGGAGCTTCTTTCTGTTCGTTCTTTTCTTTTTGTTCGCCTTCCTCCTTGCCTTCTTTCTGCTCAGACTCTTTCTCCCTATTTCGTGCTCGCCATTTTGCTTCCTCAGCATCAGCCTCTGCTCTAAATTTTCGGTAGAGCTTTTCAGCTTCCGAAGGCTCTTCTTTTGAGGTGGCTTCTGACTCGGTTTCGGATTCTTGGGGTTGCGTTTTGGCTGTCGCCTCTGGTTTGGACTCTACCTTGGGTTCGCTCTGATTCTGTTCATCTTTGGACCCGGAATCTTTTTTGAGATCTCGATAAGATATCCATCTTCTTGTATGTGATTGTGAGATTAGCGGGGGGAGTTGCGGTAAGAATGGCGATCGCAAAGAGCTTCGCGGATGCGTTATATCTCTCGAAAGGATGTACAACGAGTTTGGGGGTGATCCAGAGTATGACGGGTTACTTAGGATTGTGTATAACCGTCTATAAGCTGCAGTCCGGCCAAAGGAGGATGTAGCTGGAGAGGCGAAATGCCGTAAAGCACCTCCGCCAGACGCAGTATTGTGAAGCAGTGCTCTCATGCTATTTTGTAGCAAAAGATGTGGCAGTATTAAAATGATGAGGCACAAAAGAAAGTTCTCTGGAAAATGGAAGAAAAGTAGAATGGTGCTTGTAGAGTTTTGCGGCGATGATGCTGGAGTCCGTCTTCGGCATCTCCCGCATTTTCATCCAATTTCTGCCAGGGTCAAATTCACCCTCCATCTCCCAAATCAATTGCCAAATACATCCGACTTCCAACATGACGAAGACGATCGTGGAACGTCTGTCTCGCCCATGGATCTGTTCAACATGTCGCCATCAACGTGCCTTTGTTTCTCTCCGCCCTCGACGATACCCTTTCACCACCAGCTCCTTTCGACGCGCAGAAGAAAACCTCCCCAGCAGTGATGGTACCACTGCTACTAAGCCTCCAGAAAGCACAAACTTCACGCCGATACAGCCAAATCAAGGCCTCGGAAATCTCGGCCGCACTCTCGAGAGCCAGCAACAGCGTCCCAACCACGCCCGCGAAGCCTCCGATCACACCGCTCCAGTCCATCGACGCGAAGACGGCGCAACGTACATATCGTCCATCCTCCAAACCCGGCCACACAGAACCTCCTCAACTCCCTCCTCTCTCGCAGATGGTACCGAGAAGCTCTTGCATGACATCCCAGTCAGCGTTGATCAACCCTACAAGGACGCTGCCAACTCATACTACCATCTGCATGTCTACGCCACCAAACACAACACGCACCTTACCCTCACGTCCTCTGTGCGCAATCCCGTCTTATCGCTATCCGCCGGGAACATCGGGTTCCGCAAGGCGGCGCGCGGCACCTACGACGCCGCGTACCAGCTGACGGCGTACATGCTGCGCACGATGCAGGAGAAGGGTCAGCTGGGGAATATTAATTCGCTAGAGGTCGTGCTCAGAGGGTTTGGGCCCGGGAGGGAGGCCGTGACGAAGGTGTTGCTCGGGAGTGAGGGAAGGATGATCAGAGGCAAGATTACCAAGGTGATGGATGGAACAAGACTGAAGTTTGGAGGGACGAGGAGTCCCAAGCCGAGGAGATTGGGATAAGGGGGATGAAGAGGTTATGGATGGACAGTTGTGGATGGCACATGGGGATGAATGGGATGGACAGAGTGAGATGAGCAGATGGTGGGTGGGATGGCCAATCCATGGGCTTGTTAAGAAGCAAGCTTGGGGATAGGACAGTTCCAAGTCTCCCTCCCCAGAGAGCGATGTGTATATTATTAGCACCAGGCACGTATGGCGACAAATAACCAAGTGTCGAGGTGGCGTTGTCGGAGAAATGTGAGGGTCAAATCATGGCATCATAATCCTACTATACATATCCGATGCCGATGCAGAATGCCATAGAGCAGACTTCCAAAGGCCCAAAATCCACGCTATGCTTATGAAAGCGCCTCCCAAAATATCGCACGCAATGCAATTCAAGTTCAGTTGATCCTGATAATTGGTGGTGGCGCTCGCTCCGCCACTGGGACCTCTCTGCCACTCGTATCTCGTGCAAACGAAACCTTTCTGGGTTTATTTCCACCAAGCGCCGCACTCTTTCTCCTCCTCCGTTCCCCTTCCTCGTCGTCACTTTCGGGCAGATCTTCGTCTGCTAATAACGTCCGCTGCTCTCGCTCTTCTCGATATACTCCATCACCATCACGCATCATTGGCGATCGCTCGTCATGGCTAGCTTCTTCATCACCCTCGTCGAGCAGCTCGCCGGCGGCGGTATCATGGTCGGGAGGTTCGAGATCGGTCCATTCGCGTGGGACGAGGCAGGGGAGGGCGACACCGATGCTAGCAGCTCGGTTGAGCCAGGAGGGAGCGCGACGCGATGTGAGGCGGTGGCAGAGGTGGGAGGTGAAGTGGTTGCAGTTGTTGGTGAGTAGATTGTACGACGGACCAAGGAATTTCTGGGAAACCTGAAGATAGACACACAGATCAGCCTAGTCCCACATAGTTGAAGCCTTTCAATGGTGCGGGAAGTCTTACCTCACGCACGATGCCCTCAATATCATCGACTGGTAGGTAGGAAAATCCATGTAGAATCTCGAGTCGAAACGTTCCCCCGGGAACCTCGAGTCGAGGCTTTGTCCAGTAAACGCCACTTAAGCCCGGCTGATCATGTCCGCCAAATGCATATTCCTTGTCTCCAATGACAACGCCAGAATGCAGTAGGGACGTTCCAAGTGTCCATAGTACAGAAGATATTCTCGATGGAGGTAACAGGTCATAGACATTAATCCGGATTTCGGTTTTTGTCAGGTGCCCCGCTGACCGTCTTCTTCCCGAAGACTTTCTTTGCCTTTTAGGCACTTCTGGCGTACTCATAAGGGGCGTGTTCTCGTCTAATGGTGTGCGCGGGGAGTTTGAGTAAATGGAAGCGGACGAGGAGCCTCGTTTCGGCCTTGGTTTCTCGGCGGGAAATAAGAGTGACGAGGATGACGAATATGAGGGCATCCACCAAACACGGACGCGTCTGGTTTGAAGTGAGGGGAAACGAGGGAATCCAAGGAAATGAAAGGGAGATACTATAAATACAGTGTAAAGAGAGAAAGACGAGGGTGTTGGTGGAGATGCCGAAACAGGGTCAAACAAGCTGAAGTAGATCTGGCATTAGCTCCATTGCCCTGCGTGGCTTACAAACTTGCTTCGAAGAAGACTGAAACCCAACATGATGTTTACATGATTTAATACTTACAATGACACCTCTTTTGTGCCAAACCCAAGGCCGAGTCTACTGCAATCCATGTGCTTCTTGCTACTTCAAGCGTTGATGAAAACCTCGTTGCATCTAGCATTTTCACGTAACAACGCTACCTAGTGAGTGAACGCGTTGCAGTTTACCTCATTATTTGCTCTTTCGTAATTTGGCCTTCTACCACTACCAATGACAAGAATATACGATCAACAAGTTTGGCTTTACAAATTCAACAGGTGATTCAATCGAGAACTGAGACGAATGTGGTTTGGTAACACTGGACTTTTTTGGTGGTAAAATGTGCAGTCTATTAGTAGCAAGTCCATTTCAACGAAATGGGGGAAGACCTTCATTTATTGATTTCCCTTAGTCGATTCACATGTATAAGAGGGCTCTTTGATTAAGCTAGATCAGTTTCTTTCAACTGCTCCCCTATTCAGCTCCTCACTTTAGCGTCTACACCTTTCCCGGGCTTGACCTGCACTTACCATCCCAAAGATCAAATGGATCTGATAGAAGGCTGTCTCACCATTTAGAGACCCAGCTGCATCTGAGTGGCTCCTCGGATACTTGCTCCATCATTTCCTCAACCGAATTGCAGCCTGCTATTCAAATTATCAAGACAATGGACCCTGGATATTCCGTTCCAGCCTTGATACAGCAAGACATGCACGTCTGCGGACCTTTGATCATGACGCGTTTCACGGGATCGTCATCGTGCTGGAAACCTCCGGACTCAGTAAGCCCCAGCCATCGCGCATTGGAATTAAAGGCTGTTAGTAAAATATTGAATCTTTCCAGCGGACTCCGACCACCCCCTCGTGGCCAGCAAAACCCTTCAAAGGTTGCCATACCAAGTCCTAGTTTTGTTTTGAATGTTCCATTCACATGGTCACACCCAGGGATTTCGTGTGCACCAAACCTGAGACCCGCCATTTCAGCATAGCCCAACGTAACAAACTTAGAACGACCCCCGACTCGCATTCTCCGGCTCAGAACAAATTCTCCATGACGCATCGCTACTAGGTACTGGGCCGGATCGATATCGATCTCGCATCTTGGAATGAATTCGTCCCCTTCGCCTTCCTTTTTCTTATATTTAGGAGCGGACAGCTCAACAGTATCGGGACCGTCGCGTATCGCAAAGGCGTATGTACCATCTTTGTATGGGACACCTCTTTGGATCCAGATACGTCCTGGTTCCACGTCAAAAGGGTCCTTGTCCCAGAGGCAATCGAAAAAGACACTCCAACCATTACCGCTAGTTAAGCAGGAACCGATGTGGTGTCCTGGAGCCCGGGTCCCGCTTACATAGTCTCTTTTCCGATTTGGTAGCAGCATCGAGACTGTCTCATACCAATGATTGCAAAATGCGATCTTTACCAGCTTTCCGTCCCAGGAATGAGACCCTATAAGCGGATTACTCTTCGAGCTGTTCCTCGAAACATCCAAAATGAGAAGATCCTCGCAGCGGTCAAGGTCTCCAACTGCCGC
This sequence comes from Astrothelium macrocarpum, assembly GCA_021030915.1. Classification (NCBI taxonomy): domain Eukaryota; kingdom Fungi; phylum Ascomycota; class Dothideomycetes; order Trypetheliales; family Trypetheliaceae; genus Astrothelium; species Astrothelium macrocarpum. The sequence continues at coordinate 23,014 of JAGEMR010000239.1, forward strand.
AAATGCCAATGCTACTTCAGAGATTGACAACGCAAGTCGACGAAGTCTTGTCCACTCGCTTTTTGCCATCGTGGACGAAAACCCTGGATCCTCTGCAGCTGGTAGACTGGGCGGCGCAACCATTTCATCCGTTGATTTGCCATCTAGGGATTTTACCATGCTCTTGATTTGATATTTGTTGTAACATTTGGGTCCAAGTATTAACTTGAGTGCTCTGTCTAGATTTGGCTGTTTTGCTACGAGCGACGTTCTGAGCACACTTGGATACTGCTCTTGATCCAAGAAAAGCGAGCCTCTTTGAACGTCGCAACATTTTGAGGCACGCAAAATCGCCAAGGCCGCGCTGTACTGAGCCATATCTTGCACGGCTCCCGCACTGAGTTCTAAGCTATCCAATTTGAAAATCCGTTCTGCGTATCCAGACACTGGAACTTTAAGTTCTGCAGATATATCTGTCATTACTGCCTCTTCGGCTGATTGAACTCGCAGCTGCACTTCACCCGAGACACTCATTAAACAGACTGACGATGAAGTGTGGGACTCGAGCTTTTTAGGGAAATCGACAATCACGGCAACGCGACCATTTCCAAAGGTATGAGGGCCTCCTGGGCATCCTTTGATATGCACCGTTAAGCCCAATACGTAGTGAGCCCAAACTACGACGGTTGAGACGCCCTTGGCACTCTCAACAATCATAAAGCATTCCTCAGGCCAAGTTTGTACTGCAGCCATCATATCAAGAGAGGCTTGAAGCATTGGGACGGTGAGGGCATGATAGTACCCTTTCAAAAGGTTTTCTCCATCGTCGTTGCCACTAAATCGTCTTGGAAGACCAAGTCGACTATCAACATCATCATAGAATTGGATCCACGAGAATGACGACGTTTGATTCGAGCACGCCACCAGGACACCGAACAAACTAGCGCTATCAAAAATAGAACCGACACCAGCATTCGGATCCTTTGAGCGAAGGCGGAGGGCCTCTTCAAGACCTTCTGCTAAGGACTGCATATCGTGTGAGGCGCATAGTAAGGACAGTTGTATCACCATTGGTAAATAAGTCGGATCTCGCAGGGCTCTTCTGAGGGTTGGTCCTGCACCGCTGAAGAGAGTGATTGGGAGCAGCGGTGACAGTATAGTAGGTTCGCGAGCAGCTTGTTTTGCTACCTCTGCTTTAAACTGCCGTTCGAACGCCGGATCTATTTTATTTTTTCGAAACACTTCTGCTAAATCTTCTTCTAAAACAATATCTGAGCCTGTCTTTTTTAGTTCTCTCGCAAAATTAATGTAATGTTGCACTGAATCAACAGTCAGCTGCACCGCAGTCGGGATTAGCCGTTTTCACGTGATCGTGCACCAAACTAGATCGTGCACCACCAACCTTCGATCGGCTCGATAACTTCAAC
>JAGEMR010000023.1:0-369142 GCA_021030915.1 Astrothelium macrocarpum
TTTTGAATATAGATGGTACGATTGTGTGGAATTCGGCATTTAGTGTCGCTCGGCATTTGGTGTCGGATTACGTTACCGAAATAGGCGGCCTAGAATACAGCGCGCACACCACGGCTGTTGACAAATGGGCCTTGGGGATAATTAGTCCAGAGTACACTTGCGGATTATTGCGACGCATTCTGGAATTTCTCCAAGGCACGACCAACCGTGGGCTGTGGAATTGTCAAGAATGCCAAGCGGCCCTGACAAGCTAGCTAGACAGCTCCCATACTTCGAATCATGTAGCGACTCGAACTATTCAGAATGCGAAATCCGCTCGCAGAATTCGAAAGTCTTGGGTGCGGTCCAAGCGACAAAAGACACGATTTGCGGATGTGGTTACCATCATTGTCTATTCGAATACGTATGAAGTGTCGGAGGGCGATGAAGAAGAGAAAGTTCTATCGCTGGACTGAAAAGGACTAGCAAGGTAAAAACAATTGGAGGTCGTGCTGTCTGGACAAATGTCCATCTTTGAAACATCGTACGCAATATTTTATTCGATTCAATGAGCTACATGTATGGACAAAAAGTCCACCGAAAGATTAAATTACAAATCTAAGGTTTTCAAAGTAATTTGTGCGGCACCATTGATGGCATGTACTGTACAGTGTAATCGAAACACACTCGCACCTCCCAGCTCTCCATCTGTCCCCCCTCTTCCAGCACTTCCCCCATTCCAACCCTCCTTCCTTCCCTCACTCTTCCCCCTCCACCTCCCCAACCCCCACACCCATCCCCTCCTCCCCTTCCGCCCGACTCACCACACTCCCTCTACTAACCACACTCCCCCTCCTTACCTTCTCCCGCTCCAACAACATCCTCAACTCCTCATTCTCCGCCCTCCCCTCCTCCAACCGCTTCCTCGCCCCGCTCCGATCGAGCAGGCGCGCCTCGCGCTCCGCCTTCAGCCGCCGCTCCAGCTCCTTCAGCCGGTGGATCCAGCGCTGCTCGCTCGGCTGCTGCGCCATCACACTGCCAGGGAGCACCATGCTGCGCGAGCGCGGCTGCGAAGCCGACGCCGACGACGACGATTGTGGCGGCGACGCCACCACGTGCGGGAACCCCGTCGACTGCAGGTGCTGGCTGTGGCGCGCGTGCGCGTGGGCGTCGCGCTGCTGCTGGGCGTGCAGCAGCTCGACTGCCGACGTCGAGTGGTGGCGCAGCAGGGTGTTGACGGTGCGCGTGGTGGCGTCGGTGGTCTTGCTGGTCGACGAGGATGAGCCGGGGCCGGCGGCAGTGGGGCGCTGCGGTTGCGCTTGCTGCTGCTGGGAAGTTGTCATGGGTGAGGTCTGGCGTGCGAATTGGAGCTCAGCTTTGAGAATCTTATTCTCGCCCTTGAGCTTGGCGATTTCCTCGGCGTGGCGGCTCGAGGAGCTGCCGCCGACGCCGCTGCGCGTGGAGGAGGTGCGGCTGGGGACCGCGGGACGGACGGGCGGGTTGGTGGTGGTGCTGGTGGGAGGGGTGATGATGGATTTGGCCCAGCTTTCGACGCTTTCGAGGCGCTTGGTGCGCATGTCGAGGGCGTGTTCGAGCGTTTGAAAGTCTCGGCCCAAGTTCTTTTCGATTTGGCGGATGCGTTCACGGAAGCTGTTGAAGAGGTGTTCGATGGTTTTGATGGCAAAGATGATGTTTTTGCTGAAGCCGGAAAGGTTCTTGGTGAGGAGATCCAAGCTGGGTATTTCGCCGTCAACGCGACTATGATGATTGTTCCAGTCCGCTCCACACATGGATGAAAGTCGATGCCAGAGGACGAGGAGGAGATTGTGCCGGTCCAGTAATTGCTCCCTCATTCGCTCTTCCAGCTGGGCAATCTTTCGTTTGTCGACACCCTTTTGCGTTTCAAGTTCCAACACACGAGCTTCGTGCGCTGCAAGGGTAGTCCGATGAGCTTGATGGCCTCTAGCTGTGTTTTCATACAAAAGCCGTTCTCTACGACGTGAGGCGCGCTCAGCATCCAAGAGGTCAGAAAGTTTGCGTGATTCGAGACCAGTCGATTCGAGCAGGGCGTCACGACTTCGAAGTAGGCGATCCTTCTCAGCAAGATCATGCCGATGGGATTCGAGTGCATCAGTTGTATCTGCAAGGTCTCTTTGGACTTTGTGCACAATCTTGTACAATTGTTAGTACAATCTAACCTTTGCTTGTCGATTGACTTACCTTGAGCAGAGCAGACCCAGCACCATTCGGGCTACTCAATGCGACACGCAAACCATCCTCCAACTCGTCCAAACGCTGCTTGTAGTTTGTAGATTCGACTTCTTTTGCACTGAGATTCTTTCTTAACTTTCTCATCTCTTCTTTGGCTCTGCTCGTTTGACCATTTAGCTCATCCATAACGCTCTGAACTTCCCTCTTTTCCTGACTATCAAGTGCTTCACGCTGTTTCTTTTCCTCTTCCATTCTCTGCTCGGTATCTCGAAGCCTCTCTTTCTCATCCGAAACGGCTTGCTGAGCAGCGTTTAATGCATCCTGGAGCTCCCCAATTCGGATTTTGTCGCCTTCTTGTTCTTCACGAAGAAAACTGATTTCGCCTGCGTTGGACTCTGTGGTAATCTCTAGCCTTTCATTTTTCTCGCGAGTCTCCTTGAGTCGTTTGTCTTGACTCTCGAGTTCCCGATTAGCATCATCCAATTCCTGCTCCAAAACCTGTATGCGGCGAGTAGAAGCCTGTCTGTCATCCTCAAGTGTAATGACGGACTCAGACATTTGCTTTAGCTCATGTTGTAGTGCTCGGAAATCTTCATCGCGATTTGCCAAGTTCGTCGTTGTCCTCTCCAGTTCTCTTTGTCTTTGCCTCAGGTCCATCTCTAATTGATCGATCGTACCAATGGCTTCTTTTTCAAGTTCATCGCATTCAGTCTCCTTCTCTTGCAGGGCTACAAGCACATCATCACGTTCCGTCTGCAAAGCTTGCAAATCCTCTGTCGCAGATTGCATTTCCTCCTCCAAGGCACGCAGCTTCTCTTCCATCTGAGAGAGTTCATCGAGATGCACATTCAATTCCCGTTCCAAGTCTTGATTTAGCAACTTCTGTTCCGCCAACTCGTCTCGTAACGCATTCTGTTTGCGATCGTATTCTTCTCTCTCGGCGTCACTCACTTGGCTGACACGAGTATGTCCACTTGCACGGGAGGCTGAGCGCTGGTTGGCTCGTGACACGGAGCGTTCAAAGATGCTATCTCCAGCAATAGATTTAGCACCGTCACCACGCCTTTGGAGAAGTTTGAGATCTTCGATTTCTTGTTGAAGCCGTTCACGTTCGCGATTGCGAGACGTTAGCATCGAGGTTTGTGCTCCAAGATCACGTCGAAGCTCGGCATTCTCGTGTTTGAGCTGCTCCACAAGTGTGCTGTTCGTGCTTGTGAGGGTTGCCCCATTCTGAATGCTGTTGCTATCCGAATCCCCAGACTGTGAAAAAGGGTAAGACCGTTGTTGTCGTCTATTGAGAAATGAATACTTGTTGTGGTTCACCGCTGCTTGGGAGGCTACCTGCTCCTTGAGTTGAGCAATCTCTTCTCGACATCGTTGGGCATCTTCGTCAGCTTGCTCTCGCCTAGCAGTCTCAGCTTGGAGAAGGTCTTTCCACATCTCCATGGTCTCTTCATCCCCAGTGCTAGGTTCAGAAGTCTTTCTTTCACCCATAGTGCGTACATACTCGGCAAGTCGACGATTCTCAACCTCCTTGTCCATCTTTTCTTCGGTAAGTTTCTCAACTTGGGTCTCAGAATAAACTAGCTGTTCCTGAAGAAAAAACATTTCTTCCTCCAGTTCTGCTTGATTGGCAGATTCTGCGGTCGTCTCGTCCGCAGACTCGGTACTCTGCCTTCTAGCGTCTGCCAATCCATCCTCTTGAGCTTTTACTTTTCGCTCTAAATCGCGAATCCTCCGTCGCAGAGATTGGTTTTCCTTTTTCTCATTGGCGAGATCGGTCTGGAATTGCACATTTTTCGATATCATCTCCTTGATGCCCTCGTCAGATCGATTTTGAAGAGCCTGGTCAAGGAAATGTATCTTCAACTTCAAATCAAAATTCTCCTTGCTGAGTTTATCGATTCTGCTGTTCTGCTCTTTGAGGGACAAATGGCTCCTGCTTCGACTTTGCAAAGTTGATGCCACGCCTGATGAAGCTGGTCTCTTCACTGGAGACGGTGACCTAAACCTTGCTCGATACGCTTGAGCCACAGTATCTGGAACCTCGATATTTTGCACATGTTGGGCAATTACCGTATCCGTTGGTCCATGGGTACCAAAGTCTGCTGGACGAGGCGTAGTGGGAGCAGACTCTGAATGCGTTCCTTCTTCGTTCAAACGCTCAAGATCTCGAAAATCGCTGTGTGCAGAGAAAAAACCGTTGCTACCGAATGCTCGAGATCGATCATATGTAGGAGTTGGATCACCGAATTCCAGAGCAGAAGATGCAACACTACCCAAACTTGGCAGCCGCGACAGTCCAGTTCGAGATCGAGAAGTGAACGGGGTGTCAGCAGACAGAGCTCCACCCGTCTGGAGAGCGTAATCTGTACTCAATGCGGCATCGCTAAAATTTTCTCCATCCGATTTGTTTGTAAACGACGAAGCCGAGGAACGTTGGCTGGATTGCCTTGTTTTTAGATAACTCGGTCTTTTGCGCAATTTTGATGAGAGTGTTTCAATGGTTATGCTATCATTGAGTGGTGCTAAAGAGTAATGCTCTTGTTCCTGACTGGCTGGCCGGACTGTACTCGGAGGACGAGGAACTTGGTCCGTAGATGTACCAATCTCCTGGACTGATCCGTTCGATTTCGTGACATACTGATCATCGTCGCTTTGTGCCCCTCCAAAAGTTTCTTGTTCGGTTCCGACTTTGTGATGAGTCCGCTTTGCAGCCGCTGCTGCCGGAGAGGACGGTATATTGTCTAATTCCGAGGAATCTTCAACAGAGTCGCCTCCTCCGACTGACTGTGTATTGTCTCCCGAGAGGGCTTGTGCAGGAGTCTTGTAAGCACCAACAGGAGTTGGAGGAGATGCTGGAGTCCCACTTTCTATTCCCTCCGTTTGTTCAGGCAATGAGGCAAAGCCAGACCCTCCGTCAGTCGTCTCTCTGGACCCATTTTGACTCGTTTCTACCTGATCCGAATTATTCAACCCGTTGTCTTTTGGCTCGGTACCAAAGACATAAGTATCATCCAGACCTGCGTGCGCGCCCGGTTGCGCTGCAGGCGATCCCTCTGGTAAGAAACTGGATTCAACATCCATTAAATGTTTGTTCATCTCCCGTTCATCCATTACCGTTGAACCTGCTGCGTCGGTGTGACCTTCTGCCAATTCGCTTTGTCCTTGGGCAGAATCTTCGAGCTCATCCGTGAAGTCATCGTTTTCGTTTGGAAGTGGAGGCAATTCGGAATCAGGTTGCTCAAAGGATTGTACGTCTTGTGGTTGTATAGTAGGACTCGATGTCTGTTCGTTTTCCGTTTGTTCCAACGCGTTTTCCATAGATGTTTTCGGTTCCAACGTGCCGTCTGACGCCATAGCTCAAGTCCCTACACACTCTAGGTAGATTACACCACCTTCTTTGAACAGTCAGAATCTTGGTCGCAAGACATCTAGGTGAAAAGGTCGCCCTCGGTGGCAGAACCGGACTGACACGGCACGCGTTTTGTGGTTTGTGGAGCGTAGAGAAGACGGGATTTTGGAGAAGAGCATAGAAAAGGCTTCTTTCACGATGGGCACAAACGAATGGACAGGTACAGCGCCGGCAGAGTGGCCACACCATAGACGGCATGCGCATTAAAGTTCATGGCGCACCGTGGTACGTGATGGGCGCGCACCCGCGTCTCATCACCTCCGCCCCGCAACCATCACATCAACCCCCGATATGTTATGACTTTACAATACGAATTACGCTTGGCATCAACACAAAGCAAAGCTGCTCTCATTCGAAATTCGTCAGATACGCTACTATATGTATATTTGCAATCTCTAGATGAACAACATAAAGCGCCATCGCTTCAGTCACTTTCATACATGCGCATCCCCTTGAAGATCCAGTAGGCCTCGGTGAAGTTTCCCGGATACATCTTCACATAGTCTTCGCATGTATCCACCTGTGTCTGTGCCTTGCACCCACTACTCTCCCAAACGTTATCTGCCCCAGCCCATACACCACAGAGATCGGTATTGATAATGGGCCGCATATCCTTAAAGTGCGCATCCCAAGTGCATCCAGACCCTGAGAACTGGGCAAGTGGTTGTTGATTCCAATCCTGAGGATTTGGTGTAGTGTTGTTCGACGCAAGATCTTGAGGAATGGTACCGCGTGGAAAAAACCAGATCGAAATTCCCTCCGAGGTCCATTCCGTTGCAAACACGCCACCTTGTTGAGAGTTGAAGTTCGACCCAAAACTGGCAGTGCCGACAGAGTTGTTTGGAGCAACAATACCACATCCGGCGTTCAGAGTTTGATTTGGAGCATTCACGTCGCAATTTGCCGTCAATAGTCTCCCTGTATAGTTGATCTGGGTCAAATTTTGTACGGCACAGCCAGACGTTGTATGCAGTGTCATTTGATTGCTCGTTTGATTGTGGACTCCCTCAATAATGTCGATTTCTCCAGTCGAGGGCCATGAATTGCCGACTCCCAGAAGCCAAAAAGCAGGCCAAGTCCCACACCCAGTAGGCATATGGCTAATGTCTGCAACGAGAAGTCCGTGGTTGTAGTTAGTCTTTCCCTCAAGTCTTACTGATAGACGCCCTCCTGTTCCATTGGAATCAAGTGCGGTCTTTGAGTCCACCGCGAGCATGATACTATCGGGGTTGTATCCAACCAATTGCGCTTGCACGGCCACTTGCTCAGACACATATTGGACTGTACCATTTGTAGGATCCTCCTGATCGAAAAAGTTGAACTCATCAAAAGAATTCGATGGATTCGATAGAAAGTCTTCCTTGAGCGTGTAGCCTGCAGCTGCCAGTTGTGATAAAAGGATTGCGGCCAGCGCTGAAGCGGTTTTGGAAATTCCAGTCATGGTTTATGTAATGAAGGTAATGTGCACTTCCGTGACACGAATAAAAATTTGGGTTTGGCAAATGTGCAATTTCTGATCCGACTGAAAATTATAAGAATGGTAAGAGGATGGGCACGCACGTTGTGAAGACCTGCTTCTTTTAAACCAGAACCAAGATGATCATGATTCACTGTGGCAAACAAAGCAAGCTTTCTCTTGGTCAACAGAATGATGCAGACGCGTTGAACAAAGTCATTGCACAGTCAGACAAAGACAAAGACAAAAGATAATCACAAGCACTGTCGCTTTAGGGTTTTAAAACCAAACAATAAAGGGTAAATTTTCGTTCGTCAAGTTGAAGAATTTTCAATGCACAACCAGTAATACATGCTAGAGGTGACCAGTACATTTCTTTGGATACAGATAACATTCTGCCAATCAAAAGACATCATGCAGCCGTGTTAGATGCCATGTAATTACCGATGAAATCTTAAAATTTCAAATTTTGTGAACCATGCCTCCCTTCCATCTGGGATGATGCTACCAGCATGACCCAAAGAGCCACGAAACGCATCGAGAAGCAACCATGTTTCATTCTAACACCGCAATCTGCAAATCAGAGCTTACCCTCTGTACGAGCTTCCTTGACCTGATCAAAGACCTGGATACAAATGTTAGATCGATCCAACGTTTGACAGAAAGGGAAAGGAAAAAAGAAAAAATACCTTGAGCATTTTGCGCCTTGCTCCCAGAGCATTGACGCCACGTTTCTCCAATCCCGCATCATCCAGCTCAATGAGCTCTGTCCATTGGAGATCTTTCAGGTTGTCCGTGTACTTGTGTAATCTCAAGCTACGCAGCCAATTCGGAATATCCTGAAGAAGTGTAGCGTCTGTAGGATCTTCAGGTGGCTTGGAGCTTCCACGTCGGCCCCTCGGAGATCGCCCGCGATTCACCTCAGAGTGATCAGACAAATAGCCTTCGTGACCTCCACCCATTCCCATTGCAAATTGGTTCAAATTCAGACCTGCGAGTTGGTTGTTCAACATTGGATTTGCACCATCATAAGCTGCAAGGAATCCATTGTTTTGCGGCGAGGTAAAGTTCATGGCACTCACGCCAGGTGCGCCCTGAATGGTGATGCCTGGAGAGTTTGGACGCGATCGTCTGCCCTGCATGGCTGCCAGCTGCTGAGCTTGAAGTGCAGCTGCTTGCTGCGGAGTGAGGATTTGCCCAAGCTCGTTGGTCATGAGAATGCCAGTTCCTTGCATGCCTGGGGAGGCCAGTTGCTGTTGGGTTCCATTGCCTTGGCCTTCAGAAGACCGAGCTCGACGATACTTGCGGACATCGTCAAGCTGAATGCGGTTATTGACAGTCGATAGAGCAGCAAGCTTCATCGCCGTTGCGTTGGCAACCATGTCTGCTTGAGATGCATTCTGCTGTTGTGGTTGCTGCTGATTAAAATTAGGAACCATAGGTGTGTTAACCATGGACGCCCAATTGCCACTCTGGGCATAAGGAGAGAATACAGAGACACCACTATTTGGGGGATCGGTGGCATTCAAAGTCGTGTTCTGCACATTACCGTCATTGCCAAGTTGAGGTGGTCTGCCCGAACGGAGACCAGCAGAGGGAGGAGGCTGAGTGAATTGTCCCATGGGTTGGTGACCGGAAGAAGACTTTGGTCTGACACTTGCGTTTTGATTTTCAGTTGTGCGCGAAGTCCATGGAGACAATGGAGGGGCCTGGTGATTCTCTTTTTTGGTCTCCGAGTTTGGTAGACTTGGACCATGGTATGAGGTCCGGTCGGCAATAGCAGCACTGTTGCGGTTGGAAGTTGGAGCAGTTCCAGTATGCTGAGTGAATTCGGCCTTTTGCTTTGCGATGGCAGCCGCAGCGTCTGGAAACATTGAGTTGATGGTTGAAGCGTCAAGGCCAGAGTTACGTTTTGCACTTGGTGAAGGTGGAGGCCTTCCGAGACCCAGTGAATTGCGAGATGCTTCAACCGACAGCTTACTCATAGCATCACTCATCTTTTGCGACATGGGGTCTGATATTGTTAGCCACTATCTTTCTTCTATATCAATCAATACACACCTTTTTCGCCAAAATTTGCGGGTGAGAGAACACCTGACATGGGATGACTCTTTGCCATCTGTTGAAGGACTTGGATGAAAAATCGAATCTGGACTTGCGTAGTTTGTTGTAGCAAGGCATAGAGTGCCGCTGTCCGCTCTGCCTCAGAGAGAACACGAAACCACTGTTCAATGGCACTGAGCTCATCTTTAAAATCTTGATCAAGTGTAGCTGCCGCCATCTCTTCAAGTGTTGTTTCGTATTGATCAATATCCGCTATCCATTGCTGCGCTGCCTTTTCCATGTCATCTTGATTGCCTTGACCTTGATTATTGAAGTAGACCTCCGACGATGGCCTGATTCCTCGAATTTGAGGCGCCGCAGAGAACGATCCCATGTCGGCGGAAGCACGGAGGTGATGACCCCCACTGACTGTTCGGTTTGATGGAGGCCGAAGACTTGAGTTGCTTGTTTCAGGAGTGCTGTTGCGATTTCCTGCGAGGTGGCTGATGGACGACATCTTGATGATCACAATTCCAGACTAGAAAACGCGTTCTGTAAATTATTGAAACAAAGAGGTTCTAAAGGTTTAATGTCGGCGTCAGAGGGAGAGATATGGAGCCAGGGAATATGTTTCCAAAAATAGAATCCTATTGTCGAGACAGGAGCTCAATAGGTATTGTTGAAAGATGGCAATTCTAGGACATTAAGTTGCACTTAGAAAGCCTCCTGCAGTACCTGCTGACCTCAAAGGAGTTCTCAGGCTGATTGTACTGTTGTAGTGACTCAAAGTTGTGAATTAAATCAGATGGAGTGAATGCGTTAGCATTGAGTCGTCTGCGTCATACTTTGAAGAGAAAGACTCCGTACCAGCCAAGCCCGTGGAGGAATCTGCGTGACTAAATCCAGGCGCGACAGAGAACTCGTAGTACGCTGGTGGGTGGCAGCAAGTCCTGGATGGGTATGACCAGGCTGGAAGCTGCCGGCGCCTCGATCAAAACAAAGACCTCTGCGAACGACAGAATGTTGAAGCCACCAAGTAAGGTAAGAAATCCACTTCACGACTTCCACAAGGATGATGCGAGAGTTAGGAGCGTGAGTGACAAGCACAACGGATGAAGAGCAAGGTAGGTGGGCAGTGACAAAGGTTGAAGGCCAGACCTCACACTTCTCCGGCGGCTGAGAAATTCCGCTCCGACAATAGAATCTAGCCAACATTTGCACGTTCACAGGGCTTTGTCTCTCCAACACAAGCCATGTGCTAAACTCGTAACGTCTCACGACTCCAGAAAAAGGAATAGCCTCACTTGTCTCACTCTCAACACGTGCTTCGTCTGAACGTTCGTCCAGATTTTGTTTTCGTGCATGATACGTAGTTCTCCTGTCCGTGGATGGAAGTTCACAGCATCAACAGCAGACTATCGAAGCCATGCTTATATGATATACCTCAACACGTGTCATCGAAACTTGCACGCGACTTTCCTTTCATTTCTCTTGCTCAATCCCAAGTTGGCCGTCATCATCAGGAGACTTCGAGGAGAGTAGATTGTGGAATGCTCAACTTCCAGCAAACCAAAAGGCCTTAAACTCAATGGAGCCAATGTCACGTAGATGAAGTTTCATTTCTTCCGCATCTTCTTTTCGGGGACATGTTCTATCTCGAGATGTATCAATGGGCGAATCTGGATATTTTTGCTTACCGGTGACTAGATGCAGAAGTTCCGCAATGGACCGGTAGAACCTAGTTTAATACATAAGATTTTCACCGGATGTTGCAACCTCCCGTGCCTAGTCCTTTTTCTTTTGCTTTTTAAAGTATCAACTATCCGCTGTTGGCGCAATAAAACCCTATCGACGAGTGCGTTTGAATTCTTGTGATCCAATCACGCACCCAAATCTTACAACAGACTGCGTACTATCGCGAGTCTTTACTTCTTTGAGCACACCTACACATTTTTCACCGGCCATTCGCTCGTGGACCTAGTGCTGTACGCATGTGTGACTCACGCCTATCTAAACGTCTCATCACACATTGTTTATTGGATCTAACCCAGAGATCATACCATTGGATCCTACCATTGAAATGAGTAGCAATAGTTTCGAAATGCCAAGCCCGGAACTGCGGACCCTACAGGAAGGCTCTGATGAATGTGCAGCTTCGCATCTGCGTTAATTGAGAAGCGTTGCTTACTGCTGAATCTATTCTGTAGGATGCTCCACATGTACAGAGTAAGCCACCGTGCTTCCTGGGGTGTATCCGTAATGTGGATTTGTTTCAAAGGACCCATCAGGGTGGCGACCGGAGAAGTCTTGATCCTTGTACCCTCCAAGTAGATATCGTCTTTGCCTAATCTGGGAACACGGCGTACGTTAAACAGCCTCACGTTCTATCATAATCTAGCCGTGATACAACAACACATGGCTATCAATGTGGAGATGGACCCACTTCTCATCGGTTACTAGAAACCGAGCTGATCTGAGATGTTCTAGTGCCTTCCTGGCAAAAGTCTTCAATGCCCAGGGGAGAACAAGAGAAAAAAATGTAATTAGGGAGATGAGTCAATCAAAAGACACTCAGATGAATGTTCTGGCTTGCGATAATTCCATGATTTTCATCTGAAATCCAATGTATCACTGCAGAGTTTGTTTGTTTGTTTGTGTGTATAAAGAAAAGTAAATCCATGGTGGCGTTTCTCCCAACGTCGCAACAACAATGAATGCGTATGCACATTGGTGATGCAAAGAAATCAGATGTGTAAGACGCGTCTGTAGATCTTCCGGCTGATGCGGCAAAGGAGTTCCAGGATAGTTGTCCTCCTGTCGGAACGTTGGAAGAGGCGATGGCCCGATCCTTCGCTGGCGGTTGAGCTAACATTGACTGCCAGCAATGAGGCACAAAATTGATCTCCAAACCCCTGTTTGAGCCCGAAAACGAAACAACCAATCAAAAGACCAAATCGCCTCGCGTCATGACCAGCCCAAAGCCGCGTGTTTAAAGCGTGCGTCGTCATACCAGCATCAGTGAATCCGACGCATGGTTCGGTGGATCGCGCCGAGTTCAGCTCCTCGGTAGCTATCTTACCGGTTGGGGCTCGCTTTGCGCAATCTCGCTCGCGCTCCTGTACACATGTCCTTCTAAAAAACCTTGTCGAAATGTTATCCGAGATGACTCCAACCGTTTTTATTGCGGGTTCAACCCAGAAGTCGTCGTGGTCTTTTAGAACTGGGAACAGTGATTTTGACAGTCGTCATATATCAGCGGTAACCGCAATTCACAGCACCGTGGGCAGTCCGCGGCCATCCTGGATGACGTATTTTTTCTATTTCAAGTTATTCCGCTTAGACTGTTGGATCAAAATAGGTAGCAAGGCTTGTCGATCACACATCGAACAATCAATGGGCTTGCACGACTACTTGTACAAGACTGCATAGACCTGCGGTCACCTTTGATATGTGCCGGGCTTCGAGGTACTTCCGCCGGTAATCGACAACCTTCCGAGCAGATGGAAAGATCCTGGGTTGGCTTTTTACATCTTAGTGATGATAATGCGAGCGAAACTAGCGCTCTTTGTAAAAGATGATATATCCTTCTACCCATTCATGCAAACAGGCTCCAATGTAGGTACTGATTTGTTAAGCTAGAAACTAGTTTCATGTCACGCATGTTCTCGGGACCGGGGATCATAGAATTGTGAAAGAAATATTCTATACACCTCGTTTAAATGACCGTAAGCAGACACATGACTGCTTATTTCTGATTGTCTATTTCATGCCATTATCTGCCGCTATGCGGCAAAGACGCTCTTTGTAGCATTAGCCTAGCTGGGCGGTGTTCCGGTTCTCGATGAATGTTTCAGCCAGGGGAGATCGAGTGGTGAGAGGCTACATTCAGCTCGCATGTAAGCACAGGCCCAATGAGATCGGATTGCACCATGTATCAAGGACACCTGGTCACCGTCATCAGCACAAATAGCATCCTATCATACTGCCTGGGGCTTTCCCTGGCGGACCACTCCCCGCAGCCACGCTCATTAATCCTTCCCGGGCTTACAGTAAGTTCCACACTACTATGATCGACAATACTTTCCAAGCTACATATCTATCATCACTTAAACAATCCCCTGCGCCGCTTAACTCTTACCTGTTCAAATCTCCCCGGTGAATGTAACATTTATTAAACTTCCTGGCCCCACGGCCGAACATCTTTTTAATCCTGAATTGTAATCAAGCCTCTTCGTCCGCCATTACTTTGAATCTGTCTAGCAATACAATCACGGAGATTCATTTCTACCTTCACCCTTGTTAGTCAGTACAAGTCATCTTTTAAAACATGACAACCTTCTCATTCGCCCAGACGGAAAGATCTCTCATGGAGGACCAGCAAAATCTCAATCGTTGGATGACCACGGGAGCACCAACAATACCTGTCAGTTCTTACAGCTTTCAACCCCTTCAGGCATCGCAGTCACATCATCTAAATGGCTTTCCCATTTTTTTGGACAATTCTTTATCATCGCAATCAAATAGATCGTACGATCATCAACGGCAGTCGCAGGCCCACCAGAGAAATGGGAGCGTTGAGAGCATGCTGGGGCCATCAACTAGTTCATACTATATGCCGCCTGTTAGCAGTTTACCGACTTTAAATCAGACGTATCCTGGAGCTTTTACAGAAGTAGCAGACAACTACATGTATCCTCGCCGTCATTCTCCAAATTCATCTCTGGTTGCAGCAACGGAACCGCAAACAACACGCCAGTCACGCTCAGCATCCTTTAATTCAACGGGTGCCTTCGCAACGGATGTTTCGCAAGCAGCATCCCACTCGGACTTTTCGAGGGGAGGATCACCCTCAATTACTGACCTTTCGGGTTATGGATATCTCAACGTGGACGGGACTTGGTCCTGCGCATTTCCCGGTTGTACTTCAAGGGCTACCTTCACTCGAGGCTGTGACCTCAGAAAGCATTACAAGCGACACACCAAATCACTATTCTGTCGCCATGAAGGATGCCCTCAAGCGAAAGAAGGAGGATTTTCAAGTAAAAAAGATCGTGCAAGACACGAAGCCAAGCACAATCCTGGAATTCTCTGTGAATGGGGAGGTTGTGAACGTGTCTTTAGCAGGGTTGACAACATGGTAGGTCCAGCCAGAGGCTAAAGTTTCACCAAAACAACTCAAGCTTACAATCCCCACAGAAAGATCATGTAAGAAGGATTCACAGAAAGGGTATTCGATGAGAATATGCAACACGTGCGAATTCAAAAATCTGTAACCCAGGTTGCGTTTACCTCCATTTCACTTTTTGTTTCATCAACTGGTAGCAGGATACCAACATCCGCACCCTTGATGGTCAGCAATCCTTGCTGAGGGCCCCCAAAAATCCACAAACACAACCACGTCACTTTGGATTCCCGAGACGTGCCGCATGCACTCCCACGCCCCATCCAGCCTTTGGATATCTGACCAAACAGACATCCTAGGAGAATGTTACTGTTGCGGTCTTACCGGAGAGTCACGGAGGTGGCACATAATGGGCTTGCATGTTCAGTCTCTGCTGGTACTATCTCAACGTCTGCTTTGCGGGCTCTTACGGGGTTTCCATTGACAGAAAACCGAACTTGGCTTTGATCGAATTCCAAAAAAGTCTCACCGATTTCTGTGTAACAACCCTACGGAAAGCATCCCGTGTGCGGGAGTACTAACCGCGTTGGATGTCCTTGTACGTGTCAGGGAATGTTAGTGGGAGGCCTTACAGCAGAGCTGCGTATGAGAATTTGACAGTGCCGGTGCAACTGGATTACAGGTCAGCCTGCGTGTACGCCACTTAGATGGTCCTAGTCGGGATAGGCTCAAGGAAATCGTTGCGATACGGTCAAAATGCATAGGTGACGCTACGTATGTAGAGCCATGACGCTCAACCGAGACAGTCATTAGCGTCAGTAATTCGCAAACTGTCCTAAAATGTTTCTAGACATCCAACTTCGCCGTCAATAACTGATATGAAAGGCAACTTGATAATTAGAAAAATTAAATCTGTCAACAGTCCAGCTGCTATACAAAATTGCACACCTATGTCAACTGCAGTTGCGGAAGGATGTTTGCCCGTAAGCGCTCATGTTTTACTTGTTGCTTACGGATCGGAGATTTGGAGAGCATTAACACCGTGACGATTGTGGCTGAAGTCGCTTCACAACCATGCCACTATATCCACCCTTTTGTCACCGCCATCTCCAAGTCTTTTTTAGCCCTTCAATAATCAGGATCGACTTCCACAGCTGCGGCAAGGAACACGGGGTAATCGCCTCCATTAAGACCCGACACAGAATCAAATCAGGTTTCCTTCCGACCGCCGAGGCTGAACAATCGATGTTGTCTCCTCATCCACCACATTCCTGTCGTTGACAACAAATTCAAACAATCATTTCATCGAAAAAATAATATTTGGCCCTTTGATTGCGAGGAGCTCCTCAGCCGGCTGTTGTCGCTTCCGAGCACTGCTTGGTTCAAGGAAAATTTTCGGCATTTTCGGCCGAGTTCTTGATAAGCACGACTAAATCTGATTCTGTGCCATTTCATGCTCTCGTGCAATTCTACTCTATTCTCGAAAGCAACTAGAATCCCAACTAATGCTGCCCCCTGAGGAAGATTGCGCGAGCTGAAAATTTTTACTATTGGATACCAGAGCAGCGGTTTTCGATCTGATGGGCTTTTCGGCATTAATATGCCGGTTGGACGCTTCTTGATGAACATCCTCGCCTTTGATTAGATTTCCGGTGGATAATTGGAGTTGAGTAATACACCAATGCGCACAGTTTCATCACTTGATCAGATCTGTCGAATGGTTTAGAAGATCCGCTAAAAATCCCTCATCCCAATCATAAAATCTACCTGCATTAAATGGATTAGCACGAATGGTGCATGCACCCCACGAAACTGCCAGCGGCCCGGGTGGGTCTAGTTGTTAGTGGAGCAGGGGCTAAAAGATTACGAATTGAACTCCAAATCGAAATCTTCCAAACTTTCTACGCGCTTGTCGGCCCATTGCATCCGCTTGACGCAGCTGGTGCAGCTGGTGACGACGTTCCGGAAAGCTCCACTAAACATTAGGGGCTGCAGTAAGAAATCTAGGGAGATTTGATTCGCCGTACACATCTTATTGAAAATCCCAGTATAATTACAAGCGATCAAAGATTTTCGACGATTTCTTGATAAGGATCCCGAAGATTGAGGCATTTGTTGGGATTGAGTATCGCCTTATCATGCACACGGCGAGCTATATCTCTTGCGGCCTACTACAATATTTCTTGTTGCAACTCTGAGCCGAAGCACCATCTTCAGATTAGTCAGCTGTAATGAAGAAAGTAAGGACAATATTGCCATAAAATGTTGCCATAGCAACCATGATACGCTCCGGTGCTCCCACCACAATGGAGCGACTGTTAGACTTTCAAAAAGTGATTTTCTTTATCATCATTATTATCGTGGGAGCGACTGTGTTTCAATGGCTCGGTTGTATGAAAACAGCGATGATGAATTGCCTGAACTCCATGATATCATCAATCAGCACGCACGAAAAACATGGCCGCAATCTCAATGTCCACCTCAAACAAAAGCTTTCTCCAGAAAGCCGATATTTAAGACATCATCGGAACATGGTAGTCGTGTGGGAAAGAACGGAAGGGACCTTTCGTTAAACGCTCGTGATCTTGGGAAACATTCTCCGGAAATGATTTGTCCAGACTCTAAAGGTCCATGGCGAAATTCTCCAAAGCAAATCCAATCTCTATCGCAGACAGACCTTGGTCCTACCAAGCCAAATTTGGATCTAGAAAGGTCATTGGCTGTACGTGCTACACCTCAAAGATCCGTCAAGCGCAGTGTTAGGTACGAGGACTCGCAATTGTCTCCGTTTGATGGCGATCAAAACCACTCGAGCTTTGTGAGCGAGTCAGAAGACTCCGCAAAAGACTCCGAAGAAGACTGGCATCAGAATGGTGTTGCAACCATCTTCGATGAACCAATGATGGCGAAAAGGCGTCCACTGCAAGAACAACCTCTAAATAAGACGGAATCACGTTCTAAACGGCTAGGGAAGGTCAGAAATGCAGTCCGAGCTAGCCAAACAAAGCTACACTCTGGAATGTCCACTGACATTGATGCTGAAAGACTTTCAAAATTGTTAGTATCAACGTGCATGATGACAAGATAGGAATTAATAACATTATAGTTCGCCACCGCGCACACGGTCTCCCAGCAAACAAGTCCAGGACAGTTCATCAACACCACCCTTGCAAAGGTCATGTACTCCACCAACTGGAGCCTCTCCTAATAATCGCTTGATTTCTCCCAGCAAAAAGCATGTCTCTGTGCCGCTAGCTCCTCATCGGCCAAGTCTCGATTCTTTCTGGAGCCAGGACATCGTCAATGAATGGACCGAGCAACATTCGCCTCGCAAAATTTTACAATCACCTTCAAAACAGCATTTTCATCATCTGTTACATGAATTCAAAACGGACGAAGAGGAAGGCTCTCCCACATCACCCACGTCTTCTCCTAGGAAACGTCAGATTCGCAGTCCGAAGAAAACCGACGCGGAAAAAAGAGTCATGGAAACAAGGAAGATGTTTGAGTCCGAGAAACATGCCATAGCAAGTAAATTCCTGATAGAGCTTGACCAAAAGATCGCTGACGGGAAAATCGGAAAAATGGCTAATGATGGCACTGGTGTCAAGTTGGAATGGAATCGAAAATTGAATTCGACGGCAGGTAGAGCACATTGGAGGAAGGAGAGCAGAAGACAAAAGGCATCGCCAGAACAAGAAAAGGGGGAAACTAAGTTTCGGCATGAGGCTAGGATTGAGTTGGCAGAAAAAGTCATCGATTGCGAAGGTAATTAGCATAAACCCCAGGACCAACATGCATCTTGATTGACGCCTAATAGAACGCCTGATCAACGTTATTGCACATGAATACTGTCATCTTGCCTGCTTCATGATAAGTGGCATCAGAGACAATCCTCATGGCAAGGAGTTCAAAGCTTGGTAAGTGAATTTCTATCCCAATAAACTGATCAGTCAGTTAATTCCACAGGGCACGTAAATGTACTACCACCTTTGCGCATCGCAACATCGAAGTCACCACCAAACATTCCTACATAATTGATTACAAATACGTCTGGAGTTGTGTTTCCTGTGGGTCGGAGTACAAACGACATTCAAAATCCATCGACCCTTCAAGGCATGCATGTGGATCTTGCAAATCCAAATTGGTGCAAATTAAGCCAACCCCACGGGGGGCCAAGGGCCCAAGCGAGTATCAAGACTTTGTCAAGAAGATGTTCAAGAACGTAAAGCAAGAAAACCCGGGAATAAAACATGGAGAGATTATGGAAATTATCGGAAGGATGTATAGAGAATCGAAGATTACGCGTGCCCAAAATCAGGAAGAGGCTGAGAAGTCGAAGCATGAACCCACCACGAAATTTGATGGCTTGATTAGAGAGTTGGAGATTTTGGTTATTGAAGACGATTGACGAGGACAACGTTCCTTTGCAGGCGTGAAGCTACACGTCATTCATGAATCAAATCTTCGCTTGGAGAATTCCCACTACTTCTTTCAGAGGGTCAATCATGGAAACCCAATAGCCAGCGGATGCGATTGTGCAACCGCACCAACATGGCTAATTTTGGTCAATCGAAAAGAATCCTCCATGATTGGGGCTGGATGGATACCTTAACTATCTTACGCTCAAGTGTAATCATATTTTGACGTGTCACAATAGAGTTGACTTTGTGCTCATATAACAACAATACGATGAAGAAACGGTCTGAATATGACTCTGGAGACTGACAATTGTGCCCAAATAAGAGCAGGTTGGTCCAATTCCTCCCAAAACTTGGGCAAGTGGCAGTTATGAAATCGACGTACCTCAATACCTCGCCATCGCAGAGTTTGAAGCCTGGTAGCAACGGTTTCATCCAGCCATCTGATTGTAGCGTTGAGTTTTCGCCAAATACCTAAGACTTATGGTATCAGCAGATGCCAGGCTATTAGAAATCGTGTAATCGTTGTCCACGTACAATGACTTGCAAAATCAAATTCGAATCGCTCGTCCAAATATTGGTCGCAAAAGTGGCACTCTAAAATAGCGGGGAGGTTGACTTCGAATTGGTAATACAACCTACACTACCCCAGAAGTCACTTACGCTCAACTAAGTCTCAGTAGCTATTTTTTCTACTGGCTCCTGGAGCATCGCTGCTGGTTACTGAACAACTTATATTCATACAAGCTTTCGCTTTAAATCTCCGACAAAATCATGACTGCGCCGCTCCCGTCTTCTATACTCTACCCAAATGCATCCGAAGCTGCACTCAAGCAGCAATTTTGGGGTCGCTATGTCAAAGATGTAAATCCTCCAGCAGCCATTATCGATGCCGCTGTTGTTCGGAAGAATTGCAAGGCGATGCTAGAAACGGTGAGCCACTTGGGTGTTGGTTTTCGAGCGCATGTGAAAACGCATAAAGTCAGTCAGTCTACAAAATAAATTTGTCAAACTTTCTTGCAAAGACCCAGGGTTGAACGGTTGATTAGACGACACAAATCACGCGCCTTCAGATTGGTGACGACACAAAGCAAGTTAATCTCGTCGTCTCAACCGTGGCAGAGGCAGAGCAATTATTACCGTATCTACTAGAATGCCAAGGTCACGGAAAAAAAGTCAGCGTAAGTAATCAGAATCCAATTGAGATGCTATTGCTGCATAGGTGGGTATCTTAGTTAAAAAACATTATTGATCCATGAACATCAAGGTGCTATACGGCGTACCTCCTCCCCCGTCCAGCTTCCTACGTCTTGGAGCACTGGCTAGACAACTCGGTTCAGAGAGTGTCAGCGTTCTGCTCGATCACCCCGATACCCTGGACCATTTGGAGCAAGTTTCCAGTAAAGACTGGCCCAGACCGATTTTTTTGTTTGTGAAGGTAGACACCGGATATCATCGAGCAGGCGCCGCTCCGGAATCATCTCGTATGAAAGCTATCATCGAGAAAATCGTAGAATACAATCAAGTCTTCTCTCTTCAGGGTATATATAGCCATTTGGGCCATAGCTATGGTTTTGGCTCACCAGCGGAAGCACTTGATGGTCTTGTAGCGGAAATTGAGGGAGCCGCAAAAGCTGCCGAAATCGCAGTTGGAAAAGGCATGGCAGACAAACGGCTTACAATTACCGTTGGAGCTACACCGACTGCAACTGCCGCCCAACACATCTTGGCAGAAAGCCATCTTGCAGAAGCTCAAAGGGCCAAAGAGTCCATCGAGCAGATGAAGAAGAGTTTTGAGATAGAGCTACATGCAGGAGTCTATCCGGTACTAGATCTCCAACAATTAGCCACGCGAGCCCGGCCAGCTGAGCAACTGGAGCAAGCATCAACGGACCTCTCGACAAAAAGCCTTGGCTTGCGTATCTCAGTCGAAGTCGCAAGTGTTTACAACGATCGAGAGAAGCCACAAGCCTTGGTTGCTGCAGGAACACTTGCACTGGGTCGTGAACCGTGCAAGAGTTATCCAGGTTGGGGGATAGTGACACCATGGCAGGGCCAAACTTCCGACCCAGCGCCCGGTCCGACGTATAGCGAAGACGACCGCAGAGGATGGATCGTGGGGAAGATAAGCCAGGAACATGGTATCCTCACGTGGGAGGGGCCGGAGCAAGACATGCGAACATTACATGTTGGTGAGAAACTGATGCTGTGGCCTAACCATGCTTGTGTGGCGGGGTCGGGGTTTGGCTGGTATTTGATAGTCGACTCGGAGAAAGATGGGGAGGAGCGCGACATGATCCAAGACGTGTGGGTCCGTTGGAGGGGATGGTAAAGATAGAGATTAGAAGAAGCAGACGAAATCAAGTGCCTTCGGAAGCAGTCCGTGCTTCGGAATGACCACTTGAAGTATGAGCTTCAGAACTTGCTCGACTCTTGTCGGTGGATTTGGTCAAATCTACCGTTACGGGAGGAGCCTTGGATTTTTCGGCCGCATCTCTTAATTGCGCTTCCAATGGCGGTGCTCGCGTCGTTGCTGCAGGACTGGGACTCTGGACGCGTGGCATTTGGTAATCTTGTCCCTTGAGTTCTTTGCAGACTTCGAGGACCATGTCAGTGAGGCGCTGAGTAGCGTCGCGATGGGCCTTGACTTCACGTAGCATCCATTTCTCAGCGAGTTCGCGATTCTTGTGTGCAGTGTCGTGAAAAGTGGCAGATGATGATCGCCAAGTCTCCTCTCTGCGATCGTGATTTGTATCGGCAGCGACTCTCCTATCTTCCAACCAGCGAACGTCCTCTTTCAATCGCTGAAATTCTACAAGTGTGTGACTATGTTTGACTGCTAGATCTGAGCTTGCAGTGACATGGTATGACTGCATGACAGCACCGACACGACTTTCTACCTCCTTGAACATGTGTTCCATCCATGTCTTTTTTGCTAGCTCGTCATCGTGTGCCCTTTTGAAAAAGTCGTACATCCAACCGCCTTGCTCGCGCCATTGCTCACGCCAATCTACAATAAGCCTTTCGAGTTTGTTGGTGGCTGCCGAGGTGTGATCTTGCATTCTCCGTTTATGCCACTGAAGTAAATCCTGAAGAGCGGTCGGCGCGTCATCGGATATTAGATCTTCGGGCAGATTTGGCGCGGGCGATTCGGGCCTTGTGGGTTCAGAAATAGTCCTGGGACGTTTTTCGACGGATATGTCTGAGCTTGCTGGCGTCTCTGGTTCTCTTGGACGTTTACCAAGCTGCTGCGCGTTGGCAATCGGCTCACGCGACGGGGTTGGCGTGGCATGCGATCCATTTGGAGGACCCATATGTCGTTTGTAAATGCCGACATTGGCACCAGCATTGGAGGTACCATCGACGGAAATGTTAAAGGCACCATCTGGACCTGTCCCAAAATCGAGCTTGAGCTCGCCCCTGAGTGTGATGTTTGCATGCTCATATTTGAGTCTCTGCACAAGGTCCGTGACGCGATCGCCAATTTTGGCGAGGATTGCCTTTTGACTATCGGCCGGGTCTGCAACGGTCGAGCTAGCTGCGACGGCCGGTGTTCCATTAGACTCACTGGAAATAGACGCAGAAGGAGCACGAGGAGCTATAGCAGCCTTGTCCTGTAGAGGGGGATAAGGTGAGGGAGCCGATGTCTGGGGATTCGTCGGCATTGTTGATGTGTCGACAAGGTCCAGCAAGGTACCGAGTCTGGCGGGCGCGATCAAGCGTTGGATTGCATAGGGCTGACGAAAGATGGGGGGGTTGGATAGGTAAAATGGGGCAGTGGTGCTAGCTTGGGCGACGAGAGAAGCGAGCAGCCCGATTCGTCGCTCTAACTCAGCCTGGGCAAGCCTGGCTCCCACAGCCAGCCCCTAAAAATACCCTCCCTCCCATCCGCCTGCAGCACGCTTGTCGAATCAGACCAACCCGGCGTTTGAACGTGTTTCGACGGCGTTTTGTTCGCCTGCCCAGCTTGTCGCCTTGCGCATACGGAGGACAGCCGCCGAGCTCTCCACTCAGCTCGAGCCGCATTCGGCGTCATCCTCGCTCTCCTCATCGTCCCAGTCGACTTCATGTGGACGAGCCCCACTGACCCATTGAGCCTCACGACCATGAGGATATCGCCAAGCTCGTCCCTGGAAGCTTGTCGTTGCGGTGGAGGTTTAGCTTGCATTTTCTAATTATCCAGGGTCTTATCAAAAAACGAAAAAAACCAACACGATCGGCGTGCGTCAGTAGCTTCTCAGCCTACTTGCGCCGGACCCTTTTTATCTGGAGGCTGCTCTCTATTTCCTTCGTTTCAAAACGTCCTTTGTTTACCAGTCTCGTCATGGCTTTTCAGAGCTTGGGCGAGGAGGAAGAGGAGGAGAACATTGTGGTTGCTCTTGAAAATGCCCAGTTGGAAGACGAGCCGGAGATTATTACTCTCGATCATCCCCCGGTTCATCCTGTTGCGTTGATGCAAGGCGCTTTCGAAGAGTCGATCCTCGAGTCAACTGAACAGAGCGGCTCACAAGAGCAAGCCAAGCAAGACAAGGCCGATCCCATTGCTCGGAGGAAAAGGCTGTTGGACGTGGACGACAAGGATGAAAGCAATACATCTCGCTGGAAGCAGAGGCCCAATGCCAAATTCCATCCCCTTTGGAAGCTGGTCGCACAAATCACATTCGGAATGCATCTGCTCCATCAGCAGCTGGCGAAATCAGATGAGGAGGTGGTCAAAATATTGCAGACGCATGTGGATGACATTGACACTTTCCTTGAAAAGACAAATGAGGACTTTGACCTTGCTATGAAGGATATTGACGAACGCATCCGATACCTGAAGCTACCTCTGGAGCACATGGATGTCTTCGATGTTATGCTGGACGACAAGCAATTCAGGACCTCCATTATCGATGGAAATGAGAAAATCGAAAAGATCGTCAAGCGGACAGCCAAGGCTATGAATGATAGTCTCCTCGATGTCAACAAAGGTCTGGAGGCTACTAGTGAGCTTCGGAAATACTTGGAAACTCTTGGACACGACTGGTTCGAGGATAGTGAGGAATTGGCAGAAACATATTACGTCATGCACGCAAATGTGGATGGCTGGAGTCGAGCTTTTAGCGATTTAAAAATGAAAGGGAACACATTAGGCGTGACCATGGTGCAATTGAGTAATATCATTGGGCAAATGTCAAAGCGGGCTGGGATTGCTAGCAGGCGGAACAAGGTATGACCACTTGGTTACAGACGGATTTTGAACGAGGCTGAGTGTTTTAGCAACAATTGATGAGCCCACCAATGAGTCCAAGGATAGGTCGAATAAATACGCCGCCTCCAACATCCCGATATGCGCCAAAATCAACTGCCCCAAACAAGCCACTTCCTCGTGATCCCGATCTTGTCAAACCTGCCGTCGAAGCTACCCTTCCTCACAGCACCTACGCTCCAGAACGTCGGTGGGAACAGCCTAGAGATATTCCGCAGCCTCCAACCCGAGCCATGGCGCACGGACGACGAGCTCAGAGTCCGGTCCAGATCACAGATTCAAAGAAGAAATCAGAATTGGCCAAACGATTCAATGTCCAACGACCACCTCACCCGCTCTGCGCAGAACTGCCAGCCGATAGTATTGCAGACAAACCCAACAGGAAGAACTCGTTCAATGCTCTCGGTCGAAGATTGTCGCTCAAACGAAATCAAGAAAAGGAATCGCCAACTGCTATTGACTCTGCCTATTCCTCAGGGTCGGACAATAAAAAAGACTTCTCACCTCTAATATCACCTGAATCCGTTCTATCTTCTCCGACACGCCCGGCGACTCCGCTGGCGCTCTTTCCCGTAGCCTCTGCACCTCTGACGCCATCGGCTGCTTCAATCAGGAGCAGTGTCGTATATCAGAATCCGAGCCGTTCCACTGCTCCTTCTCCAGTCATCGATCGTCAGCGGTCTGCATCGGCGTCGTTGGTAAGGAAAAAGCCCAGTCTGGGTAGCGTCAAAGAATTTTTTCATCGGTCGAGGAAACCGGGAAAGCGTAATCTTCCTGTGCTTGGGAAGCTTGATGAAGCCCAGGCGGTTCCATGAACTCGCTGGGGAAGTCTGGAACTAATTCACGACAGCGATGCGATTTTTAATTGTTCATAAATGGTATAAACTGATATTTTGCGTGTGTCACCACCTTCACGACATTGGTGTTCTGTGGGATGGCATTCTCGGCGTTTACACATTGGAGATTCTTCGGTTGGCGATGGTTGCGCTGATCACCTACACAATACCTGCCAAGTAGTATCAGGCCTTGGCTGCACTGTACTGTACTTTGGTCCGTCGCTACATAATTTCTCATGTTTAATAGAGGTGGATTGGCTTTTGTTTTGTATTCCAAGGCCATCTTGCACGTGAGACTCTTCTCCTCGTGGTCATTGTAACGAAAGTGCAAGCTTACAGGGGCAAAAGTTGGACTGCTTCTTAAATAATCGGCAAGTCGCTTCTCCAGTCTATGGGTCTCAGCGTGCTAACACCTGCTTCACCAAATCCGGATGGGCAATCCGCGCAGAATGGGTATCGTTCCTCGCGGTTGCTTCTTAGGGCAGGCACCTCGCAACTCCTTATCCGTTTCTTGGCTTCGTCGGCCCTTCTTATAAACAACCAGCACTTTCTCCCAAATAACCTTCATTTCGCTATATGATGATTGATGTGGTAACAGCTTCCCCGACCCAATCATCTATGGTAGCCTCGATGTTGCTATCAACACCAGAGCGCTCAGCTTCGGAGCAACATCTTTTCCTATTTGCTTTGTCGCTCACTTTTTCACTTCTCTGAATTGTAATTGCTCTTGTAGTCTTGTTCCGGGTTTTTCATGTCCAATAACTGCGTTTGCTCCAGGTCAGACACTACTCTCACTTGATCATTCATCTCGCTTCAGTAAAGCCGAAAAGGCGGCACAATGCCGTTCTCACAACTCGATCCCAATCTCACAGGCCGATCCAGCCAGGCTTCCAACACGTCTGCCGGCTCTGACCCGACCAAGATGATGTCTCGCCGAGCTTCATCTGACAGAGATGCATACAATGCTCCTGGCGTCATGTCTATGCTTCGCGCATCCACTGAAATTGGAGACGTGGGATCGATGACACTACCGTCCTCTCGCATGCCTGCTATTCCCCGTCCGGCGCACCGAAGGAGTGGAACACAACGCTCTGCTGGATCGTCTATCAATAGTGGTGGTGCTTCTCAGAGTTCCAGAAGCTTTAGACCCGGAAGTTCTCACCAAGGCATGCCTCGTGGTCCTCCGCGTGGAATGCAACCATCTCCACTGTTTTTTAGTTCACCGACTCGACAACATGTGCCTCGAGGATTTCCCATGCCTCCTCGCGTGGCAGGAGGCGAGGTCCGCTCGTATTCCATGACCCACACTTCTCGCCCTTTGCACGGCTTACCAACTCAACGATCACTCACAAGTCTCCGAAGCCAAGGACTTCCAGATCGTTCAATGAACCTGTCACCACAATCTGCTTACAAGTATCCGGTTCGCGTTCGACGATCTCATCAACGTACTGCATCACCAACTTTCAGTGATGTCAGTGGTCACTATCCTTATGCAGCATACCGTATGGATGCCATGCGAAACAATCATGGTCGTCGATTTGGCACACTTTCCCCTCCCCCCATCCACCCTGCAGATCTTGCACAACTCCCTCGTGGTCCTCATCCTATGAGATCGGCACCAGCGCTTCATGAACGAGAACGTTTCCCTCTACCACGGCTACAGCCCGATCAAATATCTTCATCGCCACCTCCTTCTCCTTTACCGCCTACACCACGAGATTCTAGACAGGCGAGTTCTGTTGTTGTTGGAATGCCACCTTCACCTCTTCAATACGATCAGAGTGTTTTGACTTCTCCTACAACGTATTATGATTATACCGAGGAATTTTCCACAACTGATCAATCCGGTGGGGACGATACCTCAGGACTGGCAGCAGGATTCGTACATCGTATCAGGACTATTATTGAAGAGAAGGCCGGCCAAGAAGAAGCAAAACGGAAGCAGCTTCAGCAGAATGCTCAAAATCCGAAAGATTCCTCAGAATTTGGCACCACACCCGATGTGTCAGAGATTGCTGCTACTTTTGAGTTGCCTGACTCTTCACCTGCTTCTAACAGGATTACACGGGACATGGTAACTGCCGCTTTAGAAACTTCGTTTGATGATGCAGATGAAACAAAAGGACCAAGTACCAACGAATCCTTTACTGAAGAAAAGCCCAAGAAAAGAGCACGTAGAGCATCCAGTGGCACTCAGGGATCACTCGCTGGATCTGCATCCCTGCTACATTCTTCCTTTATACAAGATGAAAAATCAGACAGGCATGAGGATAGTTCTACTGAGTTAAAGGACAGCACCTTCACCGATGGTCCGTCCTCAGTCTGGGATGGTGACTCACCAACACAAGGTAGCGGCGACTTGACAGTTAGATTCTCACTTCCTCCGATAGCCTCGCGAGCTCCCGCTAATGGCGAGGACATCCCTGCCAGCGTCACAACAACTCTCGCCGCTCCGAACCAGCTGGGAGTAGAAGAGACGAAAAGTGACATTGTCAATAATCAGCTCAAAGAGAAACGTAACTCTAATACACTATCTATTCGTGCTCCATCAACAGCCACATCTTCTCACAAGTTGACGCCGCCGTTAGGGTTGCCTGCTCAGTCCGATAGCCTTCCCTCCACACCAACAACTACTGTAAAAGTCACTACCACAACATCTCAGAACCAAAGCACAGCTTCTACATGGGACATTCTGAATAGACCGAAAGCGGACATTAATGTGTTGAAACCTACGCATCAGGCTAAGATACCACCCAAATATGCCGAGGATGATAATACATCAGACGGTAGCCCGGGGACCGCGATTATTGGTGAATCGAGCTTCTCTACCCAAGTCTCCGACGCCACTGCACCTAAGAGACCTGTCATCAAGATTGCTGAAGATGTCATGAAACCTGCTGAACCTGCTCACAGCGGAGTTCGGTCAATGACTGAGTTCTTCAATGCCCGTAGGTCACCAACGAGGCCCTTTTCCGCCGTGAATGAGTCTGAAACATTCAAACGACTCTCTCAGGGATGCCAACAGAACGACCATCTATCCGATGTTAAAGAAGAGTCACGGGAAGATGTTAGCACAACAGATCTTAGCAGCTTTAAGTTTCCGATGCCATGGCATGCGAACCGGAAGCAACCAAAGTCACGACCAAGAAGTCGATCCGACATCTCCCCAATAGTACGGAACAATTCATCACGTCAATCAACCCGCCCGAATGTACCCAAACCGCTGGCAGAAACGCGAACCATTCCATCACTAAACTTCAGTCGTCTGGATCTGATTTCAAAGTTGAATGAAGCTTTGGAGGCTCACGATAGTTCTTCGCGATCTCTGGACACACGGAGATCAAAATCTTATGGTGGAATACATGCACCAGTACCGGAGCGGGCTCTGTCCTCGGGAGCGATGCGCGAGCGATACAAGAGTTTCTTTGCTGCTGAGGATGAGTTCGAAAGTAAGGGTGATGAAGAGCCTGTAGAAGAAAACAGCGACGTTCAAGGCGAAACTGAAAGCGGCTCTAGTAGTGGTCCGAAATTGAAGAGGACTGTTTCTCCCGTGGAGCTCATTTATGAGATCGACCGGCTTTCCATTCCATCTGTAAATCCTCTTACAGCACGCTTGTCCCGGCTCATGCCATCTTTACGAAATCACAAATCATGGGAACACGTACTTGAGGATGAAGATGGTGTCACTCAAACTATCGAAGACATTCGCCAACTGGGGGATCGTCGGACTCCAAGCCACTCATCGCCTGTTAACTTTGATGAAACGAGAGCAACGTCCGCGGCTTCTTTTGCCGACATGATGCATAAAGCTGTTACGCCATCCTTTACTGTGTCTGCTCCCAACCTTATGAAAGATCTTCCTCCTCTGCCTGGTTCAAAGGATGGAAGACTCAGAGCTCAAGACAGCTTGGGTATATTTGGCAGTGGAATCAGAGGTCAGGCGAGCATGACTAACCTTGATCCATCTTCTGCTACAATCTACAGGCATAGAAGCAAGGCAGATTTCTCTAGCATTACTCCATCTCCACACGATTATTTGATGGCTCGTGGCTCGTATCGCACACTTCGGCATCGCTCTTCGCCATTTAATCGACCGTGGAACCTGGAAGAGAGCTATCCGTGGGATGATTCTGTGCCTCCTATTGATATTGCTTTACCATCAGCCAGTTATCGTGGGGAACCTTCCTCGTGCAGACCATCTCGACTTCGTCAGTATGGTTCGCATTCAAGTACTGGAAGCGAGACAGAGCTTTTGGGCTCATCAACCCGCAACGCTCTCACACCTCGTCTCGCGACTACACCCAAGCCTCCACATAATGCTATGGCTACTGAGCAAGATAGATCTGAGCACGAGCCATCCAAGCATTCCAAGTCCGGACTATTTGGATCATTGAAAATTAAGCTGTTTGGTGTTCCCTCTACTACGAAAAAGATGGTCAAACGGAACATGAGCACACCAAACTTCCGACATCAGAGTCCATTGGCATCTCATCCAGTCATGCCTAATATTGATGGTTTTGCCGCGCTACCGACTGTACTCTCAGTCTCGGATGAGGTTACTCCAGACCGCGTTCAATCACACGATGATCCGTCTCACTCTTCTGTCAATCCTGGTGACAGATACCCAACCTCCGCCCTTTCGCCTCCATCGGCATTCAATCTTTCCGAAGTACGCAGCTTTTTCAGCGACGATAGTAGTATTAATGCTGGCTCTCAGCGGAAGAATCGTCGCGAACGTCCAAGCTTAGGAAAACGATTGACGACTCATCTTCGCTCACGAGTCCGATCACCATCATACAGTGCAATCAAACCAGATATTCCCCCAGTGCCAAAGCTTGATTCGAAAGTAAAGCCTTCGCAGGGCGTGCTTCCAACACCAGACAGTGCAGCGAATCGACGCACACGGTCCGCTGATGATTGTAGAACCCCAAAGCAAAGCCCTCACGATGCCATGCAACGCGCTGCCACAAGTCCGGATTTTTCCACTAACGCTCATTCACCCCAGCGCCGACGAACAGCAGACATGATTCGTGTCACATCGAACCCAGACAGACAGGAGCAAGCTCCCAAGAATTTACAGGAATGCGAAACCACACATCCGTCGGTACGCCCTGCAACTCCTACTCAGGTATCGCCTTCTCGTACACATCGATTTGTCGAGCGACTCCGTCGACTCTGGGTAAAGAGCAGTGGGTTCTTCCGTCATTTAGGAGGCAGCAGTGGCAAGCGATCGCAAAACAGGGAAGAAGATCGTGAGTGGAGCGCTGGCACAGACATTGAAGTATCCGTTGAAGAACTACCAAATGCACGCCTCGTGGAAGCGCAAGACAAGCAGACAAACAAAAAGGAAAGCATTGAGCCTGAAGGTGCCTGGGGCAAGGTGGTCAAGAAGGTAGTCGAAGGTAGTGTAAGTGTCGAAGACTCTGGCAGGGACAGCAGG
Organism: Astrothelium macrocarpum; assembly: GCA_021030915.1. NCBI lineage: Eukaryota > Fungi > Ascomycota > Dothideomycetes > Trypetheliales > Trypetheliaceae > Astrothelium > Astrothelium macrocarpum. The sequence goes on from JAGEMR010000023.1 coordinate 30,172, forward strand.
GCGGAAACATCGCGAGATAGCCGGGCACACACTCCAAAAGGCGACAGGGAAGAACACAAGCATGATAACCAGGGCGACAAAACTCCAAGACAAAGCACTGTTGCTCGACAATCGAATATGGTAATCCGTCCTACAACCGCTCCATGAAGCCAAGTACGAGACTAAAAAACGAGTGTCTGTCCAGCTAAGTACCTAGCGATCGTACTGTCATGGTCTACCCATGATCATCCTCATCGTTCATCTTGGTCTGCGGATTGGAAGCGTGATTAGAGTTGGGTTTACACTACTTTTTGTTTGGGATTGCTGGACTTTGCTTACCTGCTGAGATATTTCCCTTGGCATCTATATTCGTGCGCACATCTTACTGTGTGGAGCGGTCATTTCCATTGAGGACTCGATGGGTTTCAAGATTGTAGTATCTCAGACGAGCTTGATTTTGTTTCTCTTTTCATCCCACATCTGTCTCTGCATCGTTCAAGGAGCATTTAGGGGCCTCGATATCATCGTGTTCGCAGTCATCTTGTTTGTTGCTCAAGAAACTAATCATGTCGTGGTCCATTTCAATTCATGTGCGCAACATTCATATTTACTACGAGTGCGGGCGGTAGCATTTAGGTTTCGCCTAATGCCTTTTATGTGTCATCATATGAAGTCTTTGTAGGATATGACAATTCTCATCGGTGCATTTCAAAATGGCCTACTCCTCGTCGTCCCAAGTCTACAAACCATAAAAGCATACTCTACTCCTTTGCACAGCGATACTTTTCCAAGATACTCTTCTGTTACCTGCACATTTCCTCGAGCATATTGTGACGCCTCCCTTTCTGGATGACTTTTTGAATAATCTGCAATGTCATCGTTTGGGCGAATCGCGTACTCTTCCTCACTACTCCGCACCCACACAGTGCTGAACTTAGATGCATCCCACGATCCGCATGAACTTCCGTCACCTATTCAAACACGTCGAAAGGACTGCAAGGATGAGAAGATGACTGTGCATCATCACCGCTCACCATCTCTGTCTCAGCAGCATAGGGGTCCTAAGGGCGATATCATCGACCGTCAGCTCAAAGCTTTGGCATCCAAGCCAACAGGAAGCTCTGTCATCGCAGGGACGGCCACACTGGAGCGACGCAAGAAGATTTTTGACCGTTTCATGTGTAAAACTAGCACGAGTAACAAGTCAGAAAGCGATCAAGGTAAAGGGCTATGTGCTGACGGAGAGGGATTGGACAAGATTGATCGGATGTTGAGTGCATTGGCGAGGAAGACGAAAAGAAAATGAAGCCATTATACATATGAGGAAATCACGATTGTAGCAGATTCTAGGATTAAAGGTTCAGTTACTGAGTGGGCCATTTGAAGCGAGTCAAAAATGGATAACGCTGAGCTCTGCAAAAGGCAGGGTATTTTAAGTCGGGAGTTTGGACTAGTAATTGAGTGGAGAGTGTTCTCAAGAGCCCGGATCAACGTGATCTGCGAGCTCATGGGATTCAGATACGCCGATTTACTGTCAGAGATAAAATTGCTCTTTGGGCCTCATTAATAGCCTTAAAGATTGCGGTAGTCTCCAAATCACAAATGGCGATAAATGAGGTTCGATTTCTATGTTGACATTAGTTCAACACGATGGCAATCACATCGTGGTATTACTGCTGTAACTACCTAAGGATGTCTTCGGCACAACAAAAGATCCTACAATGGCAAACGAGGCAGCCTGAAACGTCCATGCAACACAATGGCGCCCATAGCTTCAAAAATCGGGCAAGAACGTACACGAAGGTAGATGGAAAGTTGACACATATTAGACCCGGGCCAGATTAACGAACACATCCTTTTCGTAGATCTATGAAGGCCCCGCGATTGTGGAAAAGGTAGCAGGAGATGGGGTCCACGTAACGAAGACTGTACCAAGAGCAGGGCAGTTGTCCGTATTCGAAGTGCTCGTACTGGTCGTGGCTGATGAAGATCCGGGAATCGAAGAACAAGCAGTAGTACTGGAATAGATCCAACACGTATTCGTGATCGTAACGCTCGCAGTGGCCGTAATGCTCGCAGTGGCAGTGACACCGGGTGCTGTAGTTACAAATGATGTAGTTCCTATTATAGTACTACCGCCTGCAGCGGAAGTGACTATGCTGGTAGCTGTGATCGTACTTGCTGGTAGGGTTGTAATGTACGACGTTGTGACTATTCAAAAATGTTAGAGCAATTGTTAGAGTACTTCCTTCTGCTTCCTTGGAGCCTTCAATTGAACCATATCTAGGAACAATACGTAGGTCTAGCAAGCTAAGAAAACTTACATGTTTGTGTTGCTGTGGCAGTTGCTGTAGTAGTGGCTGTGATTGTCTGCTGTGTAGTTGCTGTTGCAGTGACTGTTGCAGTGGCCGTCGCAGTGACCGTTGCCGTTGTAGTGACCGTTGTGGTGATGGTGCTGGTCGCTGTGACAGTCGAATATGATTGCGCATTAGATAGGACTGCAAGGCCTAGCAAGGCGAGACATGTTCTTAGCATCATCGCCACTGTCGGGCAGGAACTGTTCCGTGAGACTTTATGCTGATGACAGCAACGGGAAATGCGAACGATAAGCCTGATTCCTTGAAGTGATAATTTATTGAACTGGCTATTTCTTAAATTATCGAACAAAGAAAGGTTCTACGAAAAGAGGGTAACAAATGGGCTAAGATTCGTTGGAGTTCGATGCATATTTTGGAAAGATGCGAAGTTCAGAGATTCAGACAACAAGTCTGTGTAAACGCGTTATTTCTATGGGAACGAGAATGAAATGATTGTATTAGAGGAATGTCACGATAAAAACATATATTTGTTCAAGGAATGATACAACACCGAATTTAGTTAGGAATGTCAAAACAATCCAAATCGAACCAGTTGGATTCAATTGGAAATTTCAAATGTGTAACATCGTAGCGGCATCTTTGAAATCTCGAGAAAGAAGTCTATTCAAAATACGCAGCCAACGGCAGATTGAATTAGTCCTGTGAAAGAGTAAGCGACAAAGTCCGTTTGAATCCCTTCTTCATGTCAACTCAAGCGTCAACACATCAAGTGTTGAGCCCAATCAGCCTCCTGGAGACCGACTATGCTCTGACATCTTCTTGATATTTCGACAAACTTCGCTCAAGACGTTGTGTAAGGGACAAGCTCGTTTTGAAGAATAGCTAAGCCGCGAAATGGCGTCCCTGCGGTCCGAAGGAATCCCCTGATCTGAGCCGTTCCCACCTCACCTCGGTCACCTCAACTACGTCACGCCATGGCCCCATTTTCGCCGTCTTACCGTGGGTGAGAGCCACCCACGAGTTTTGGCGCGTGCGAAATTGCATAATCCATAAACCTAAACCATCTCAGCTTGTTAAGAAGAAACGAAAACGCTCGGCGAGCTTAACAGCTTCTCAGTAAACGATTCAAGAGCAAAGACAGCGCGCAGAAAGCGCGGACCAGGAACTACAGCTACAAAGTTAACCATCTCGTGTAATTATCTGAGATATAACCCAGCAATGGCAAGTTTGATGAAGGACTGCTGGATAGCTAATCTCTCGATATGTCTGCTCTGTCCATTTTTCTAGCTCAAAATTTGACTACCCTGGGATACGGTGAGCCCTATTGCAAGCGTCCAACTGGCCGAGCTCCCATGTCAAAGCTTGTAAAACTTTAGATCCTGTGGAGATATGATATGAGCTCTCATTCTGCACCTGTATCGCGTGGTGGAATCACAGAACTGGTCGGAATCAGAGTAAACAATATCCTAAAACCATACACAGAAATGTTTGTGGCCTCAATGGATTAATATCGCAACTGCTCAATGACTTCAGGGCTGTTCAGAAAGGCGCACTTTTCCTTAATATGCTCCAAATCCAACCCCGCCATCCCTTCGCGTGGACCTCCAATCACATATATATCGCCGCTACCTTTTCCATCAGGATACGCGCTCTTCCAGCCTCGTAAGGTGTCCTTCCCGTCGAAAGTCGGGGCACCCTCCCACGCAAAAGTACTCCATGATCTCGACGCCTTTTTCGCGAGCGTATAGTCCTCAGTGGTGGGCGCAAACGTATACCCTGGGAGGTCTAAATCCGTGATATTGGAGAGGGATATATTGCCAAAGACGTAGCTCAGCTCGCTGCCGTGCACGACGCCGACACCGGGGAGACCAAGGGCGGCGAAGACGCTGGCAGTTAGGGTTTGGTTGGTGTCAAACAGGTACACCGGAGGCTCGACGAATTTTTTAGTGGTTGAAGTTGATGGCTCGACGTATTTCTTTGCCATTGCGCTTCCGAACAACAAGCTGGGGCACACAAAGAGGATGTCTCTGAATATTTCTGCGCTGAGGTAAAACTCGGCGGAAAGGTTGGCTGATGGGTTTGCTTGAAAATTGCTGACTGGGTACAGCTGTTGCAAGTTTGTCAACGTGCTGGAGGTTAAGCCCGGGAAGCAGAGCGAGATAAAATCCTGAGTATCCTTGGCGGTCTCGATCGTCCGTGGAGCTGCAACTGTGCCATCATTTTCCGTCCAGCCTAGCATTAGTGGTATCTTAGGGAAGGATCCAGAAGATACGATTTCGCTTGCGGGGGCAGGAAGGAAGTCTCCGTCAACAGTAGGCAAAAATATGTCACCGTCGCTGTTGGCGCTTATTTCGCCAAGGATTGTGAGGGTTTCATTAAGGAGAGTTTGCATTGGTAGAGCGCGAAGACAGGAGATGACGTCTGGAGACTGTGACGGGGATCGAGGAGCAAAGCTTGAAGACGATGAGTTATCGAGACAGCCCGCAAGAACAGCGATCTTGGCTGTGGCCTCAAAGGTGATATTAGAGTCCATTCCCGGCTCAAGAGCAGTAGATTCCATGATGGCTCTCTGAAAGGAAATAGGCTTGGAGCCGCCGTAAGCAAGCACTTGCATTCCGACGCTAAGACCTGTAATTCATGGTCAAGGTTCTGACTATACCATTAGACGCGAGAGAATATACCTCCAGAGGACTGCCCAAAGATGGTCACTCTCTCTGGGTCACCGCCGAACGCTTCAATGTTGTTCTGGACCCACTCGAGGGCTAGCCTCTGGTCTTTCAGCCCGTTGTTCATGGACTTCGATTCTCTAAGGGCTTCAGAAGCAGCGAATCCAAAGACTAGCAGCATGTCCATCAGCTAATGGACGCTCCGGGCTCGGGAGTCTAAGCCTTGATAGAAGAAAACCTACTACTAAGACGATAATTTATCGCCACATATAATACCGGGAGTCCATTCGCAACAGACTGATCGATCAAACCATCTGGAGTTAGGATCTTTTCGTTTGCTGAACCGGAATCCAGGCTACCTTTCCTCTTGTATTAGCTCATCATCTTTGGACCGCTCGAAGCCGAGAACGAATTGATCCCTCGTAATCTAATTAATCTTTGCTGGACAGAGGGGTCACACTGGAAATGACCACTGATAGACATACCGCCATGAATAAACACCAGTACGGGCACTTTGCCTTCCAACCCCGCTGGTCTCACAACGTTCAAGTATAGGCAATCTTCGTTGATCTTCTCATACTCGCCTTCAGCTTGATCGAAAAAATTTGAACCTTGTGGGCAAGAGGAACCCGGTGCTGTCGCATTGAAGACCTTACCCTGAGCTAAGGAAAACGGTTTTGATGGAAGGAAACGGTTGGGTCCCGATACAGAACCACCGTATGGAATACCGAGAAAGCTTTCAACTCCAGGAGAGGTGACGAGGCCTTGGTAAGAGACATTATGTCTTTGGTCCTGAACTAAGGGAGTGGCAAGAATCGATGAAGCGAGGATTGCCGAGCTGTAGATGTATGTGGCGAGCCAGGAAGTTGTCGGCCGCATGGTGTAAGTTCACAAGTACGGACTAGTGAGACACACAATAAAGAGGACGAAAATGGAAATTGAGACGTGAAAGGTCGGCAGAAACACTTGTTATTTACGTCGGACCAAGGGATCTGGTTTGATAGCGACATTTTCATCTCATTTATATGATAGCTGTGTTATAAAACAATAGCAACTATATATGGAACTGGGTACGCATGAGCTGAAGCGAGGTCCTGTCCGCCTTGGGGGGAATCAAACGAGATAGTTCTGACACGCCTGCGCTTTTTAGGCGGAATGGGCTACGAAGAATAAGCAAAAAGGGCGAAGATGATGAGATACTAAGATATATAGGGGCAAATGCCTGCTGCCCTCCATGCTGCTCGAATGTTGTCTTTGGACCGGGGGTGCATCGGGCAAGATATGCTTAGTAATTACAGTCAATTTGCGGTGCTCTCCTTTATTTCGACTTACCTCAGCGTTCTCTCATCACACTGACCCGGTTCTTCGCTTATTAGCACTCTGGCTGAAGTTGTTACGGATCCTCTTGCATACCTAAGTGATAGCCCTCATACTCTTCAACATCCCAGCATAGCACCATAGCACATCTGACTGTTAGCGCTAATACTCGTATAATCCACACTGCTATTGGAAATTTCCATGAATCGAGGACGACTAACGATGACTGAACTGTTTCCTATTTCCTCGACTCTAGTAATCCTTCACAGATCACGCCTCATTGGGTCCACTGTTCACAAATCCTTTCTTGAATCCATCTCTTTCCAACCAATCATAGTATGAACGCACGGACCTAAAGGATGCGCTGATCACAGGCTAACGATCAGACGCGTCTTAGCGTTATAAAAAAAGAGCTTCAAGCTCGCGTCTGCCTCGCTTTGATCTCGCTTTGATTTCGCTTTGCTTTCGCTTTCGCTTTCCACCGCAGCTCGACAAGCTTCCAGCCTTCGAGTCATCCACGCTTCTGAGCTCTTCCAGGGTCTGCGAATCGACCTAAGCCGGTGACGGCAAAGAAGTCCTGGTGTGAAATGAAAGTTTGAACCTGGACCGCAATCGATTAGCCCTTGTCGTATACATTCCATACCGAAATTTCGCTGTCGCTCCACATGGAGAAGAGCGTAAGGCTTGGCTAGCTACGCTACCGTAAGTCATCAAAGTCTTGCACTGGTAGGGGTGTAAATAAGCTTGACGACGATAGCAAACTTCCTCACGTGGAGGGAGTGACCTTCCCCGAGGTTCTCTACAATTAGTGTTTTGTGTGTCGTGTGTCGTGTCATGAGCATTGAATGTGCCCTCAGCTTGGTTTCGTCGAACCTGCGATTTGGGTTTGCAGGACAAGTTGACAGGATCAATGCCGAAACACCATATAAAATCTCGGACGGGCTGTATTCAGTGCAAACGTCGCCGCGTAAAGGTAAGCACTTCCGCTTTTACTCATTCTTGGGCTTGATTGGGCTCGCAAAACCTCTCCGCGATCCGCATGAAGAGCTCGCATTTAACTCGCATCTGTTTTTCGCTTTCAACAGTACTGCCGGGCCCACCTCGTCTAGCTTGTAGAAACAACGGCTAACACGGCTCCCCAGTGTGGCGAGGAAAAGCCATCATGCAGAACTTGCGTCCGGAGGCGGCAGCACTGCAGCTATGCCGTTGATAACAGCACAGCAGGCTCGGCATCGACGTCTCCCCCGGATCTCGATAACATAGCTCTGCAGGTAACGGTGCCCTCAAGCGGCTCTAACCGCATGCGGATGCAAGAGTTGTACCTAATGCAGCATTTCGTCAACGAGACTGCCATGACCATGGCTGATTCTCAGGAGACATTAGGTCTCTGGCAACGGATCATCCCGAAGGAGGCCGCGACTTTCGAATTCCTTGCGGATGGCATCTTGGCCGTAGCATCCCACCACCTCGCCTTCACCGAGCCAGCTGAGTGCCAGTCCCATACGGACAGGGCCGTGCAGTACCAGGCCACTGGCCTCAGCGGGTTTAAGAAAGCCCTCACTCAAATCGAAGACGGCAACATTCACGCCATTTACGCCTTCTCCGTCATCATTCCAGTTCTCTTGTTCGCGCTCGTGAGTGAGCAGGCCGGCGATGTGATTGAGTCACTTGTGTCAATCTTTGAACTCATACAAGGCATCAAAGCCATCCTCGAAACCGCGAAAGATACGCTTAGCAACGGCATCTTTGGCGTCCTTGTCCGTCCTCGCCTGATAAGCAACGCGGTTTGCGACGAGGAAGGTCAAGCCGCCCTGGGCCGTCTGCGCTTGCGGGCGGACGACATCGCCAAGTACGTCGGTTCTGAACGGAGGCAAATCTACGAGTCCGGCATCCATTACCTCGAGGCCAAGCTTGGACACGTTGAGCGGCCCCCAGATTTAGAAGCGGCGTTTTCGTGGCCCATTCAGGCGGATGAGCGGTTGATTCATCTACTTCGTCAGGGCGATCCCATGACCAAGCTCATCTTCGTCCACTACGGCGTCGTGCTCTTAGGTATCCATCAACGATGGTGGGGAAGAGATATTGGCACTCGTCTTATTGTTCTTCTGTCGGAGTCGTTGCATGCTCTGGATCCGGAGTGGGATACCTGGACTGCATGGGCGAGGAATCGCGCTGAGCTCATGACAATTGACTCATAGAGGATATAGATGCTGGACACCACGGTCGAGGCTAAGTCAGAGACTTGAGGCTGATGTCAGCCGATGATGGTAATCTGGCCAGAAAGGGCACACTGGCGACTGGTATGTCAAAAGCATGTATAACTGGGGATCTGATCCATCTCTGAGAGAAGTTGCCCGGCTACTTTCGGATATCCGGAGCCTCAAATACCGAGAATGCGGATGAATCTGCCGCTGAGACTACTCGAGATAGGAAGTATGGCTTGGCCTGCGGAGAGAAGATACCAAGCATCTGAACCCTGTTTACGAATGTCCGGACAGCTATCAAGATTGAGATGAAGATATGCAAAAGTTGGAAATATAGCCAATCAGAAGAGAAAGGAATTGAGACGAAACAGTTAGAGCAGCTGGAGCAGACGAAGACATTTCATATTGACCGTGCATCTTCTGGAAATGTGCCGAAAAATTAGGAAGCGCCGTGGTACGCCATTGACCTGTCCTACACGAGATCTCCAGGCTATACCGTCTACTCGGGGGACAGAATGTTGGGTATGGTGGAATCGATTCCAAAGCGGAGAAAACGCTCGGCCGTGAGATGCTTCTCGCTAAGTTCCCAGTAGATACATAAGATCAGGCTAAGGAGAGCAAACTGAGGAGCTACAGGACGCCAGAATATTACAACATCAAGACTAACAAACAAGACAAACTACCCCTTGCCATCTTGGCGCCACTTGTCGGAACCAACGCAAATGTTGCTGTAGAACAAACCACGCGGACCAGACTTGCTCCAGGTCGCTTCGTGATGGACTAGTATCTGTCTGCAAAATATCTCCAAGTAATCTGGATCTCGGGGACCACTCTTGTTGTTGTAATTGCCGGTCTCTGGCGCAAGATCATTCACGGCCTTCCGACTGACATGAGTGAGATCGGTTTGTACCGACAACAATGTAGGATAATTTTCAGTTGCCAACTACGCACGCATCGAGATTCTCTCCTATGCACCGACGAACTTCCCGGCTCAGTAATTACATTCGCATCGTCGCCCGTCTTCACAGTCGGGCCTCGATCCATGACGAGAGAATGCTACTGATTAGTGCCGTGGACTTTAGATGCGGCACTAGCTAGCATATTGCTATGCACAGATGTAAATATTCTAGAGACCGGCTTGTGAGGGGCAGTTCTGATCGCCAGACTCGCAGGTTTAGCAGCGCTGGAGGCGCCATCGACAAGGTACAGCAGGTGGTCGATACGGCTTTAAAGCCGACAATCGCCGCCTATTGCCTAAGGCTTAGGAGGACAACATTATTCGACTATGAAACAGGAGGAATACTCGTCCCTATAAACACCACCAATACAGCCGCATACGCAGCGACTGCTCCTAGGACCTCCTGGCCCTTTAGATTACGCGCTCCTAGTGCTAAGACTAGAGTGAACAGCACTGTTGCAACAGGCGAAGTGACCAGGCTGGTGGCTAAAGTACGATGCAATGACATGATTAGCATGGGGCCGATGACTGCAACTCCGCCCAAGATCCCCATCCAAATGCGCTCGGAGAAGGCTTGCCTTCGCATCTTAGCCTCACGGATGTCTTGATTTAATTCGCGAAAATTGAGCATTAGATTCGGATCTCCCAAATGCTTTCGCAAAAACTCCCCCGGGGAGTCGTACTGCAGCTTCAGTGATCCGAATATATTGTGGATGATGTTTTGGGTTCTTCTCTCACGATATAGTGAGTATAGATCGAAAGCCTCTTGAGACAAAGTCTCGTAATTGCGTATTGCATCGGCTGTGATCTCATTAGTCGTTGTTGGTCTAGCTAGTAAGGCTAATGACCAACCATAGCGGTTGAGCAGGTAGTCGATGTCCTTGTTCATATCTATAAGCTTGTTTTCTTCGTTCGTAACATCCGTGTTGGGCTGGAAGCCTGCCGAATCAAGTGCTTGAGCTCTTCGTCGAGATATTTCATACAGCTCTCGTTGCAGCTCTTTGATCCTTTGTGCTTGCAGTGATCTGAAACTTAAGACAATGTGGCTGTTTTGATTGGCATCATTTCCAGAAGCTGTCAGTGATTCCAATGCTTCCTTGGCGACTGAAGTCGCAGTTATGAAATCTTCTGTACTGAATCCAGTATTTAATCCAGCCAGAGCTATGAAATCTTTTAGGCCGAGGGGATTTCTTTTGATGAACTCTGGTAACATGCTTGTTGGGACGAAATAGAGTCGGAAACTTACGATGACCGATAGGCAAGACAAGTGGAATGAGAAAAGCTGGGAATCAGCACGAGAGATTTCAGCTCAGCCTTGTCATCTCCCCGTGTATACACCACCCACCCGCGTCCGATGGATAGATTGTGATTGGCGCATTTTTTGGAGATCCGTGCTGATCTGGTCCGATTGGATCAAATATAAGATTGAGCAAGGAAATGTAAACAATGAGGCCAATGAGGCGTGATCTACGAAGGATTATTCAAGCCTATCAAATGAGAAGACTCACAGTCAGTCTGAGTCGTCCTTGATTCATGGAGTTCCCAATAGCGGCTTGATATTCACGAGCAACAGCGCTATCCATCGGGGACGAGTTGACGGTGTGCTGTGCTTCTCAAATTTATCCAATTGTAAAGGACGCTGGCCAAGAAATGAGGCACGTGATATTTACTCTCAGAACCGTACTCTGCGCGCCATAGGCGGTAGCTAGACTTATCCTAATTAGGTTACTTTGGTCTAGGGTGTGGGTTCGACCTAGCCTAAACGGTCACCTTACCTGCTCTGCACCCTTGAGACTCTCGTAACGAACGTTCTTGAAGATATTCTGCCTTCCAAATCCGGATCTTTGTTCTTTCTTGGTGGTGATTTCGTACTATGGCCCTGAATCTTGGATATGTATCGATAATCGCGATTAGATGGGGTGCCCTGAGGTGGGGAACAAAGTTAGAGGGTAGGAGGAGGAAGACTTTATTGAAGTGTATATATGGCGGAATACTTCAGGAATGGCTGTTGTCGCGAATTTATTATAAGACCGAAGAGCGTGACCTCACCGTAATATGGTCGTATGGTCTCAGAGAGTTCTCGTTTCGTCACCCTCCGGTCCCAAAATTGGGCACCCTTCCACCCGGCATAAAATTAACGAAAATGATAAAACAGAGATGAGCGTTTGCCGGCTACTTCTGGCATTCTATCGAGCGACTAAAGCGAAGGCTCTTGAGCTGAGGATAGATAAAGTGAACGTGGAATGAAGAGAGGCGGCGAGGCTAACTAACCGAAATGAAAGCATCAAAAAAAAGTTGTCGTCTCTGATTGCCTAATTAAGATCTCTATATACACTTCTTTGCAATTTAATATTAGACTTAGTTAGGTTTTATAAAGCCTCCTCGAATAAACCCACGGCCGCTTGATTCTGCGCTACCAGATCTCTATTCCACAACCAATGCATACGAGTCTCGAGTTTACTCCTCATCTTCTTGATATCGCTCCCGACACCAGGCAATTTCATACCCATCAATTGACCCGACTCGCGACTTGTGGAAATCATCCGCTGCGTACGTGGTAGTCGAACCTGATTATAGGCAGCCAAAGCACTGGGAATGTGCTCGGCCGTCTTGCAATGACCCAGTAGCGTCTCGAGAACCAAAGCATCTTCGATCGCTTGCGCTGCGCCTTGTCCTTGGAACGGTGTCGTAGCATGGGCTGCATCACCCATGATGGCTACAGGTCCCTTGTTGTAATAAGGTGCAGGTGGTGAGTCGTGCAATGCCCATGCCGCAAGATCCGGAGTGTTGATGAGCTATCAGAATCGTTAGCTAGCAATTAAGAGCCGGGTTGATCTCGTCCGCTTACTTCGATCATGCCTTGAGCAGGGTCCCACCATCCCTTGAGCTTGTTCTTAAGGAATTCGTATTTCGCTGGCACAATCCACTTCTCGTGTGGCCAGGTGTCCCCAGCTTCGTAGTCCATAAGTACAATGTTGAGAAGCTCGCCATGATCGATGGGATAGCTCATTATTGCTGCGCCTGGTCCGCAAAGCATGGTTGAATTCTGAGCAAACTCGGGACCAAGTCTTTCGATGGCAGCATCCATCGAGACGATGCCCCTGTATGATGCGGTGCCCGTGAATTGTGGATTTGTCGCAGGATGATTCTCGCCAAGGAGATATTTGCGCACCGAGCTGTGGATTCCATCTGCACCAATCACAAGGTCTGCCATTGCGCTTGTCCCATCTTTGAAATGCATTATGCAGCCAGTTAGCTCCGCTTCATTGTGCTCAAGCTTAACCAAGCGCTTGCCAAAGTGAGCGCGTTGAGGAGGGATAAGGGCTACGAGCCCATCGAGGAATCGAGCGCGATGAACACATTGCATGCCGGTGCGATTCTTTTGGGCAGCAATCATTTGGCCTGCTGTATCCCCGTAACACTATCGACAATTAGCGGGATGGGTTGTTCCTTCATACTTAAGAAAGGCCTTCACTATGTCACGTACCGACCAGTTCTCTGTATAATGGTTTGCATGACTAGGCCACATGTTCGGGGTCGCGACATCTTTGAACGCCTTAGCGGTCCCTGGAGAAATGAGCTCCAAAGCTCGCTGTGCGTTTGGTCCGACAGTAATGCCGGCTCCAATTTCTCCAAAGGATGGAGCAGCTTCGTATATTTGAACGTCAATGTGCTTGTGCTTCATAAGTCCAATCGCAAGGCATAGACCGCCAATTCCACCCCCGACAACAGCGACGCTGTATGCAGTGTCGTGTGGACTGATTCTGTCGGTCTCGTTGGGAACGCTTGCCATTGTGTATATTAAGAATTGCAGAAGAAGCTAATACTGTATCGACTTTTGATGAAGGCTTGAATCTTAAGGATGATACATTGGAAACAGAGAAATCGCTGAGATACTTATACATTTATTGGCATGTCTCTCGGCAAGTCGGTGTTCGCATGATGGATATTGAATCGCATCTGGATCCGTGTATCCACATGCACGGCGTTGAGAAAGTTTGGCTATGAAGCGATCTAGCTGGCAAAGATGATGTCTTCATGGTGAATGAATCTGCACTTGCGTGCAATTCTTTTATCATACGAGACCGAAATGGTTATGGATAAACGTAACTATCCCTAAAGGAAAAGCAAGTTGGTTGATCGTACGGTGGTCTGAAGTAGCAAAACCGATGTGGCGGAGGACTTAATCACCGATGAGGCTGCTTACTCCTCTCACTTAGATGGCTTAGGTAATTTTAGGGTACTTTCAGGGCACTCTCGGACCTCACCGTTCCTGATTGGCCAAACACGAAAACCACACATACGGAAGAGCTAATCTTGAATTTTGTGTGAATAAAGATTGTAGAGAAAACAATGAGCATCACCTTTCTTTGCGGAGCCCATTTGGCATACTCTTCACACCGACACCTGCTTGATTGATCTTATTGTTCAGCTAATTTGTTGACGAGATGTGGACATCGAGCCAGGTTCTCTGTTTGCGTCAATTCCAAAAGATCTCGAAGTCCGCTTTCCGCAAGGAACTTCCGCGGAATCATCTTCTTCGCTGGGTCGTTATCGTAGAATATCGGAGTGGATCCACGGTGCATATTTGGCCGTTCTGGCTGGGGTAACCTATCTGGACAGAGCATGTCGGTAATCTTGCATTCCGTAACAAACGGTCAACGGTCCGATATCTCGCCTTTACGAGTCGTATCTTGCATGATGAGAAGCACACCACCTACTCCTTTACAGCTGGACTGTTCTGGGCTCGCATAGACAGCCATTGTTGTTGCTTGTCGCAGAGCCCCACCATCGGCGCCTGTCAATCCCGCTGCCACGGCTCCTCCCGCACCAACCACCGACAGATCCACGATCCAACAGAAGGAATAATGAAAGGAGTCTTGTTGGAAATGGTCTGGCCGCGAGCATGAACGACGAGAAATTTTTTCTTTGGCGAACGCGCGTTCTCCCACAAAGCTTTCGACTGGTCGGCGCGACGCGACGCGGCTGTCTCCACCGGTACTTGAATTCATTCCCCCCTATTTCCTTTCCTCTTGTTTCATGTTTCCGGCGAATGAGACGTATAGGTCCAAGATCCGAATCCAACGCTGTGTCAAGGTACGGAGGTACTTGACGAATTGTGCGCGCGAATTGGATCCTTCGCAGAGATTCCTTGTTGCCGATCACAGCCTGGGGCGACCCGATGCCTTAGCGAATCGCGGATTAAATCCTCCTGAAGAAATTCACCAATCTCATCCAACATCATCCTTGTGCTGGCGGTGTCATCTGCAGTCAGTGGCGACGACTGGCGCCAAGCCTCATTTTTTTCGTGATTTGACTTGCATCTGACCTTCACAATTTGCTTTCATCGCCTTCAAAGCGCAGCCTGCCCTTGCCCCGCGAGTTTGACAGCAGATGTACAACTCACCGCTGCACCTGCATGGCTGACTGTAACTCTGGGGTAACTCTCACCTGCTTTTGCATTTGCATTAGCGTTGCTTCTTTATGCACGACGGAATGGTACGAGAATCACTATAGGCAGAATCACCATTGATGTTTGAGGCATAAAAATTTGTAAGTTGGTGGCTGCAGCCCTCGGCCTCATGTTGAGTACATTGTGGATTCACGAAAATGTCAAACGTGACAACGCCCGATATGCAAGCCCACGTCGTAAAATGCAAGGTGTTCCATTCATCTCAATAGATGCCGTGCTCGCTCGAAACATGTAGGCCAAAAGGGTATATCGACAAGAATGGGGCAACAGCCCTAGGTAAACGAGTGTCGTGAATATATACAAAAAGAATCAAATGAGAAAGCCCGTTCCAGCACAATACATAATGCAGCCCCTCTACTGGTAGACTTTAACACTGTTGATGAGCCAATAGGCCTCATTGAAAGCGCCCGGGTTTCCGGCGACATAGTCTTCACAAGTAGCAGCGAGGTTACCGCACGAAGCGCCCCATTGACCATCTGCCCAACCGCCGCAGAAGTCGATGTTGAAGATCTGAGATGCACTGTCAGTGATTCGGACTTTAGCAATTTTGAGACCGGCTGTACGTACGATATTGTGGTTGGCAAAGTATCCATCGAAGTTGCCATTGTCACAGCCGCCAAAGCTAGCCATGGGCGTTCCCCATCCGGACGGGTTGGGGTTGCTGTTGGTAATGTCTTGAGGAATGCTTCCGCGTGGGAAGTACCAAATCTGAATCCCACTGCTCTCCCAGAGAGTTGCATAGACACCGTTCAAATCTGTGCCAAAGCTGCCAGCGTCCCCAGAGACAACATCACAACCGGTCTGACCAGCGTTGGCTCCACAATCGGTAGCGCCCATGGTACCCGATTCTCCACTGCTCCCGACGTTGACGGTGCATCCTGGGGCGGTGTGTAAAGTCATTTGATCATTTGTTGCCGCGTTGACGTTCTCGATAATGTCAATCTCGCCGCTGTTTGGCCAGTTGGGACCGAATGACCACCTTAGAAAGATCAGTATCCAAGTTGCAAAAAATTAAACAAGCTTCATGACAACTTACATCGCAGGCCAAAGGCCGCAGGTGCTGGAGGGAGCGTGGGCAATGTCCGCAATCATAAGGTAATGAGTGTATGCAGCATTGCTTGAAAGTCTGATGCTGTTCCTGCCAGGGCCGCTGGGGCTCAAGACAGAAGAGTGGTCAACACCCATGTATACCTGGTTGTTGGCGGTTGAGATGTAGCCGTTGCTGGTTGCAGTGCCCTCATCAACGTAAGTGACGAAGCCACCAGTCGGATCAGCAATGTTCTGGACGGTAAACCCGCTGAGCCAGTTTGAGGAATCATAGGTGTCAATCAAATTGTAGGCTTGAGCCAGAGCAAAGCTCATGCCAAATGCAAACGTCTTCTTGAAACCTGGCATTGTGTTGTTGTATTTGAAAGGATGGTAATAATATGTACTGTATCAGAATGATAATGAAGGAGAGACTGGTGTGGTATAGTAAATGATAGCAAGAACCTTAATGAAGGAGAGTGGCAGACACTGTCTGGTTAATTTGATAATAAAAAAGGAATGACTGATGTAGGTAAAAGACAAGACGCAATCTGTAGAGATCGGAATAAACGAAAACGAGCGACCTTTGGCTGTTTATATAAAATGAAAACAGACCTTTCTGAGTGGTAGTTTGACCATCTCTCATCCCCGCAAGAAGCATTGTCCAACAGGGCCCCACCTGACCAGTGTGCTGGCTGAGCTTTGCAGGAGATGCATGCGCCTCTTGCACGCTGAGCAGGAGCCTGGCGATGGGTTGCGTTCGGGCGAGTTCGGCTGAGGCGGTTTAGGGCCACTCGTTCTGCGACACACAACACGGGAAACTCATTTTGGACATGACTGCCCTGCTGAGAGTGAGGCCAGGAGGGCATGGGTCAGCTCTAGCTGGGAGGGCAGCTTAGTCGAGGGTTGTAACCGCGAATGATAGCAAGAAGACGGGGCGGTGTTGTGCAGTAGTTTTGAAACGTCGTCGACGACTGCTCCGGCCGCTAAGCAATCGCCAGCTAATCGGCAGGAGATCCTGACTGCGGGTACTGACCGTGGCAGCAGGATGGAACAGGGATGAAAGAACATTGCGGAAGTCTCAGGGTCTTCTAGCTCAGACTCCCACAGCCCGCCAGCCTGAGAGGTGAAGGGAGTCATCTGCGGAGGAAACAATGGTCCGATCCGTCGGCCAGCACCGAGGCAAAAGTTTGGCTGCTTTGGAGGACTGCAAGGCGGGAGCGCCGTGCGATCTGGTGCTGTGAGTGGCTACTGCGTAGATTGCAGTGTGCAGCGGGCCGACTTGATGGTTGCGAATCAGAAGGCCGCCGTTCCTGGACATGGTGGCCCTCTCGGTCGGCTGGAGCAAGTTGGGCAGTGTTGGCGACCGACCAAGCACTGATATTGGCTGCGCAACTTCTTCATCCTTCGTCCGGTCAGGAGAAAGCTCGACACCCCCTTGACGCCTCCCCGCCTCTTATGAGCCTCTCGGCCACCTGCTGTGTTGAGATAGTGCTCCGTCTGCGCGCCACCTGATGTTACTTCTTACTAGTCGGCGGTAGAGATGAACCGCGTGCGTGATTTTCCACCTGCAATTTGCGCGGGGCGGCGTCTCTCGTTTCTGGCGCTCATCTGCGAAGGTCGTCTGCCTTGCCCGGATTTTGCAATGGCCGTGGCTCTTAGCCTGGCTCAGGATCCTTTGAGGCTCAGAAAGTCAGGACCGGTTTACGTGACGTGCATAAGGCCGAAACTGGCTAACCACTTCTTTCTATTTCTTAAATGAGTTGGAAATCCTTATCGATTCAATTAGCTTATTGAGGCAAGCACTATGCACATCCCAATAGCACTCCACACAAGACTAATGTAGGAACCTCTGAAGCCACTGTAGACGAAATGCTTTTCAACTCATGTCCAGACTTCACCATCGCACAGGTTTGAAGTCTGTCTGCAGCCAAGCTCGGTACCACCGTGCCATGCGAAGTGTGTGATCACGCGCCCTCGGCTCCTACATAAGTCACAGTGCATAAGGTATGTATGCTTGCAAAGGATCCGGCGCAAAGTCAGCAAGTAAACATTAATCGCGAAAAATTCGACCACTGCTTTTGACCGAAGTCGCGCCTGCTAGCTCATCTAACACGTTGTCATTGGTATGACCGAGGCCCTCCTTGTTCTGAGTCTGTACGTAAGCACCTAAGCACCAAAGCAACATCCACGGGTCGTAGCGCATGAAGCATTTCTTACGTATCCGCACAACTCGTGGTTACATATACCGCTATTTTAGCAGCCCAAAAGTCATCTGTGGTAAGCTCGTTCTCTAGCAATGGCGCGTCTTACTCCGCGAAATCTCCATTCCCGGAAGCAAATCCCGAAGCCACTGAAGAAAAAACACATGTTTTCGCATCTTGTGATAGTTTATCCCTTGGCAAGACTTTTTGGCGCACCACACGCACCGCAAATGCCACAGTCTCCAGCATTTACGTACGAGCCTTCGCGACAAGCGAGGCTTTGGCAGCGCCAATGGTTCGGCAATTTGTTAGTATCCAGGACATTTGCGCATGCTGCACACGTCAAAGAGCTCGGTTCGTTTTCGAGCGAACAGACTGTACAGATGTCGTGGCCATTACTCGCATTTGCGCCAATTTCATCCTTAGCATCTGGTTTGTTCTGCTGGGTTTTGAGCCGGGCATCCCTCATTGATTGCTGCGAAAGCATCAAGCGCTCATGCGGTTTGGAGACGGCATCTCGATGACCAACTTCGTAATTCGACATGTTGCTATACTCTTTAACCGCCTGAGCCGCTAGCTGATCGCCTTCGCTCTTTATTGCCAAGTCACCTGTTTGCTCTTTTGAAGTAGCCTGTGGTTTATCATTTGCACGTGGTAGTGACTTCCATCCGTCCAGATCATGAAGCTCATCAAGTTCCCGCTTGACATTGATATCATCCTTGTCCTCGTCCTCGCAAATTTTGAACATGCGACGTCCTTCCTGATCCAGCATTCTCTGGCCATCGATATCCAAAGCTGGTCGATCAGAAGTGTCCTCCTCGTCATTTTCAGGCTCCGTATAAACTGTACTATCCTCTGACTCGTGCCCGTCTTGCTCTTGCTGCAACTGGTCTTCCTTTTTGGATTGATCGAACCTTGCTAACGCGGCAGCTGCTCGCAATTCTCTTCCTCTCTTGCTTTTCGCCACGCGCGGTTTGCCACTCTGAACCTTTCCTTTCTCTAGCATCGTCCTCGCGCCTTCGTCATCTCCCAGCGCAATACCACCTTCCCCAAACTTCCTGCGTATCCGCTTCTGCTGCCGCTCGGTATAGCTCTCTTTCGGTTTCTCTGTCCTCTTCCTCTTCCTGCCTCCACTCCTAAATGTCCCTCCACACAAACTTCTCGGTTCCTCCCATGAATCCATCATTCTATCCGTCTCATATTCTCCTGCCAACACTGTCCGGCCTCGACTCCAGAACCCATCCCCCGTATACCCTTTACCCCACAAGTCTCTCAACTCCTGCGCATAGGCGTTGCGCACGCCCCAGAAATACCTGCTATGATTCATCTGCTTACAGTGTGCCAGTTCGTGAATCATGACCATTTGTACACTACGAAACGGTAGCCAGTCACCTCCGCGTGTCTTCAATACCAGCTGGATGACTTCGCCGGCGTTGAAGTTGCGGCCCACAAATTCTGGGTTAGGCGGGTATTCTTCAAGCGCCATGACGGCGATGTGGTTGGCTTTCATGATAGGATAGACAATGGCGGCGATGCGTTCGAGGAAGTCCTGGGCAAGGTGCGACGTTGGGCTGGCCAGAGGTTTGATGAAGTTAATGTAGCCATTGGGACTTTGCGTGCGCTCGTTTAGACGCTGGATGCCGAGGACCATTGTGTAGCCTTTTCAAGGACCCATGGGTACAATGACGAACAACTCACTGAGATCTGAGTGCGCCCTTGGTGGTGTGATTGGCACCGACTGTCAAGCGCTGGGTAAAGTTCGGGTTGGTAGAGGCGGGACATGAATGACGAAATGCCTGGGAATCATAATCGCGAAGCTCTCACGAAAGCACGTGCTCCTGTACACCAATTTACTGAGAGAAAGAGACTTGACTTTACTCAGATTTACTTCAAGAACCCTTTTTGACGTTTGGCTTCCCTCAATGACAGGTACTCCCCCTGAACCATCCACCGCGTTTCTGCTGCATCGCCTTGACAAGTCTTGATAAGTTCTTTAAGTATCTAATTCGCAAGAACGTTATTGTAATATTCAGCAACACAGTAATACTGAATATCCATGTTGCGCATCTAAAATAGTCCAAAGCATGCTGCAAGCATCCCGCCAGAGTAGTGCACTCATTTCCACCCTTCGTGCTAGCCATCTATAGCGCCACAACCGAACGACTCCGATGTACAGACTCTTCTACAGACAAATCGGCACCACAGTGCATCCGTGATTCCCAAACCAATGCCACCAAATGCAAGAGGCTAAACAACGACGTCGCTGTCAAGCCCCAGTCTCGCCAGCCTCCGTAAGATGCCAGTTTCGTTCGTGCATTCTTTTCAGAACGTCCTTGCCCTCCTCCGTCAACTGGGGTCTACCGTTCGGACCCAGAGGATCTGTGAAGAACCTTGGCTGCCATACAGCATTTCGAACATCTCGCTCCGCGGCCTTATCGCGCTGACGCTGCTCAATTTGCTGCTTAAGATTGGTGGCCTCGTTGTAGCGTTTGTCCATGATTGCTTCCGTGACGTCATGCCAGAATCGGCGTGATTCGTTGGGGAGTTGGTCTTCTTCTGGTGGAACGAGTTTTGGAATGGGCAGCAACTCATTCACATCTATGAGAACGAACTTTTCCTAGAAAAGATATCAGCACAGGCATATCGAAGGGACGAAAATCAAGGGGCGCGTACCTCGGATTTGACGGTCGGTTTGCTCCCCAGTGTATAATAGATTTTGTCGTGCCAACACCCATCAATTCTCGCTAGCACATCCTTGTCCGGCACATCTCTGATCTTCTGCTTGTTGTCGTTGCTGGGATCATATTTGAAGACGACTCCCTCAACCTTGTTCTGTATTTTCCCAAGCCAGCTCTCCTCCATATACTGCAAAAGTACCTTGATCTTCGTCTGAGGGCACCTCACCATCGCAACGTCCGAGACTGTCACATACAGCGAGCCTATATGGTATCAATTCACAGCTCATGTGCAAAACGCTGGCTTGTATACACACCTCGGAGAAAGCCTCCCAAGTGGGCCGCTGGATGCGTTAATCGATATTCTTCATTATCCCTTGAACTGATTGTTATGAAGATGCCCTCATTGTACTGGCCTGGTATGACTTTCACGCTTGTCCCGGTAAATTTTGCGCTCAATTGATCAAACCCTTGAGCGCTAATGCCTTTCTCCATACAATCCACCCAATACGCGGAGACTGGCGGATGATGCGATGTTTGCTCAGTAAGGAATGATACCATTATGGGGTTATTCTTTCTATCGCTTGTAGTGGACGGGTTTGATTCCTCGGCTGACTTGAGGATAGGCGGAGGGGTCTCTTCAACTTCCCAATTGCACTGCGTCGGAAGGTCAGTCTGAAGTCGGCCAAAGGTTTCTTGTGAACAAACCCTGAAAAACTCGCCTAGAACCGAATTGTAGGGTTTACACGGCTTTCCCTTGATGTATTTCTGGAACCTTTGTCAACAGATTTCCATGACGATCTCTTTGATACGCACGAGGTCCTTGGTGAACCAAAATCGCAGCGTTCGTAGCATACGTTCAAGCGGATCGTCTGCATCCGGAATGCTGCGCTCAGGTCAGCTCGAGCAGCCATGACCGACAAGCAATCCCAGACCTAACAAATGTTTCCGGTCGCTCCAAGTATTGCCAATACTCTGTCTGTTCTTAGCCTGAATCAAATTTACTAAAGTTGTTTGTAGATTGGGACGATACCGAGGTTTGGTATGGGCTCCATCAATTGTGCAGGCAATGAGAATCGCACGGCGGCCATGTCAGAGACGCCAATGAAACTGCAAGGTACAACCATTAGCCAGACCTGCAAGGCTGCGCATTGTCGCGGAGACGATCGCACAAGGGAATGGCATACCGTTTAAGAATACTGAGGAATGTCTTCAGTTTCGAGCTGTCTGAAGGTGTATTTTCTCCAGCATTGGTTGGGAGTGATTTTGCAGGAGTGCCCTCCCGGGAATGCTCGCGAGAAGTTTGTGAAGACGACACTGCAGAGGGTGTCGGTTCCCTCGAAGTTCTCATGGATGCCGAAGATGAAGACGCCATACTGCTAGATTCTGATCACTGACGACGATTCTGTAATTCGAAGTGGGCTTTGTTGAGGCCTTTGTGGGCGAAAGCCCCAGCCGTTGTCTGGTATTCCAATTGCGCCTGTGGGATTTCCGGTGCAACAAGAAAAAAAATCAGTGCGGAAAAATCGGACCAACACTGAAATAGTCGGAACTCAACAGAAAGAGTGAGGGACTGAATGCAAGCGTGGCGGCAGTTTTTGAAGATGAGAGCTCGGCGAGAGCTCAAAACGCGTGACGTCGCTGCCCACGAATACCTGCAGAGTCGACGCCACAACTCAGGCAGTTTGTTTGTAAAGTATTTTAAGACAACGTTCTCACCCACCAGAACAGAAAAATGACCTGGGTTTTCACACACGACCACGTCAAATACTGCTATCTTTTGTAGCAGTCTGGGAGCGAATGGCTCGGAACTGTGAGCATATCCTGCACGTGGCAGCTGGCTCCTTTGATCGTGTGCCAAAACCTCGAGTGCTTCAGGGCCAATCAAGCCGGCACGATGTCGCGGTCGTCGTCTTGATCATGCGGAGACCCTATCTTTCACGCGGATTAACAAAGGAGCAGAATGCTACAATTCGGGGTCCCTCAGCGAAAATGAGGCGAGAAATTCCGTACCACTATTAAACGCGCGCAACGCAGTGATGTACCTACCAAATGTTCTGAGGGGCCCCCGAGTGTAGCAGCCCACTTTCCTATATCTTGAAATTTTGGACGCTCAAGACTCACTTATTTTCTAAGGCGATGGCTGATTAAGAGATGAATGGGATCATCTCCGATACACTATTCCCAGCTTATGTATAATCATGATTTTGAATTCACTTTTTACTTGTACAGGGGTATCATACAATCAGGAAAACCTCATGCAGGTTTGTCAATTCCAAACCTGCCAACTACCCAACGATATCCCATCTGGGATATCAGTAAACGTCTCAACATCGAACACCTCGTTAGCGAGGTGCTCCCCCGTCCGCTCCAGGATGAGCCAGACGGTCCCATCAGACAACATCTCTGGCCAGAGATCCACGTCGTCTGTGTATGTGGTATCTACCACATCTGCGTACTGTCCAAAGTAGCTGGCCGCCAAGAGTTTTCTTGGTGGACTTCGGCCACGCTCAAGACTCATTTGTAAAAGGCTGTGCGTTTGGAGTGCTTGAGGACTGGAAGTGTGACTCGAGTCGGCTACTGGTTGCTCAAGGTCGCTACGCCTGCTGTCCCGCTTTGCGATGATGGCCAGACGCGTAAAACGCTTGGGCATGATGGGCGCAGCCATGGTCTTAGCCCCGTTCTTGAAGATAGCAAAGCTGACATGATTTCTAAACCGATTGGTGCATTCCCCAGGTATTCTGCGAATAGAGGTTTGTGTCGTGCTGTCTATCGCGAGAAAGAAGTCGCCCGTTTGACCTGGTTCATAGGTTGAGCATATCACAGTGTACACGCCTTCGTCGAGCTCTGAAGAGAGATTCGCTGATGCGCTACCTTTACGATACTGTCCAGAGTCGACGATGATGTCTCTTCGGCTCGGCCGGCTTTTGATCCTGTCGGCTTTCTGGTCGCTATGCAAGAGCTTCACATGGATGTGAAATTTATCCGATGAACTCAAGAGAGTTATCGCAAGAGCTGCTTTCTGGGTCAAGGTGAGGGCGAATTGCGGATTCTTAACGTACGAGGGGGAATTGGTACTACCGCCAGCGGATGATTTGCTCCACGATCCCTGAATGGAGCTTGGGTATGGATACAAAGGTGGTGCCCCACCAAGCGTAATGGAAGAGCTCGAAAAGGTCGAAAGAGTGAAGTCGTACGATTTATCTTTAAAGCCTTGCTCACAGCATACGACTGTGTATGCTATGTTTGGCTCGGTTCTGAGACACAAAAGAGTCTGAGGAGAGTCAACATAAGGACCGCGCTTGATTGGGCCGTCGTCGAGATACGCCTTCGTTCCGCCATTCTGAAAGATGCACAGGCTTATAAATTCTTCTTCAGTTTTCAAATACGTGGGCCTTTCTTGAGGGGAGACACGCCGTTTTGTGCAGCTGAAATGTCTGCTCAGTAGCAACCACACCACCTGGCTGACAGTGGACTTAATTACACGTTGTGGATTCACAAGGAGACTACCAGCTGTCCTTCTCAGACCCGTTCTCCTTTGGCTGGGATCCCATTGAAGTTGGATGTTATCCTTGTAGGGGAATATTGCAGGATCCCAATTCAAATAAATGGATTCAAAGTATTGCATGACGCTATCCAAGTCAATCCAGAATGTACCTGGTCTTAGTCCTTTCTCCGTTTCTAAGGGATTTTGTGTTTCTTGTTTCGACTTCAGCGATGATGTCTTGTCAGATCCAGGATTTCCACTTTTCCCGGCCTCATGTTGTGGTATACTTAGGGGGCTTGCTTTCCAGGACGCACCTTCACACCAAGGATTTTTGAGCAGCAATAAGCGTTGGCCATCTTGTGCTCGGAGGTCTAGAACAGCGTAGTCGTGTTCTCCGGCGAGACCTACCTCGCGCTCTAATGTGCTGGACATCTTCCCAGTGCCCATGGTAATGAGGACATGTCCGTCGTTGAGGCCCTTGAGCATGCGATCCCACAGCGTGCTTAGATCTGTTTCATCACTATGCAAGAAAATCTGTTGAGGTATCCATCCGGTCAAAATCCACAAATCGGTTCCGGAATTACTTCCAGGGAAATCGTAGCCGCCCCATAACTTCAGATAAGCCTTTTCTACAAGCGCTGGCCACAGAAGCGCTGGATTATTACGATCAACGACATGTATAGTCCGATGTGTCTTTGAAACAGGAAGGCGATCGTCGATCACGACTACTCTGTCATGTCCGTTAAAGTTGAGTCTGACAATGTACTTCCCATTCGAGGATATTTGAGGCATTCCTGACTGGTCATCGGAGGGATATATCCGTGAGGGAATTATTCTTGCATGACCTCGGCCTGTCCTAGCAGAGTCAGCACAGAGGGAAGCTACAACAGAGCAATCCGTAGTCGCGTCTTGGACAAGATCGACTTCACTCTCCACATCCATCGATGGCTCTGCTCCTTGGCTATGCTCTCGGGACCAAGTTGGCGGTGGTAATGCTTCAGAAGCACGTTTCCATCCTTCGAAAACGCGCAGCTGCGAGTTCGACAGCCCAAGCTCGAAGGAATCGGTAAATGCTTCTTGGCCGGGCTGTAGCTCGAAGTAGCTGGGATGGGGAGAGAACGACCATGGCGGGAAAGGCGAGACATCTGGACCTGAACTTTCATGTGTTTGAAGCTGGTCTTTCGCTGCTTTCCACTCGGGATCTTGCTTGATTTTCTCGCCTGTTTCTGTAAAATGCTGGAGCTTCTTTAAAAGTTCCGTGAACCAGCTGCTACTGCGGGCTATCTTGGCATAATCCATGCAGACATCCGCCCCTTTAATCGCCAGCTGGAGAATAGCATCTCTATCAACTGCCTGAGAGATCCGCTCCTCAATCTCCTATCCTGTGTAAATAACCGGGTCAAAAGATGAATCGAAATGCACACTACCTGAGTCGAAGCGCGAAATGACACGATTCCTGGTAAATCAGGCGGCATCTTACTTGTTGAATGTCGCTCTCTGCGACTGCATATTGTTGTAGGTGACGCGGGACAGAAGACGCGCCTGCCAGGCCGCGTCATTGGGTGGTGAGACCATGTGAATCCGGCAGAATCATGCAGCGTCCGACCGCCTTCGCCAATCTTCGACTTTACCTCGGCTTGGACCGGGCCAGAGTTGAGATAGCTGAATCTCTATCGGCCGGTGGTATTACACCATGGAGCTTGCTCCGCTATTTACCTAACCACTACTATACTCCCTTTGGGTTGGGCGGTACCGAAATTTCTCGCCATGATCAGGAGGTAGAACATTGGTATTCTCTCATTGATCTATCACGCCAAATCCGCCTTCTCGGATCTTGATATCCCCGTCTCTTGTTCAAACGAAACGGGCGATATCTCTGGGATAGTCTTGGCCATATCTGTACACGCATCGTACCATGGCGGCGCAATCAAAAGACCTCCCCCCATGGGGCTACGCTGTTGCCGGCTCTGCAGGTGCTGTTCTCGCAAATGCCCTTGTATATCCGCTTGATATGTAAGTCAACGTCCGCATTTTCTGATTTTAGTAATCCTAAACGTAATGCAGAGTAAAAACGCGTCTGCAAGTGCAGATGAAGCGTAAACCTGGCGATGTAGCCACTACTACAACCCATCAACACTACGAGTCAACGCTTCATGCAATTTCTACCATTATCGAACATGAAGGTCTACACGGTCTGTATGCCGGTATGGCCGGTTCCCTTATCGGGGTTGCTTCGACAAATTTCGCCTATTTCTACTGGTATACCGTTGTCCGGGAACTGTACCTCAAATACGCCCAGACACAGAAGCCAGGAACTGCAGTTGAGCTATCACTTGGGGCTGTCGCCGGTGCACTCGCGCAATTATTTACGATACCAGTTGCGGTCGTCACCACTCGTCAGCAAACGCAACCGAAAGGGGAGAAGAAAGGGCTTATCGACACAGCCAAAGAAGTCATTGAGAGTGAGGATGGATGGACAGGGCTGTGGCGGGGATTGAAAGCCAGTCTGGTTTTGGTCGTTAATCCTGCAATCACGTATGGCGCATACCAGAGACTCAAAGAAACTCTGTTCCCAGGAAAGGCGAATTTAAGGCCGTGGGAAGCATTTATCCTGGGATCCGCATCTAAGGCTTTGGCTACAATCGCTACCCAACCTCTCATCGTCGCCAAGGTCGGTCTCCAGTCTCGCCCACCTCCAGCACGAGAAGGCAAGCCTTTCAAATCATTTATTGAAGTCATGGCCTACATTGTGCAACACGAAGGACCACTGGCACTCTTCAAGGGTATCGCGCCTCAAATCCTGAAGGGTCTTCTGGTCCAAGGCTTCTTGATGATGACCAAAGAAAGAATGGAGCTCCTCTTCGTTCTTTTGTTCAGATACGTGCGGAAGGTCAGGGCAGAGAAGTTACAAAAAATCATCGACTCGGCTGCCGAAAAAGGAAAAGAAGCCGCAGATGCTGCGGCGCAGCAAGCAAAGAAGATTGCACCTGTAACCGCCAAATAGGGGTCTGCAAAGATGGCAGGCATGAATGCAGCTTGTTTGATTATCTAGCAGCGGCGAATGGAGTCAAGAGGATAGATTTCCAGTTTTGGATTAGATGCAAGCATATGTACACAAATCGGACTGCAAATTGCATTTTAAATCTCCACAAGTCGTCAATGACAATCTCTGTTTTGGCTTGACTAGACCTTCCTTGCCGTTTTGGCCCCCTTATAAATAATCGATTCTTGGTAACTCATTTTAGGGTATCATTTGTGACAAGATCTCCATTCGAAAATGTTTAATGGCGTCCGCTGTAATTGCTCTCCTTTTCTATTTATTTCTTTTTGGACACGTCCAATACTTTATCTTCCAACGTTTTCACGTATCCTTCTATCCGTTGTACGGCTGCTTGCAATGCCTGTGATCATTTGTTAGCCGCGAATCAGGCAGGTATAGGAGACCGTTGTTGTCTGGATGAATCCCATACATAGATATCCTCTGTCAACAAATCGTTTGACACTTTGTATTCACTCAGAACGTAATAGTAAAGCCCACCACCTGATAGTACCGAGCCGAGCAGGAAACCGAATAGACTATAAGGAAGTGTCAATTATAAGGTTCTCCAAGATCTGAGGTCATTTGTCGGGCTCACCTCCCACGAAAGGCTCCAATGGGCTTTCGAGTAGGTAATGCTTGGCCAGGTGTCTCCATTACTCGACGTGAGCTTTGGAATTGTCGTGTGCCGCGGATGAGGGAGGACGATGGGGAGGAAAAGATGCGGGATGCAAAGGGCGCAAGAGCGCGTTGGGAGAAGGTACGCGAAGCCATAGAGGTAGTCAGTCTCAGTGTTTCTCTTGGTCGAGAAGCAATGAAGGTGTTGTTGGAAGCTAAGTGACTTATGCTGTTGGAGCTTGGAGAGCTCTGAAAGCTCGGTGCGGAGGAACGGACCCTTCATTCCCTGTTAAACCTGCTACGCAACAGGTGATTGAAGATCGTGAACTTCATTATTAACAATGATTATAATCAATATGAGTCTGATTTTAAATTATCAGTGTTCATAGGCGATCGTCTAGTCCAGCTATACCTAGCGAGATCTCAATTCAGATTCGACCAAGATCCGTGAATTCTGGTCCAGCCGCAAACACTTCGTCTACGTGCTTTTGACCCCGAGGAAAAAGTCACTCAAACAATGGTCACATCATCGCAAATATCCTTCAATACCAATTTTTCACAATGCTCCAGGTCCGGACTCCCCATCCCATAAACGCCTTCAAATGTCGCAATGCTCAAGTGGCCGAACCATGGCGTTAACAGCTTGATCACAACCTCGGACTTATCCATCTTCTTCAGGTCGATGGCATCATCAACCTCCAAAAGCATCCTCCGTTTCGCTCCCATATCGCTTTGCCGGGTCGCAGAGAGACCAGTTCCGGGACTCGTCTGGCCTAACGAGCCTAACTCATCTGAAATTTCGTCCACCAATGCGGTTGGACGCCAGTCAGATGGCCGATAGACTGCATCAATCGTGTCCGTCACGTAGAGCCATTCCAGTAATTGAAAGTCATCAGGGACAATGGTGATTAGTAGATCAAGTAATTTACAAGCTTGTAAGAGAGCTAATGTGTTGTATGTTTCTTGTGTTTGCGTGTCGGAGTCTGGTAGCAAGGAAGAGAGTACGGCATGGAGCTCAGAATTGATAATGGGCCAAAGCCGAGCGAGTTGGGTTGGAGCAATGCGAAGTATCAAAGCCTGAAGTAGCACATAAAGGTCGGCGCGAGTAGCGCATGACGGAGACGACGTTGATGTAGCGGCAAGCAGGTCGACAAGCTTTTCTTGAATCAGTGGGATGTGCTGGACATGGCTGTCTTCATCGCTAGCCATTACCAAAAGTGCGATTCTTCGAAGATTAAGCTGGGTTTTGCGATCGGCCTCAAGTCGAGCAGACACAGCACCGACTCCAAAGACAATGCCTGCTGTAGTTGGTGAGGATGTGCGTGAGAGTAGATCAGGTATGCGATCTTTGTCATTCATGGAGAACTGTCGAAGTATGGGGATCCATCCTGACTCGATGATGTCTAACGGCGATGCAAAGAATTTGGCATCACTGAATGCGTCATTAACTTCCCGTTTCCATGATCTGGCCGATTGCGGTATCCGAGTAAGTTGGTAGAGCAAGTCTAAAGTTGCTTTTGTAACGTTCTCCGGGAAGCTTTTGGAACGGAATATTGGATTTAGAACACTAGTACAGATACTGTTCCCTGCCGCAGCGATACGATCGTTAGTATCGAGAATAAGGCCCAGTTTCGGGATTGCTGAAGCGAGTATTTCCACGACATCCAGTGACGTGCTTGACCGGGTTTCCGCTTGTGATCTTGGTTTATCAGATGCCGAAGAAGACGGAAGATCAATGACAGAGCCCCGTGTAGTGAATGTTGCTGTGAGCAACCGAGTAAAAAGGTCCTGCGTCAAGATTAGAAATAATGGATTTAAATTGATGCATTACTGCTTACACTTAATTCACGCCGCATCCTCCTCTGGTCCCCGAAGCTTGTATTATCTAGTTTCTGTGCCAGCACGACCGTAAATTCCAAAAGCCCTGGTAGAATCTGCCGGTGAGGCATTGGATTTGCAAGAACATCACGAAGAAAGGTCATACAGTCAGGCCAGATTTCATCCATTGCATCATCCTCGATAGACTTAGTGTAGCCTATGAGAAATCCGATCAGCTCGATATCGGAGAGCTTTGAGGTGAGTGTTGTAATGCGTGTTTGTTCAAGAGCATGTGGATTTGTCCGGCCGTAGATTGCGTTGAATATAGCAGGAATCGTATTTTTAGGCCGCGAGCCATCAAGAACATGGAGTAGATTGAATGTGGGTGCTTTTTGTTCCTCGGATGAAGAACACCATATCATGGCCAGAGTTTCTAAGCATTCTAGAGGTTCAGCAGCGAAGAGATGTTCTAGTATACGTCTGGCCCGATTCCGCATTCTCAGCGACGTGTATCCAAAGGTTGCTACTGAACTGGCATCTTGGGTTTGGCTGCCTTGATTGTACCCTGCCCAAGACCAGATGGAAAAAGAAATACGAACGGTGTCTTGGAACGAAAGTAGGACTGCTAGCCGATTGTTCGCTGAAGGAGAACGATTTTGAGTTATCTCTGGAGACAAGAAGCCAGTCACCATGTTTCCAAAGAAGCTCTGAGGCTGATCGGGCGACTTTGCGCCTGCAGACTTGGCTTCATCCGCCAGTAGTCGCTCGTGAGAGCGCGCAAGTATCTGCTCGAGACCATTGAGGAGCGATATCAATGTCGGTTCGGGTGATACTTCTTTAGCTGTACTCGATTCAATAAAAACTAATTTAAGAGCAGAAAAAACCAAGCTGATCTGCTTGCAAAAAGACTCAACAAGGGGTATCAAGTTTTGAAAGATTGTTTCCTCATAAATGACCAGGACTTCGGTTAGAAAGTCCACCCAATCGTCTAGCAAGAACCGGCTTGACGGAGATGTAAATCCAAGACGGATACATTCGATCAACCGCGCTGGAGGTTGTGATATGGTCATGGCAATTTGCTCGCCCTCAGACCTCTCGTTCTGGAGAGAAAGCCGCGAAGCGACGCTATTGGCTCGAGTGTGCCTTCTCAAACGGCTAGTAACTGGCACGTCTTGTACACGAAGTTTTGAGGCTGAGATGACGATATCTAGCATTAGCGGTTGTAAGTCCGGTTCCTTTTCTTGGATAGCAACAATAAGCATGTCCAATAGAAGATTTTCAATTCCGAGTTCCCGCAATGGGCTTGCATAGGGGCCACAAACGATTTGCTGTAACAGTTGCAACGCGATTCGACGGATTGACATTGCTGTTAGACTCGTATAGGATTCGATGGAGGTCTCCCGGGCTTTGAGAACCTGGAGCGACATTTGAACAAGAAACGCCTGAAGGCTGATAACTTCGGAATCGTCGGATTTTTTATTCGATATCGTGATGGTAGCCCCTGCCAAAGTAATCCAGATTTGCTCAGACGAGATTTTCACAAGATGATAAAGGTGACGCAGGAGATTTAGACATTCAGGAGAATCATCAACATCGCCGTCCAGGGTGTCAACTCGAGAGTCTGGATCGTTGCTCATCATTCGGTCTATAATATTCAAAGAGCGTAGGCCCCGGACCAAGACCAAGAACACCTCGCTAACGGATGGCAGCGATCTCAACCATGACGAGACAAAATCGTACAATTCTGTATCCTCATCTACAAGCCAATCGAGCAGTAGAAGCAAAGGTCGCGTGAGGATACGAGAAAAGTCTTGCTGTATAGGTACATCTCCCGGTAATGTAGAACTTGAACCACGGTGATGACCCCTTGCTCTATCTCCACGAGCTCCCTGCAGCTGAATACTGTGAGTCCACAATACACCAAAACGCCTGGCAGCGTCTAGTTGTGCTTTACTGATGGACTGGTCAGACGAAGTATCTGGGCTGGAAATCGATGATGTAACTACTGCTTCGATGAGTCTTGCAGGAGATGTGATCATCTCCAACTGGCGAAGGTGACGAACTGCTTCAACGTGATATTTGGGGAAAGCTGGTGATAGATGCCGCCAAAAGAGGTTAACAAGTAGTAGCACAACGGATTTCACATCTTCGCTCTTTTTGCTTGATTTCAAAGCACCAGTGCGATGAAATGACATTAACAGTCCGCTAATGGCTGAGGCCACTGAGAACGAACCTACAAGAATTTGAGACTCGGCTGTCAAATCGGCCAAAACTATTTGGAAAGCTGGCAATAGATTTAGACGTCCTTGCACGCTCGAGTTGCGCATCTTCAATACCAAAGTAGACATTATCTTTCCAAGCTCTTCAACTGAACCTCGGTTTTCCGGCGAGGTCAGGGCCTGTTGTAGAAGATCTTGGACAATGCCAAATAAAGCCGGACCGATATCTCTGGATGATAAAGGGGGACTGGTGAAGCCAAGATTTCCCCTCTCTTGAACATAGAAGTGATGAATACTACTGAGTAGAGTTTCAACCTTGTGCGACGATGGCAATGCTGTTCCAAATTCACTATCTCCATTAATCGTCTCTGATTTGAATGCACGCTCGGGGATCATGCTCAGTAGACTCTCTGCGATGCTAAGGGACAATTTCAACTGTTCGCCGCCCATGTTTGCATTCCGAATAAACTTTTGTTGGACGATTGACAGTAATGCCAGGGTGGCTATAGGTATGTGGCACACAAGCATTTCCTCTTCTCGAATGTTGAATTTCGTAATAATGAACTCGACTAGTTTCAGTTGCCCGATGGCCTCTGATATTTTGACATCGTTGAGTCCAGCGGCTATTAACCGCACAATCTCACCCCAAATAAGCCCGCTTTCTACTCCATCAAAGAAAATGTTGGCACTTCGTTGTACTTCGTCAATTTCTTCCTTGTTCCCGACTTGACTATAAGTATACGCGCTTCTTATGGCTGGAGCGAATATGTCGGTGACAAGAAGTCCCCCAACCTCCCAGCGATCCATTAATGACAGACAAAGACGGAATGGTTTGGCACGTTCGACAGGATTCACTTTCCCATTTTCAATCATGTTGAGTAGGTAACGGCGCAAAGAATTAAATCCATAGTGCGTAAAGTAAATTGCCGTAGCTGAAACTTTCATGTCTTGTGTTACTGATGCGAGTTCATTTGCCCCTTCTGCATCAGCTGCCGGCTCCGGTCCAAGTAACCATGCCCAAAGCCTACGATTAAGACTCATGTCCCTTCTTGTGACAACACCTATGGCTGCCCCTACAAGAAGTTCCAGATCTTTGCCGTTTATCTTGTGTTGGAGGATAGGCGAGTCCAGAGGCACATGCGTTACAAGCAAATCCAGAAAGCCGCGCTGTATGAGTATTTGAGGATCAGCTAATCCGGATGCAAAACAACGAACTAGCAAACCTGGTTCAGGAGATACGACGGATTGCGCTTCGCTGGACAATTGATTGAAATCATTATCCGGGGGCGCTTCACCATTACCAACTATGCTAGCTCGACGTCTTGGATTGCCTAATTTGGGCAACCTTCGAGCCAAGTATGCCAGCGCGCCTTGTCTTCTC
The DNA here is from genome assembly GCA_021030915.1 of Astrothelium macrocarpum. Taxonomy (NCBI): domain Eukaryota; kingdom Fungi; phylum Ascomycota; class Dothideomycetes; order Trypetheliales; family Trypetheliaceae; genus Astrothelium; species Astrothelium macrocarpum. The sequence goes on from JAGEMR010000023.1 coordinate 63,552, forward strand.
GTGGAGCTGGTAATCGAAGCCAGAAAAAAGCATTGCCAAAAGAAATCATCTCCACCGGCATGATCTGGTTCTATATCCGACGTTGGTCGACTTTGAATGGCCATCTTCATCTTATCAACCAACGCTAAAGTGCGATCGAAATCCTCACTGGTCTCTTCCTCCAAGCCGGGCAAAAGGCTGAGTATTACAGACTTAAGAGCAGGTCGAAGTGCACTGACATGGAGTTTGACAAGGTGTTCCTCGAGGAGTCCAAGGTAGAGTGGTCGGACAGTGAGTGAGGCGAAAGATAGGACGGATGAGAGGCCAGGGAAATAGAGGTGTAGATCCTGAGAAAGTGCTTGGCTCTATTGCAGAAAGCCCATCAGCCATTTGGGGTTGGACATGGTCCATTAACAAACCTACACCAATTAGGGAGAAGATGTATGCATAGACTTCCAAGGCTTTTTGGTGTACGCCAGAAGGGAGGGATGGGTTGAGACATTGTGCCAAACGCATAGCTATATGGTTACTGTGAGGAAGGAGATTGATTTCGTTTGGATGTGCCTGAAGAGCCTACGCTGACCAGGAAATAAATTAGCCGTCCAGTCTCTGACAAAGGCTGTCATTTGGTGTCCTTGCCTTTAGCAAACGTCCAAGAAACGAGATGTAGTCCGCCCATTCTTGCTGTGCAGTGTCAAAGGAGCCCAGGGCCCGCTCTATGCCTGCTGAATATTTACGATATGCCTTGTCTTTTTTGTAAAGTCCTTTCATATGTTAGATTTTGTAACCAAAGATTGGGTACGAGCACATTATGCACCATCTTCAAGCTGTCTTCTCGAAGCTCGTGGGCCGGGGGAAGATCGTCCTGAACCAATGCTAGCTGGCGAAAACGGCCTTTGCTGCGCGCCAGGCTCCAATGCCATGGCTTCTTTGAGCATGACTCTCGCTATGTTTTGCAAAGTTCGAAGGTATCATGATACTGTAGAACCAGATATTTATCTCCCAAGAGAGACTGCGCAAGATTGACGCGCAAGGTCCGGTACCACGCCTGCAAGTAGGTACGTAAGTGTAGGGTGGCTTATCGATAAGGCTCTTCATCCATCTCGCGTCTTAGCCATGCCATGTTCTCCTACATGAATGCACAGATACAGGCTGGAGCAGTGCTTTGATCGCTTCTGCTTCGGAGCATCTGTTTTCATGCTGAGCAAGATGTCTATCCAAGAGCGCACTTGACCTCTACCATGCCAGGATCGGCTGATGGAGTTGCGGCAGAAACGGTGGAAGGTATTAGCACCAAAGACTTTGACACGACCGTTGAAGCAGAGCAGATCAAATCGGACATTCAGGACACCTCATCTACCCCGCTGATCTCTCGAGAATCCACGCCGCCTCCTTTGCCTGCACGCCATAGGACCCTTTCGCAAGCCGATCGATCGACTTTGGGCTCCTTTTCTCGGCCAGGTAGCGCTGGTGGTCCTGGACTAGCTTCAAGAGCAACAACAGCAGTATCTCGCGCTGATATTCAAACCAAGTCCCATGGAGACGAACGATCGGGAAGTCTCTCACTGCCTGGCAGTAGGAGAGTTTCACGGCAACAAAGTTTCAGCAATCTTGGTCGCTTTGTGAACAACAATAAAAGTGATGGGGGTGACAGCGCAAGCATTCGAAGCTACATTCCAACATTAGAGGCAAGCGGCGATGTTGAAAGTCTGCTTGGGGAGGTTCTGTCTGATTATGCAAGTCCTGCTTGGAAGAAGTTGGATGCCCATGTTATTGGACAATCCAGCTATTTTGAGAACTTCGCACAAGAAGCGGATAGCTTGGATGAGGCATTTGAGCAGGAATTCGATGAGCTTGATTCCTTTCAGCCTGACGGAAGTAATGAGGGTAAGGACGCTTATGAGAAATGTGTTTGGTCATGCTAATCTCTTTATAGAGGAATTAATGGCGCAATTTCGTTCCAAACTTAAGCACTTCTTAATTCTATCATCAGCGGGAAAACCAATCTACAGCCGGCATGGCGACGATCAGCTTGTGACTAATTACATTGGAGTGATTCAAACGATCATTTCGTTCTATGAAGGAGCAAAAGACGACCTGAAGGGTTTCACTGCTGGTGATGTTCGATTCGTCATCATGTCCAAAGGACCTTTGAACCTTGTGGCGATAAGTCGACTTGGTGAAAGTGATTCCCAATTACGTACTCAATTGGAAGCCTTGTATATGCAGATTCTTTCTACTCTGACCTTACCAAACATGGAACGCATGTTCTCTAACAGACCATCAATGGACCTTCGAAGACCATTGCAAGGGACGGAAACTTTGCTTTCGGCACTTGCAGATGGATTCACCCGTGGATCGCCTTCGTCATTGCTTTCCGCTCTCGAATGCCTGAGACTTCGCAAGACACACCGTCAAGTCATCAATAATTCAATGCTCAAGGTCAAGTCCCAGAATCTGTTGTATGGACTCATTGTTGCCGGTGGCAAGCTCGTTAGCGTCATACGACCAAAGAAACATTCCCTACACCCTGGTGATCTAGAACTAATCTTCAACATGCTATTCGAAGCTGAAGGCGTGAAAGCGGGTGGCGGTGAAAATTGGATTCCAATTTGCCTTCCTGGCTTTAACAACACTGGTTTTTTGTACATGTACGTTTGCTTCTTGAGTGCTACGCAACCGCGTCAGGAAATTACCGAACGTCCATCTTCGCAAGAGAAGCAAGGAGAAGAAATCGCGATTTTGTTCATCAGTCCTAATAAAGAAAGCTTTTTTGAATTGAGACAGATGAAAGATGACCTAGTAGAGGCGAGTGCATCCCTCATGTCATAGAACAAACACGCTAATTCTGCATCAGCAATTGCATGAGAATGGTGGAATGCAATGTATCCAATCCGCTGTTCTAAAAGGCCGTCCTTCATGCACTGATATTGCACCTGGTTCCGTTGCAAAGCATTTTCTTTACAAATCAAAAGGAAATGTCCAATTTACGATGCCATCGTTCAAGCCGAATTTTAACACTTCGTTATCCAGACGACGGTAAGCCATTTTGAACTGATCTCGAAATGTAATTTGACTGACGTGTCTGTCCCTCGACAAGGCTACTATCGCTTTACCATAGTCTACATGCAAGTGTTCATGTCAAGAATGCTCATGTAAAGGTACAACACCGCATTGGTCGAGATTCTATTTCGCTTGCTTGGATCACTCCGTTATTTGAACTCTTTTGCGTGGCGGATCCATCTGCGAGCCGAAACGCTCTGGCGCAAGCTGCTAACCAAATAGTACAATGGGTTCGGCGAGAAGAAGAGCGCGTATTCATTATTGGTGGTGCCGTGTTTTAGAGAGACATCTACTTTATCGCCGAAATTTCTTTGCAAATGTATATGGTCTATGCATTTTCATGGCGTCAACAAATACAAGAGATCTATTATGACTCAAGCTTGTATTACCAAGCATTGAAGGCTCTCAATCGCGGCCCAAAGTCGTTCACATGATATTACTGATCATGTTCGCTTGGCACATGAGATTCTTGCATCTAAACTCTCAGCGGCTTCGACTTTAGTGTTCAAAAAACTCCCGAGCCTACTTTCGCGAGTTTAGATCTCCCGGTTTTACGCCGTCTCGCTGCAGGATAAAACCTACACCGGGGTTTGAACTTGAACGAAGCAAATCTGGAATGCATAGCTTAACCCCGCTATGTCCGAACTATGACGACAAGGTAGTTAATAGCACTGCGCGGCAATTCAACAAAAGAAAAACTAAGGATGATTTAATAAGACCATATCCTCACCTTTAAATTCATCATTGGAAGCACATTAGTGTTATGGCTCGAATCTTCATTACAGGAAGCAGTGATGGCTTGGGGCAAATCGCCGCCCGATCTTTGATTTCACAAGGCCATGAAGTTACCCTCCACGCCCGCAACGCTCAACGAGCGCAGGACGCACAAGCAGGGGCACCAGGTGCAAAAGGCGTTCTTATTGCCGATCTCAGTAGTATCACTCAAACCAAAGCACTGGCCGCAGAAGCCAATAAGACTGGCAAGTTCGACGTAGTGATGCATAACGCTGCTCTCGGATCCAGTTCTAGCGCCAGCATGGCCAGAAGCGAAGATGGCATCGCGAATATCTTTGCTGTCAATAGCCTGGCGCCCTACATCTTAAGTTGTCTGATGGACAGACCGAAGAGACTAGTGTACGTGAGCTCCGGTCTTCACACTGGTGGCGACGATACTCTTGAGGACGTGACTTGGACTTCAAGACGGAACTCTGCTGCATTTCAGGCTTACAGTGATACAAAACTTCACAATGTAATGCTCTCAAATGCAGTAGCAAGATACTGGAAGGACGTTGAGAGCAACGCGTGTAGTCCAGGTTGGGTCAAGACGAAATTAGGTGGATTCGGCGCACCTGGCGATGCGGAAAATGGCGCGCGTACGCAAGTACACTTGGCAGATATTAGGCAAGACGTAGGGACTGGTGGATAATGGGCTAATATGAAGCCTACCAACGCACATTCCGGGGCAAAGAGCGCGGAGAAGCAGGAAGAATTTCTCAAGATATGTGAAAGATTGAGTGGCGTGACGTTTCCACAAGACTAAGAAGAGATTTATATGTTGGTGTCTGCAAAAGTAGATGTATGATCCAAGGTTTGAAATGGGGAATCTAATATGCATGGAGCTTTAGGCTCAGGTCCAATACCACATGTTAAGACTTTTGTTTTGATAGTTTATGAATGAAAGAGAATATTCAATCTCAACTGAACTAATTTGTTTGTTTATCTGAGCTTCTGAGTTCGGAATAATCGAAGAGCAAGCCTGTTATTGAAGACGGGAGAAACCCATGAAACAACCAGATAGGCGCTTTCTACACAATTGTCAAAACAAAGATTAAGCAGACGCAGTCGAATTATATCTGGAAAGACAAAAAATTCATACCATCTTCAAGCATGTGCAGTAGTATGCTCAGTATGGGCAAGCCAACGCCTCTTAGCTTCCCACAATTTTAATCCGAGAAGTTCTCCTGGGTCAAAGAGAAAACCGTTTCGAACCTAATCTCATCGATCTGGCTGTCGTCTACCCGCCGCCACCGCAGTCCCACCCAAGATCTGTGTTCCTGGCAGCAACGTGCGATCGTCAAATGAGACGGACGGCACAATGCAAATTTCGCACCCCAGTAGTTGCGCGTCATTCCCATGATGCAACATGATTCGATGCACGATTCGGCAGATTGCCTAACAAGCTGGCCAAATTGGATAATCCGGCGATTTGTAAACGGAAAGCACAGTTGCCGGAAGATCATCAGGCCAAACAGCTGCCACCCATCTGCCACCATCGGGCTAGCGAGGTGAAGCGTTGGACAAGCGTCAGATTAGCGAGGCGAGCTAATCGGTCCGCTCTCCGAGACGTCTCGATCGCAAGCTTTGGCACCTCAGCCCGATCGTGGGCCGTCCCTGCGTGGCCACCGTGTTCGCCCTTTCAACTTTCGATGAGGTTCGCGTCGATCGAAAGCAGCCGTCGCGGTGCTTCCCCTGACATTTCCGGTCTCTTCCCAACCTCGCGCTAGAACAACTTTTTCGTCGGCAGTCGGCACTTGCGGCCTGGCCGATGCTTAGTACATGGGGCCACACACGCTGTCGGCAGTGCACCCCGAGACGTCCTTCTTCACGCTGAGAGTTTCGCGACATTCAACTGGCGGCAAATTCGCCACGCATTCTAGTGATATAACATTCTTCTTATTCAACTCGAATGCTGGGGATTATCGAGTGTTCTGGAAAGAAGAGAGGCATTGCTTTCCGCATTGCCAACGAGGCGTGGTCCTGGTAAGCATCAAAACTCTCGCAGCCCAACTCCAATCTGGACGCACGGAATTGACAGGCCGTTTTTTCTTTTCCAGAACCACCTTCCTGACTTGGGTGGGCAGCTACTGACGAATGAGTAGTAGGCCTGTGGGGCATGTTGGGGTGCCGCCGCGCTAGGCTGTCTGCTCCCAGATAAACGACATGGCCCGGTGTCTTCGCCTGTCGTCCTTGGCCAATCACGAAGGTGCAGCTGTGTCTGATGCACCCGTGGCAAACCCACACGGCGGGATGAAGCTACCCACAGCCTGCAGACCGCGGCTAAAGCTGCAGATGCGTGTGAAAGTAGTTGTGAATGGCTGGCAGTCGACAGCTCCTCCGCTTTGCTCCAGGCCTTGTGAACCTTCCTGGCGGCGACGTGATGCTCGGGTCGCCCGTCTGCTCAGGAAGGGAGTTCCCTTTCTAGAATTCCCATCTCTCCGCTTTTTCCTGCACTGCCCTTCTGGCTTTACCACTCCCAACTGAACGCGGGTGCTCCCTCGTCGAATCACAGCTGTCAGAAGCCACGCCCACTTCCTGCTTGCCTTGTGGCAGCTCCCCGCTCCCATATCAATCCGTCTTTTCCGGCGGGCGTCGGGCACCGCTCCGTCTGCCTCTGTCCTCTTAGTATTCCTAATTTCCAAATTCGAATCTTTGTTATTAGACAGGATCTACTGCCAGTTGCCTTTACATACAACTCTAAAAGGCCAAGGGACGGAGAAGCTACATTCGGCTTTAGTGGCGCCACCTGCTGAGCTCAAGATCGCGGAACTATCGAATTTGAGATCGCCTCGGTCCTGCAACAACAATCGGATCAGGTCATCTTGAAAACTTTGGCTCGTCCCCCTGAAAACGTACACCTGACCCGTGTGTTTTGAGCTTACTTCGCCCTGCTATTGCCCGGTTGTACCTTTTGGTTTCAACTGGCATCAACCTTTCGAATCATTATCCCTCCTGTCAGATTAATATCACGAATCGGTTCTGCGCGAGTCTGACAATTGTTGTGCCTGGCCTAGTCTTCTCTGCAGGATTCATTGTGTGCATATCTCAGCTTTTGCCACATTTATTGTCGGTACTCGCACAACATCTAACCAATATGCCTCCGGTTCGCACACTTGCGGCCGCGAAGCCAATCAAGACAGAAAGGACACACGAAGAAAATCAAGAAAGGTTGGTTGGGATTGCTTGTATATTGTTTACCTATCTCTGACCAGGTCTGAATCTGTAGGGCATATATTGCTGCCTCTCGTCGCAGCGATCGAAGCCTTGAAGCCCGTGTAGAATCTGCTCGACGAGCTTCTGAAATACACAAGAGACGAACCGGACGCTCTTTACGTGTAACAGAACAAGATGTCGTCAATGAAGAAATGTATGAGGAAGAGGATGACGATTTGCCTATGCAATATCGTCGACTGACAGCCCATCTCCAAACTGGCTCTGCCGATTTCAATCGTAGGCTCGCCGCATATCTTACGAACCATGTGGCTATGAGGTCTGCGCTTGATCAGGCAATCACAAACTCCTATGCGCAACAGTATCCCGGCGCTCCACAGTTTGCACATAATCAACAATTCCAGCCTGCATTCCCAACGCCCATAACAAACCAAATGATGCCACCCCAGATGATACACAGATCCCCATCAAACTATCGGCAGTCACCATACCCCACACAATCTCAAGGTTATCGGCCTCAGCAACATCAGCGATCCGCATCAATTTCCACAACTCAAGAATTGTCAGGCAATCAACCAAATTTTGCCATCGCAAGTCCTACGGAAGGTCCCAAGCATGATGAGAGTCGACGCATGTCATTGCCGGCCCAACCTTCATCTACTCCCGTTCCGGCAACAAATTTACAGCAAGACAGTTCACAACCTTGCACAACCCCACAGACGTCACCTCATGTTTCTCGCAACTCTTCGAGTCAAAACCTCGCAGCACAAGGCGCAACACAACATACCTTTTTCAAGCAAGAGGTTCCACAGGTCGACACCCAAATATCTCAAATGTCGCAACCTATGTATCCGATGCAGTCGCCGACATCCTTCACTCCTACTACATCTGGCTTCAACTACAGTCCCTTCTCGACATCCTTGCCGACTGAGTCTCAGATGTTGCTAGGGTCAGCGCTTGATCCATCCGATCCGTTTACCTCAATGCTTATGTCTGGTAGTGATCGGACGCAACAGCCTTTCTACAGTTACAATCCAAATCCGTCATCCAAATCACGATCGACGCAGCCACATCCTTCTTACGATGGTATGAGCCAGACACTTGCGCCCGGTGCATTAGACACAAATTTGGAGAGCCACAATTTTAGCAATCCCCCGTCTGCAACAACAGAGGGCATCATCACGCCATTCACACCGAGCTTTGGCTTCAGCACAGAGGGCAATTTCAATGACGCGTTCAGAGCTCCGCTCACTCGATCGAACAGCGGTCAGGGCAGTGGAGATGGAATAACTCCCGGCCTTGACCGGGACTGGTCAAGTTTCGTCGACGGCAATCTTTGGGAGGAGCCCACCGGCAGTTCATAAGACCCAGCTGGCGATGTTTTGGAGCGCATCAAAAGATTCCAAACCGTCGACAATATTGTTCCATCTTTTAAGACCGCCTATCTCGCGTTTCGACGACCCAACCGGAAGTGTCAGGAAGCAGAGCTTTCGCGTTGTCAATCGCAATAGTTTCTGATATTCGATGAAAAACGTACATAATTTTTGTTTACTCTCCCCTCAGGCGGTCTGAACGGTAGCTCTAATTGGACGATCAGAGCATTGTATATAGTAGTTGCCACGAATCTCCTTGGAAGTGTATTTGGAGCAGATACCACGTGAGTTTTTATGGCGGTCATACTTCGAACTGAGGAGTGTGGCAACGAAGCCCTCATTTATGTTTGCTGTCGATCTTGATAGCTTCAAGGCTATACAAGGCGTTTACGGGCGCACTACTTTGCTTCAGTGTCATTAACCTTGGAACCAAACCCCGATTCTGATTCTTGTACAAATTTTTGACGGGCAAAACAGGCATTGCATCTCCAGATGGAGCTCAATGTTGTGCCATGTTGCAAGTAGCATACAGATAAAAGAAAGTTTTTCGTTTGAACGTCGTTACAATCGTCTACACTGTTAAGAATCCTGTGCATAGAGTCACACCCCAAAATTGGTGCAATTGACTTGGGTACCCAAAGAGAGCCGTGTGTGATTCTCATTTTCCTACATGACTTAGATTTACCGCCGATCACTGCCGGCCTCAATGCTATTGGATCTATCGTAAGTCAAATTCTTGGCCTAATCGATCCGGTGAAATTGCTTTTTGCTTCATAACTCGTGTAAAGTTTTGTCAAAAGCTCTTCATGCGTGCGCCTCCTTTTCCGAGACTCCGGTTCCTCCGGCTTTCGATAGCCACATCATTACTGTAAACCTCCAGCAATGCAACTTGGTGCAGATTGCATATGCCAGCCGACGCGCCTAGACATTCCAGGTAATTTGTGTTCACTATCTTTCGGATGCCTGTTTCACAAAGGGTCCAGAGCCAGCAACAGCGAGCGTGAAATGGCTATTTTCAGATTTGTTCCTCGCGGCGGCCAATGCCATCCTCCTTTCTAAAAACATAAATTGCAGGATCTGTGTAGCGAGCCTGCTACAAGAAAGTCTATATGTGACACCTGATAAGGTATATGAGCGTGCTTTGGAATGTTACAAAGAAGCTTAGCAACGGGTCTGATTCTTGGAAGGTAACAGATCTCAACGCAGTGCTGTTAAATGTTCTTGCGTAACTTGCTGAACGGTCTACATATCTTTCGAGGGATAGGACAAAAGCAGTAAAGGCCATTTATGCAGGTTTCACCCGAATTTTTGATCATCAAATTTGGCTGTCGTGAAGGCACTATTGAGCCGCTTTGTCGGATCAAATACGCCCCATCCGTCAACTCGGTCATACAAGAATCAATCTCGAAACAAGGTACTATGAAGGCTTGTCTACGTTTCACCAAATAATGTTTGCGAGTTTTTCTCTTTTGCTTTTTCACAAGATCTGGGATCGTGCAGTCACTTTGACAAATTCCTAATTGCAATCATGCATGTCACTGGAAGTGATTGTTTCACGAAAACGCATATCCCGTGTACCGTCGTCTCGTCATCTCTTTGAGCGGGATCAGCTTTGGCAAGACACCAATTTGGCTTTGACTCACGGTTAAATGTCAATAGTGCTTGTGTCGGGTCAGCACGAGCAAGCCTACAGCTCTGTGTCTTAGGTCATGCTCGTGGACTGGATGTGGTGCACTCTTTGCTCGTGTCAGTCTTCAATTTTCGCATTCTTTGAACCAACAGAAAAACATCTCTCTGAACACTTGCCCTTGCAGTAGCGCAAGTGGGATAACGGATACATATAGTGACACGCACAGCCGGACCCACGCTGAAGCCAAGTACTCCTTTCCAATTACTGATGATTCAGTGATACAGATTTATCGACGTTTCTTACATCCTATAATTCCAAGAGAAACAAACATGCTGAGCATCTCAGTAGTGGTAGGTGTAGGGCGAAGTTTCGCCAATGCACATTCCCTTTGCACTATAGCCGCGTCTCTCCCGCGGTTGTTTATGTTCCACTGGAAACGGTTGAGCGATCAGAGCAATGATCCGCATTAGCAGGCTAGTTTAGTCCATCATTTTCGAGGAAATGAGAGGCTCAAATCAAGAATATGAAGATTGCTGGCGCGGAGCTGTACAGGAAACGCACAGATCGGGATTGTGGAGCATTCGTGGTATTGTGTCTGGTGCATCACAATCTCTACTCCGCGGACTGGTTAATGCATACATGTCTTTACGAAGCACCAGGGACCTGAAGTAGCCTAGATATAAGAATGGCCGTTAAAGAAGTCCAGCAGTCCCTCCTGAAGACCACTTTTCAGGCAGATCCACGTTCGTTACGTTCGCTTCCGTCGCTGGCTTGGCAGACCAACGGAGCAATGAAGGCCAAAATGAGAGCAATCAACTTCCTGTCAGTGGCAGCCGTCCTGTCGTCGACAAACGCATTCCGACTACCATGTAAGTCTGATATGAATGGAAGGGTCGCTCGTTGTTCATCCCAATTTATTCTTCCATTCGATTGATCAATTCAGTAAGGCAATATTGATACAAGGTTGCTCAAGCTTGAGGGCACATAGATGGGAGCCTGTGCTGTGAAATACCTTTTTGTCATTTCATATTGTCTTCTTCACGTGTCGTCGAATTCTTGCTCTGAATGCTACGCGTGTAATGGTACCCGTCTCTACGGCTTAATCATCAGCTTATTATTCAACCATATCTTAGTGCATACTAATCTTCACTCTCTAGTATTTCGTGTTCGTCAAGTAGACTATTCCTCTCCAACCGGCCCAAGTGGATATGGAGGGGAATCTGGTGGTGGAATTAGCACTTCACAAAATATTTCACCATCGTACTCGATCTTTTCAACTGGTTTGCCGTCTCCGGGCTCAACTTCTGCATTCCCACCAGGCTATGGAAGCGCGACGCCCAGCTCTTCTGCAGGAATTAGCTCTACCATCACTAGTTCAGTGACCATTTCGAGTGCCACTTCTAGCACTTCTTCAACGTCCCTGACTAATTCGAGTTCGATTGCGCATTCTCCATCTTCATCTCCCCCTTATCCCTACTCGTCAAGTTCACACGGTTCTGCTTCTCCACCTTACTCAAGCGGGGCAAGCGCTGGCTCATCCGGATCAGTTTATTCTTCAATCTTATCAAGTAGCCATCAGTCTACTACAGGCACCCCAGTTACTACTACACCTAAGACTTCCACGTCTACGCCCTTGAGCCCAACTGGAAGTGCAAACATTACCTCTAAGACCTCATCAGAAACCCCGCCTTTTCCCTATTCGTCTCTTATTACCACCACGTCCTATGGGAGTTCTGGGGCTGGAGCTTCTACAGGACTTTCACCAAGTGCAAAAAGCTCCGTCCTGACATCTCGGGTCACGACTCAAAACTCATCCGCATCTACAACCTCATATCCGGTTGGAACAGTGCCCAAGACGACTCCTACAGAAAGTACAGCTCCGCCTTACCCAGTCAGCATCAATTCCACTGTCACGGGATCCTCTGGGACAAGTTACCATCCAAGTTCAAGTACAGGTAGCGTCTCAGCTACATCACCTTCGACCTTAACTAGCTCTTCTCCAAGTCATTCTTCAACTAACAGCTCTGCCCTTACAACAGCGACACCCACAATACCTGCGACTGGGTCTGGCTACGGATCTACTATCATTCCATCGAATTCCTCGACAATTAAGAGTTCTTCAGAGACCGCTCCTGGGACTGGATCCAGCTTGCCGTCCTCTTCAACAATATACCCAACTACATCTACTCCTCCAAGCAACTCCAGCGGTATCAGCAGCCCTACCATACCCTTCTCAACAATATACTCTACTACACCTACTCATCCAAGCAATTCAAGCGGCATCAGCAGCCTTACCACACCCTCTTCAACAATATACTCGACTGCACCTGCTCATTCAAGCAACTCAAGTAGTATTAGTAGCCCTATCATACCTTCAACAATATACTCGACTACACCTACTCATCCAAGCAACTCAAGCGGTATCAGTAGCCCTACCATACCTCCGACAATATACTCGACTACACCTACTCCTCCAAGCAATTCGAGCGGTATCAGTAGCCCTATCATACCTTCTTCAACAATATTCCCAACCGCACCTTCTTCCCTAAGCAATTCGAGCGGTATCAGCAGCCCTACCATACCCTCTTCGACAATATATCCGACTACATCTGCTCCTCCAAGCAATTCAAGCGGTATCAGCAGCCCTGCCATAGCTTCTTCAACAGTATTCCCGAGTGCACCTACTCCTCCAAGCAACTCAAGCGGTATCAGCAGCTCTATCATACCTTCTTCAACAATATACCCGACTGCGCCTACTCCAAGCAAGTCGAGCGGTGTCAGCACCCCTGTCACAACTTCAGGAACACCACTAACTTCCACTGGCACGTCTCTCACACCACAGAATAGCTCTACGGTATATTCACCTTCGCCGACGCTAACCAGCCTGGAAACGACAGAGAGTTCCAGTTCTACGACCTTGCATGGAACGACCACTGACACATGCACCGAGACTGAGGTTTCCACAAGTTACGCCTCAAAAACCAAGGCTTCCACCGCGCCAAGCAGCGTTATCACAAGCAGCGTGGGGTCGAGCTCCGCAGGAGCCTTCTCTGCGACACTCACCAGCCCTACTACCACGAGCGGTAGTGCTGCTGTAACCCTGTCAGAGACTGCTAGTACGGATACCTGCACGGATACCGGCTCTCCCACTGATTCTGCCACAGGTTATGATCAGGAGCCTACTCCTTCAAGCATACCAGACGATCCAATCACTGAAGGATACCCGACGACGCTTGTCACCTTCGGGCAGCCTAGACCGCCGAGATCTTCGGGACCAGTGCCAATGGCCAAGCAGAATACAGCATGGTTTCAATACTATGACTGAAGATCTCCCTCGATGTGCCACAATAGCTGAAAGGACAATCTAGAGGTTTGCCTTCAGGGACAAAAACGGGAAGGTAGATAGACTTCGAGTACAGGTGGTATGATAGGTATCTCATGAAATATTTCAGTCCAGCGGATCATTTTATCTTCAAAACGCATCCTGGAGCACCCAAGAGCGGTGTGCAGGGCAGATAGGGTGTCATAATTTAAGTGGTCATTGCGATATTTCTCCTGTTGGACAAACAACTGGTCAACTCTTGACGCCAAGCATCGATAATGCTAGAATCCAACATCTGTGATATAAATTCAACTTGTATCCCTGAAAAGTCTCGATTGAGTTCTCAGTGTGCGTACAAGGATGATGGTGAAGTGGTACTATAAGCCTTATGAGTCACACTAGTACTACGAGAAGAACGTTACTGACTTTCGTCTCTGATTTGGTGTACCTACCCCATGAGCTGGTTTCTAGTTCTTGATTGGTTTTGAATGAACTCAACGGCTGCCTTTTTGAAAGATTGATCAAAGCGTAAATTGATACTTTGGAACTCTGTCCGAAACATGGCCAGCGATTCGGTAAGATATTATTGGATATCATTTTCAAAGGTCCAATTCACGACATTGGAAGGAGGCTGCTTCAAAAACGCAATGTTAGACAAATCTTCTTGTAACATGTACATGATGGATGGCGGGTATCTGTTCACAGCGGATTATTTGTGCTAGCACTGTAGTTCAAGTCTACCTCTAAGGATGGCCGTCGAACTGAAGTAAAGAGCATTGCCACATAAGTGCCTTGCGGGTCATTCACGACCACAATCGGTTCGCCAAAATACCCAGTTTACCATGCATCATAATATCATGATTAAAACCCTTTATGCAGCAATTGTAACCTCGACCTCAACACCGGCCTCGATGTTAATGATGATTTGCTTGACTACTTCGGTGGGCGCAGCGAGACTGCGAACATGTTAGCGCCGAACAACAAGGCATAGCAAGTATTCCATTTTGAAGTAGATTCCATGTACTCACTCAATCAACCTCTTGTGGATCCGCATTTCGTATGTATCCCAAGTCTTCGAACCCTCACCACAAGGAGTCTTGCGTGTGGTCACCTTTAGATTCTTCGTAGGAAGACGGACAGGGCCCTTTACGCGGAGATCCTCTGCGGATCATGATTAGTGTCTCGGTGATGATGGGAGGATGCTGATGTATGGCAAACATACTCGTCTTTGCACGCTCAATGAGCTCAGTGCAAACCTTTTCGAGTGACTGGACTTTGCGAGAGGTAAGGGTGATACGGATCTTGTGGATCTTTGGTCCTTCGCCAAAGTCCTTTTCGGGTTTTTGGTAAGACATTGTTGGATGCTATGCGATAGTCTTTAGGGTGGCTAGTTTGACTTTCAAGACGATGGCGTGCAGGTCCAATCGCGACTCGGATGCTGTGGTCCGGCAAAGTGACGATTGGATAGTAAAATTGTCCACTTGTAAGTGTTAGATGGCGAAGTTCAATGCGATCAAGTCGATGAGTGCGTCACGTGTCGAACTTTTGGCGAATATTCCGTTGCGCCATGCCTTTTTGGGAAAACAGTCTACAGCATCACTTATTAGCTGATCATCTTTCCACGAAGCTCCGTAGGTCGAAGCGAAAAATCCAAAACCCTCAAGCCTTATCGTGGGCTCTTACACATAGAAACTTCTCTGATCATTAAAGGAAGCTTTTAAAAACATGTCCCTCCCGCCTTTTGCTGCATTTCCAGCAGCAAAATTTCGGAGAGAGATCATTCCTGAAGAATGGGAAGCCTGCCTTGACGCATGGATCCTCCTCGCTCAAGCCCATTTGAAATTTGATTCGAAAAAGTTTTCTCAACTTTCTACAGAAGACCCATCGATCTCTTCCTTTTTAATATCATATTTTCATGAAGTTGCTAGACCCTCAAACAATGATCTTAAAATCTCCGGTCCCAAAGCCGCGACTTTGAAGAGAGAATGCTTTTTACTTGGCCATCGTCTGCTATCTCAGACCAACAACATACCGAGCGATCTCCTACAATGGACCTTCCTTGTAGATCTCAGTCATCTATACTGGCGAACCAACTCTCTCCGTGATCTTCTGCAAAGCCTATGGAAAAGAAAGAGAGACTTGTTAGAGACATCTTTGCAGAAACTTAAGCTCATAATATGCCAATCGCTTGATTCAGTCAGGCCCGAAAATGCAGAAGGATATCTCGTCCAATTAGCCCCGCTAGTTCGTGCTTCGCCTGAAGCAGGAACCTTCTTTATGACAGGATCAGATTTTCTGGATTCCCTCGCGTCAGCATACGTAAAGACAAATGCAAAGCTAAAGTCGAGTATTGCCGTGGTAGCTTTTGTGGCTCTAGATGCCCTGCTGCAAGGGGAGAAGCCGAATCATTCTCTCTTGTTTGACCAAATATATAGTCTTAGGAGCAATGCGGATCAATTAAAAAAGAGCAAGCCGAACGAGTTTTCTTTACTATCTGATATTGTCACGAACACGCCCATCACTAGTAATATCGAGTCCAAAGTCCTGGGTCAAGATGCCTCACGAGCCAAGAAGCTAGTCGAATCTATCAAAGGCTACTACAATACGGGCATCAAGCGTGCCACCAAATCTACTACAGTCAAGATAGGCAAGGGCAAATCCAAAGCAAACGACGACTATGGCCACGGAAACAGCAATGGCATCCACATTCACAAGATGAGTCTCATCACTCAGATCCAAGACCTCTTTCCCGATCTCGGCTCCGGATTCGTCCTGCAACTCCTCGAAGAATACAACGACGACGTCGAACAAGTCACCGCCCACCTCCTCGACGACTCCCTCCCTCCCTCCCTCCGCACCGCCGACCGCTCCGCCACCCTTCCATCCCCACCTCAGCCCACCCACCCAACAGACCTTGCTCCCGACCTCGCCCCTCGCCCCAGCCCCCCTCCACCCACCACCACCCTTCCCCACCGCCACAACATCTTCGACAACGACGCCTTCGACAACATCACCATCTCCCCCGCACGCCTGCACCACGGCCGGCAAACCGGCCACACCACCGCCGACGACCTGCTCGCCCACCGCGGCTCCTCCGCGCCCTCCAAAGCGCACATCCTGGCGGCGCTCGCGGCCTTCGACCCGGACGACGACGAGCGCGACGACACGTACGACGCCGACGACGTCGGGGGCGCCATCGACCACGCGGACTCCGACGGCGACGGGGACGACGCCGCCAGCAAGCACAGTGGCGCGGAGGAGGCGCTGTTCCGCGCGTGGAAGGCGTCACGGGCCGTGTTTGCGCGGGACGCGGGGACGCGGCGGAGCGGCGCGCGCGAGGCGCTGCGCCGCGAGACGGGCTTGACGGATGAGGCGGTCGAGGGGTGGGGGGTGATGGTGGAGCGGGAGCCCGGGCGGGAGAGGCGGTTGGAGGCGAGGTTTGGCGGGTTTGATGGAAGGCAGAGGGCTGGGGTGGGGAGGACCGCGTGGAGGGCTGGGGAGGAAGGGAGTGAGGGGGAGGCGTCGGGGACGGGTGGGGGGAGGGGTGGTGGACGTGGTGCGCGGAGGGGGAGAGGGGGGAGTGTGGCGGGCCCCGGGGGGGAGCAGGCAACGCAGGTGGCGAGACAGAGGAAGGAGGCGAATAAGGGCGCGAGAGCGAATCATAATCGGAGGGATCAGAGAGCGAGGAAGATGGCGAGGGGAGGGTTTCCGGGGTAGATGCATGTTTTATGGGGGAGATTGGTATAAAATGTGACAGATTAAAGCGTGCTATGGCATTGCTGGTATTGTGCCTTCAGAGACCTGAAATTTAGCTGTACAAAACATCACATTACTAATTGAACGATATCAATTTTACGGATATTGATTCATTAATAACTATGCTAAGCGTACCGAGGAAACAGACGAGCAAAGCAAGAAATAATTTTTTGACTGATCGTGAGTGACAGAATAGGTGGGGTATCAAGATGAAATTATCGCGTAGGTAGAAGGGCAAGATATGAAAAAACCGAAACCAATCTCCTCCGCTACTACAAATACAAGCCAAGAGAAAACCCATTCGGACTTGACGTGAGAAAATATCCAACTTTTCCATCCCACGAGCCTTCACACTCTCATCTCTCACATATTCTCAATGATTCTCGAGTTGATCGCCGACTGAAATCCCGGATCATTCGTCCCATACTCCTGCGTCGCCGTCTGGCTCCCACTCGAGCCCTCGCCATTTCCCATGTTCGCAATCGCATTCTGCACCGTCTGGTTCTGCGCCGGCAAAAAGATGACCTTACTATTCGCCGACTTGGCCATCTGCTGCATGGCCTCGAGGTAGCGGATCTGCATGGCGGGCGCACTGGACAGGATATCGGCGGCCTGGCGCATGAGCTTGGCGCTCTCGACCTCGGCGCGCGCGGCGATGACTTTCGCCTCGCCCGTGCGCTTGCTCTGCGCCGCCATGCTCAGGCTGTCCTGCAGCTCCTGGCTGAAGATGATGTCCTTGATCAGCATGCTCTCCACCTGCACGCCCCACCCGGACGCCGTGTCCTCGATGATCTCGCGGATCGACGCCGCGATCTCCTCGCGCCGCTCGATCACGTCCTGCAGCACGCGCGCGCCGATCACGTGGCGTAGCGTGGTTTGCGTGCGCTCGACGAGCGCTTGCCGGATGTTGGCGATGCCGAAGGCGGCTTTGTGAGGGGCGACGATGTGGTAGTAGATTACGGAGGAGAGGTGGAGATTGACGTTGTCTTTGGTCATGCAGACTTGCTGGGGGACCTCTGCCGGGGATGTTAGTATCATATGGTTGGCGAGGTAAAGAATGTTTATGTTTGGGGGAATAGAAGCAACATACCAACTACTTGAATCTTGACGTCGACTTGGATGAGGTTCTCGGATAAGGGATTAACGCGCACGAGACCCGGGTCGACGGCGCGAGAGAATCGACCGAATTTGGTGACCAGACCGACGTTTCCTTGCGATACAGGCTTGTATGGATTCGGGCAGACGATGCAGCATGGAATGGCTCCGCATGTACCTATCAAGCGTCCGAGAGTATCAATCATGCCCCCATACCAGCCGGTGGCACTAGCATCTTCGCTGTCGGGGTTCAGGATGGCAGCGTAGGATGGTTGGAGGTCCTGTTTGCGTGGAGGCTGGACATTGACGAGTTGTTCACGATGGGCATGGCCATTGGTACCATTGATCATGTCTGCGCGGCCTTTGCCACTGCCGTTTTCGAATGCTGAAGACGAGTCCATATCGTTGGCGTTGGTGGATGTGGGTGCAGGAATGTTGCGCTATGTGGTAAGCTGCGAACAGATGCACCTCAGGGTCTGCCAAGAAGTAATTAATAGAAGAAGAATAGTTCGGAAGCTTGGATGTCCGGTTCAAACAGGAGACGTCGAATGGCTGAAGCAGAAGCCGTTTAATATGGGGGAATGGAGAGATAAGAGGCGAGACAGGCAGCGTTTGAAAGTGGAGCACGTCACGCCCGTTTATATGCAACCCTTGTTTGTGTGGAGAAGGTTAGTCCCGAGTTCGCGTGGCCATTGAGCAGCGAGGCAGAAAGCTTAGCATTGTTAGCGGTTTTAGTGTACGATCAGCAGCAGCAGGCAGTGCCCCCCTCCACTCTCCTCTCTCTTGCCTCTCTCAGCCATGTCCGTCATCATCATCATAGAGGAGCCCCTTCTCCCGTCCCATGTAACCGTCATGACTTATCTTTCCCTCTTTCCCCATGCCGCTTACCGACTATCTTACTGACTCTGGCGAGGCAGGTGGCCATGCTCTCTGTGCTCTGTTGCCCTGTGTTAATTAGTCTGGCGGCTACACGGCAGCTTCCCTTGGGGCTTACTAGCCATTCCAAGTAACTTCTACCTTGCTTCTCTGTAGGCTGACTTGAAAATGTCGCCTCGTAAAATGGCTCAGTGTGCCGAATTACGATGGTGTCTGCTCCTTGCATTGTTTGCCTGAGGCGCAGCACCGTTTTCAATCATGCGACTCCCTTCCTCTGATTTCGAAAAGTGTTCCATCGTACACACTCGATGAATGAGTCTTGGCCTCTGCGAAGTTGAACTTGTTTGCAAATGTAGAATATAAGATTCAACATTAAAAACAAATAGTCCTATAAAACACTTTTGTTCAATTCACCAGTCCCGTCGCTTCATTCAAGCGAGGCGCGATGATGAATGAACAGTTGTAAAAGAAGTTATTCAAAGCAAATAGCTTTGCTCCATTCGTTCATGGAGACGTGTTTCACCAAATGAGATACCAATCCAAAGCCATCTATCTAACTGTAGTCGGACATGGCTGTGCTCCTACCAATCCATTTCCATGTGTAACTTTTCCCCTGTCAGCCAGGTTTAGACGAACGCACAGAGACATGCTCATGCTTATGCTTCGATTTCCCCGTCTTCCTTATCTTCCAAGCTAGCCTTCTTCATCTCCTCGGCAACATCTTTGTCTGCGTCTTTTTCTTGTGCGAGCTCCGCCTCTGCAGATGCATTGCCGTTGACACCTTGTTGCTTCTGAGCTGGCTTCTTAGCCTCATCCTTTGTGCCGTTCTCCGAAGCCCCAGCAGGGCCATTGGCTTCAGCCTCGAGTTTCTCAATCTCTTTTTCGGCTTTGGCAATGTTCTATTCGCCACTTAGTTCCGCGTCGCTAGTTTAGAATTGGATAATGCTATACTGACCTCTTTTGTTTTCCTGTCTTGGTCTTTCTTCCAGCTGTCCAGTTTCTCCTTCACCTTCTCAACGACACCTGGGACGTCGCCTTGATTGCTTGGCGGATCAACACCGATTCTCGCCAGTTCTTCAATCACGCCAATACTCAAATTGAATTTGGACGCTTCTGCAGACGCCGACGATGCTGTGCCTGCGCCCCCCTTCCGACCCTTCTTGCCCTTCTTTCCGCCCCCACCAACAAAGTAATCATCTTCACGATCATCCTTCTTGACCAAACGTGTACCCTTCAACCCTGAACCATCGACCTTGCGCTGAGCTTCAGCAGCAAATTCGCTGGGACCTGTGGCGCCTTTGTTACCGGCATCTGCCGAAGGATCAAAGAAGCGAATCAAGCCTTCTGCCGTCCGAATTTCATCTTGATATGCGGGCATGCTAGCTTCTTCAAGCTTCTGTTCGGCTATTTGCTTCCGCTTACCTTTTTCATATGCATCTCGCTCTGCCTTCTTCCTTTCCTGTCTAACTCGGTATGCCTCTTGCTCATACTCCCGGTATGCACGTTTCGCAGCAAAATACTTGTCTTTGATTTGCCTGACACTATTGAACTTTTCGTCGCGATTGGCTTGGAGCTTGCTTCGTTCGTCGCGAAGAGAATTCAGGTTCTTAAAAGCATCATCTTGCTGCTCTTTAATCTTGTCCAGCTCCCCTGTGATTTCAGTGTATCGCTCACTCAGAGCCTTCGATTCGGGATCATCAAGGTCCTTGCGAAGATCTGCGATTTGCGCTTTGTTACTGTCAATTTTTTTCTGGTAGTCTTCGAGCCCTGCGAATCCCTTCTTTTGCTTATTGAGATTACTGATGTCAGCAAGCGCCTTCTTCTCTTCTACAAGCTTCATTGTGCCCGTGTCGACCTGCTTTTGTAACCGGGTAATCTCTGCATCAATCTCGCCCACACTCCTAAAGCTGAAGCGACCACGAGCGTTTTTTTGTTCGTTCAACTGACTCTTGAGCTGCTCATCAAGTCTCTTGATGCGTTCCAGAAGCGAGGAACGAGATGATTTTTTGCCCTGTTGCTGTTGGCGAATAGCAGCTAGTTCGGCGCGGAGTTCTGCCTGTCGCTTGGCGATTGGCGAATCTTTGTTGGCGGGCTTGGCCAAGTCTAGCTTTGCTCTGATACCGTTCTGTCGAAAGATGAATATTTAGTCATGGATCACAAATGCTATCTGGATAGATGAAAAATTTGAAATTGCGTATGATATATATGTACATATTGAGATGATGTTAACGAGACGATGGGATTAGTGTGAAATCCCGTACCAGTAGTTCGACCGCAGTAGCCAAGTCTTTGTCTGCCTCAGCCAAGTCGCTGTGGTATTTCTCATCGTCTGGCTTTTCAGGCCTGCCTTGACCGCTGGAATTCGGCTGCGCATCGCTACTCGTTGTTGCGGCCATGATTTGTAATGGTTCAATAGGAAGAATAGGTTCGGATCATGCGATTGTCGTAATTGCGAATAGGATGACGAGATCCTAAAAGTGAGAAGAGGTTATGCAGGTGACATTGGCTATGAGGAAGATCCAGAAGAATGAAGGATTTAGAGCTGGGGAAGTTGAGAATAATTAGGTTCCGGGCAACAAAAGGGCAAAAGTTCGCGGCCTTGCTTCGGCAAAAATTGCTAATCACCGGTCCGTTGACTCCTCGCTACAGCACGAGGCCAATCTCTCATCACCCACAACATACATCACCGGATCCTAACAATCTTACGCTGCTGTGACCAATAATTGAAACCTAATTAGGATCCTTGACATAAGTAATCGGTCTTCTACGACCAAAGGAGACGAGATTGTTACTGGCTGTATTGTATCAGGAGATTCTCACCGTTCTACGCAACTTGTCCTCCTTGCATTGTCCGTGGATTTACGTTCTTCGACTGTTCACAGTCACGGATGAGGCAAGTCAACCACTATCGATGGAGTGACTGGGATTGCTCAGAAATGAAGTTGTGTATGAGGCATTCTTTGAACCTATGAGTTCTGAAGTCATTCCTCTCTGATCCTAATCTCAATGCGCTTCATGGAGTTGTGACTAAGAGCCTTCAGTATCCTACATTCTGTGCAATTCCAAATAGTCTATCTATTAAGCCACAAGAGCTTTTGTCTACTACATAAAGCGCCACTGTTTTGTTCTAGATGTGATAGCTTTAACATCATGACGTCTTAATAACAAAGAAATTCTTCTCTTCCACACTAATCCACCAAGCCACTCATCTATGGAGACAAGACAATTATCACACGTAACAAAGGAAGCGAGAATTTTCCATTGACTCCGGAAGGTCCTTCATTTCCTTGCTGGCTTTCTAAGCATGACATCTTTTCTTTTATTACGGTGGCCGTTCTCTCTTTCGTAGTATCTTCTATCTTTCCTAGGGACTATCCGCTCCGTTAGTCAGTCATTGGCATTCCCTGATCATTTTGACGCCGGTCGTCTTCACGTTCGTTCCTGTAAACTCTTCGCTTCGTCAATAAGATTTCCAGACTAATGGCACCCGTTGCGCCAAACTTGAAGATTACCCCAGCACCTTTCAAGCCGTCGAGGCTTGGGATCCCTCCATCTCCGTTCTCTCCTCGTTCACCAATAACACCCCTACCGCGACCATTCCACGAGCCAAATGCCAATGCGTCAAAGCTAACGGGAGGCAAGCGCACCAACCCGCCACCTGGAGCACCTCTTCTATGGCTTTGGAGATGCCACAAATGCAGTAACAACTATGCCTTGGGAGCTACACGCCGATGCTTGGAAGACGGGCATCACTTCTGCTCCGGCACGACTGTTATTCAAAACCGCCGAACGAACGGAAAGATCAAGTTCAAACGTCATAAATCGTGCACTAGTGAGTTTGACTATAGAGGCTGGAAACGATGGTCCGAGTGGCGCCGCAGACAAATTGGATACGTAAACATGCAGGACGGCCAGTCTACACCGGATAGTGCAATGTCCGTTTCTCCACGTGCATCCAAACCGCACAAGGACTGCTGGAACAAGTGTGACTATCCAAGCGAATGTCGCTGGGGCACTGAGTCGACTACATCATCATCAAGAGCCTCGCCAGTAATTTCTCCAGTGGCTCTTACCGACATTAACTCCTCTACCCCTCCACCAACAACTTTTGACTCCATCCTTAACCTTGGTGGGCTCATCAAGCAGGCACAGCAATCGTCTGAAACCCCTGTTCCAAAGTCCCCCACTCGCGAATCGTTGGGATCCCCCTTCTGGCAGTCAATCTTGAGCGCGACACGCAGCCGTCGGGCCGCTGACGCCAACAAGGCCGACTCCTCGCCGCTTCGCCTCGACTCTGTCCGAGAGGAAGGCGAGGACAACGATGAAGAGAGTCCTGCAACTCAGTCCAATTCTTCGCCAACAGAGGAAGTGATGCGGGAATTTGAGGATGTCATGGACATTGATGCCGAAGGCCAGAGCGGATCAGGAGAGTTCCAGATGCTATCGAGTCCACTGCATCGATTCGGTAGGTTCGAGGAGAATGTAGATTCGGATGGTGAGAGCTCGGATGAGGAAGTGGCGGCAATTGCGAGGTATGAGGATATGGATATGGAGCTGGATCCACGCTTGGGGGATTTCGATTTCAATTTTGCCAAGTAGACTGCTATTTCTTGGGTGGGATACATGTTTGTTATTTTGTGTCTTGGATTCTGCGGTTTGATATTTCGATAATCATACTGTTTTAATTTGGGATCAATAGCAGCTACAAATCAAGCGTAGTTTCATAGTACGTCGTTTTTATTCGTCGAGATATTTAACAGGATCTCTCGCTTAGGGGAATTGTGTTTCTGAGATGCCTGTCATCTAGTATCATTCAAAATGATACTGCTCTATCAAGTCATTCACGAAGAATCACGGTAATTATCATAAAGTCTCTCAACACCGGAAAACTGCACTGAGGTCACTAGGGGTTGCAATAAGAAATGTCACCCGCCACCGCGATGCGCATCACCGCCGCAGGCTTCATAGGGAAGGCCTCATACCATTTTAAGCTCTTAGAGCCTGTCAACAATTCAACACGAAATATCTCTTAAAGATTTCTTGGATTTTATTGCTGAGGACCTCCCCATGAAGTATGTGGCGATTACATCTTTCGCGGTGGCGGGTGACATTTCTTATTGCAACCCCTAGTGAGGTGTTACTGAAGTAAATGTAAGCTGGCTATCAAAGCGCCTCCATAACTTGTGTACTTGCTGTTATAATACATGTGGCTGAATTTTGAAGGCGAAAGTCTCAAACCTCAATCATTCAAAGCCTCGAAGTCGACAAAGCATAGCAGCGACTTCAATGCCCCTGACCCAAACCCAATTACCAACTATCGGATGACCCGGTGCCAGGCCCTCGAATCCGTCTCTCTCAATCGTGGCCGAAATTTCCTGCAAAAGTTCTGACAATTTAAAGGTCCGGTTCTTTCGCGCAAGCTCTGCAAGAACCGCTGCAAGCAGACGTGTCTGTCCAGTCTCGACGAGTTGGTCGATGGAAGACAGATCAATTCCCGGATCAGCATCAGCGCTCGTGTGTAGGGTAGGGTTGTTGAGACCAGGTACACTGATGAAATCTTTACGTCGTGCACTTGGACCCTTTGACGCATGGACGGCTAATGGTACGTGTAGTACATGATTGGATAGCCCCCCGTAATACCCCAAGACCTGAACGTTAGACGGATGAGATTGGCAAATGACTTTGGCTTCTTCGTTACGAATGCTCGGTCTATACGAATCCATGACAATAACGTTGTCGGCGACAGAAAGCCAATCACCCAATCCGCCGATGACGATAACTGTGCTGACATTGTAATCTGTTTTCAGAGCCTTCACCTTGCTAATCATTGGAGTAATTGGCTCATTTTGGATCAAAGCTTGCATGCGTTCGTCCCGGATGAGTAGATTGGTTGCTGATGAATCTTCATCAATCAACAAAGCCTTGGAACCAACTTCAAGAGCCTCCTGGATATTGGCTGCCATCGATGTGGAACCGCTCGCATCTGCCGTTGTAAACTTGCTTATGTCTCGAGCGCCTGGTAGACTGGAGATGTATGGACTGACATCCGTTTTGAAAACACTGCGACCATCTTCAGCTCGAATCTTGACCGCAGTAGGATCAGTGACAACAAGTTCACGTCCGTCACCTGGAATATGATTGTAAATCCCAAGCTCGAGAGCCTCAAGGAGTGTGGATTTTCCATGAAAACCACCACCAGACAGAATGGTTACACCAGCAGGTATGCCCAAGCCATGTACCGGTGATCCATCAAGTCGTTGAAGAGAGACCTGATGCTTAGGACTGATTTGAAACGGCACAACATCTCGACCAGACATTGGACGAGCATATGGCCCACCTGCACGTGGTAAGATAGATCCATTGGCGACAAATGCAACTAGACCATGAGCCTTTAATTGTGAACGCATGTGTTCTTGGTTTTGCACGGAGGAGACATGATGTCCAATGTCGTGACTAGATAAACTAGAGAAGAGCAGAGTCTTCTTAACAAGATCGGGTACAGCATCCACAAGAATTTCGGATGCTCGGTCACCAAGGATGTTGCGTCCTCGAGCGGGAAGAGAAACAGTGAATCGCAATTCAATTGTCTGTTCATCTCTGTCATTGATGACGCAACTATTGCGCTCTAGAACTTGTTGTCCAGGAGCGTTGATACTGAATTGATTAGTAAGTTCAAGCACACCCCAATATGTATACACAGTACCTAAAAACACCACCTTTGGGTCCAGACCAGCCACGGTCGGGAGCGTCTTGGTCTAATTGCCTGTCTTGGATGAGTCGCGCTGCAACCCGCGTCAAGTAATCTGCATATGCAATTTTTCGAATCTTTGGCCTAAGCAGAGAGGGAGGAATTCCAAGGACATCCTATGCTTTGGTTAAGGACGTGCACAGCTGCAAGATTGCTAAAGCATTACCAAGTTCGCGATAGCCCTTACTCGTGATGGCGGTGCATATGCATCGCCTTGAATATGGTCGACCTTCAAAGTAAAAGCTGGATCTGCATGTCGGAACTCGCCACCTAGAATGGTAAGGTATAAATATTATGGGGAGACAGCGAAGGGCGAATACATACGTAATTGGTTGTAAGCGCCTGGTTGGACTTTATTAGCTGGCGGGCCACCTTGCAAACGCGATTGAAAAGGGCGGTTGGGTCCGTTCCGACTAGATTCGGACAGAAATAGACTGCAAGATAAAGTGTACTAAAAGCGATCTGATTGATCTCGACGTGTCGGACATTTCACTTGAATCATGAAAATTGACGAGATGATAAAAGACTCGTCTACGCTTACCGTACGACTGGCCGTCTATCTGGGCCAGCAGACGCTTCAGGTCATCCCAAGTTTGAAGAGTGCTATCAGAATTGGTAATACTGTGATTAGCATGGTCATTTCGATGACTGTTTCGTCCTCGGCCACGAACATGCCCACCATACAAGCTTCTGTAATAAGCTCCACGGCCACCCCTGCCTGCGCCGGAAGAATATCAGTCAGGTGAACTATTGAATAGATGAAGGATCGACGGACGACTCACCCGTCATTCTGTCTTGCAGCAAGCCAGGCAGGCGGCGTGCATGAAAACGAGCGGGCATGGCGGAGATCTGGATTGGAAGGGCGATGGAAGTCGGCATCTAGCGCCCAACAGGCTTAGCGCAGCCAAGTTGTGATTATCATTCTTGTGAGACGCAAACCGGCCGAATCAGCTTGCTTTTATCTTTTTCTGCATCCGCTATTCCTTGTCGTCCCGAAGGGATCCATTACCACGCCGTCCAATCTAGTCGGCCTGATTCAATGGACCACCACACTGGCTACCCATTTGCCCAGAGCCCGCAGCCGCCTTTCTTTTCCTCTGCTTCAGGCATGATGCAGCCTGGCTTTCAGCAGCAGCAGCATCACCAGTTCGGAGGTAGGTCTTGGTTCGAGCCCTTTCACCCTGTCCCGTGATAAGACTGGGTCGTAGAAATAACCATATTCGCTCGCCAGGCCAGTATCCGTACTCCAGTGCTCCCCACTCCACACCCAGCTTTGTACCCGCGCCGCAGCCAAACCACAGTCAAGTGGCAGGCGCCTCGCCTCGACACATCTCTCCTTATGCTGCCACTCCTTCAAACAACGGAAGCCAGCCACATACTCCAGTACACACCCAAACCCCTCAGCAGCATCCAATGGCGGCACCAGCGCCTCCCGGTCAGACGCCAAATGCCCAACAGCCTATCGGGAAGATGAATCCACCAGCTCCACTCTCTCCCGGTGCTCAGTCTCGTGAACGTGATCGTGTAACATTGCTGTTGGAAATTAATCGTGTGCTGCTGAAAGAGGTCTTGAAGCTTCAAGAGCAGGGCAAGACTGGCCCTCTGCCACCGGGACAGAATCCAGATGAAGGTGGGAGTAAGGAAGGTAAACCGAGGCCATCCCAGGAATATATACAGTCAGTTTCAAACCCAAGGGTTTGCAGTCGCAAGTCATTTATCTGATAATGTTGTCCAGAGCTATGCGCAGGCTGCAGGCAAACTTGGCCTACTTGGCGGCAACCGTGGATCGCAACCACAAACCGCAGGCCGACGCACCCCAGGGACCAGCAATCATGGAACCACTCATCACTTGTCCACCCACTGTAGAAATGTACACGCAGCTGCAGAAACTGTTCCCTGGTTGGAGGGGTCAAACGATGAAGGCATCGCCTGGTCCACATGCAGGCAGCACACCTGCGGCACCTCAGCCTTCCTAATTGCTTTTTAAGATACCTCTGTGTCGCTCTGGGTTACGATACGAGGATCAATCACGCCTCACGCGTCGGAGATGAAGAGCATTTTTGGCTACTGGCGTCCTTACTGTTGCAACTTTGAAACAATTGATACCAGGATGTGGGATTGGCGCATTTACAGGGTTAGGCTGGCCTCCACCATATGTGCTCTTATCGAAGATGTGTAATTATTATGATGAAACGCAATATGAGGTAAGGTATCGAATAATGTACATATGATAGATTGCACAGCAAAAGCAGCGAATACTCGGTCTTGGACAACCAATGTTCTCCTACCAACTTATTCCTTTAATTGTGATTAACCGATTGTGACACATGGATTGTGCCTGATGGTAGGTTTGTCGTAGACATTTCAGTGTAGCCATGGATCGAGGTTTCGAGGTAATAGGGGAGTACTCGGTATGGAGTCTTTCATGCGGATGGACCGATTAGTGAGGTGCATAAGATTCAAGCCTTGTGATTGGCTGGTTAGCCGAGTGTGTGCTTAATGTTCATTCCGTCGACCACGACACCAGCACACCTGCTAACGAACCCCCATAACCTCATACCAGCGACTGGACGCACAATGAAGTGTAAGAACCCCGAAGATGATTTTCAATCTCTCGATCTGATTTTCGATGCTATAGTCCTCAAGGTTGGCCGTGTGGCAATTATCACAAGAGGCAGATATGCCGGCAAGAAGGTAAGCATACAGCACCCAAGATACTATCAAAAGCGGAAAAGGCTTTGTTGCGCAGCGTTTCCAAGAGCAAACATCATTCAGAACATGAGAAGTACAGATGGATGTTGGAGTTGACGTGATGAATCCAGGTCGTCATAATCCAGTCCGTTGATACAGGCACTAAACAACATCCCTTCCCTCATGCCCTCGTCGCTGGCATTGATCGCTATCCTTCCAAAGTCACCAAGCGAATGTCGAAAGCACGCCAAACGAAGCGTTCAAAGGTCAAGCCTTTTATCAAAATTGTAAATTACAACCACATCATGCCCACGCGTTACACCCTTGAGTTGGAAGGCCTGAAGGGCGTGGTGAGCGGAGACACTTTTAAGGAAGTCAGTCAGCGAGAGGATGCAAAGAAGACGGTGAAGAAGACATTAGAGGAGCGGTACCAGAGTGGGAAGAATCGGTGGTTTTTTACGCCATTGAGTAAGTCAATTTTGTCCTGGAGGACGATGCGCATTGAACAACAAAATTTTTCCGAGTTTCAAATATTCTAACTTTGCTCTAGGATTCTAAGCGAATGATTTCAGGTCATGGGCGGCGTACAGTCTTTGGTCTCGGCTGAAATTGCGACACCTCATATAGTTGCGAGATAGCTTTGCAATGCCAAGCACATTACATTCCACCAACCTTTCAATTGAAATTGTCCTGGAGCGAGCTGTTACGTATTCTAATAGATATTCCAAAAAAAAAAAGGATCACCTATATCCGATGACTGATGAAGATTCACACACGATCGGTAGATCAAACATATCAAGTATCTCTATTGTTAAACTTCTCAAAATCACAGCTGGTATGGAAAGATACAATAGACCAGGCTAAGAAGACACATCCTCCGAAACCGATAGGCAAAGAGCTGACCAACTAACATAGAAGACGCTAACCACCTGCCCAACCATACTAAGCTCTACTTCAATCCTAAATCTGCCCAATTCCCATGAAAATATCCACTCACCCACCATCGCCTCCTCCAATCTCCCCTTCGCACATACCATACCAAACCTTCACTTTTCCGCCTGGCTATTC
This sequence comes from Astrothelium macrocarpum, assembly GCA_021030915.1. NCBI lineage: Eukaryota > Fungi > Ascomycota > Dothideomycetes > Trypetheliales > Trypetheliaceae > Astrothelium > Astrothelium macrocarpum. Next base: position 93,101 of record JAGEMR010000023.1, read on the forward strand.
GCACTCTGCTTCATCCCATCAATCTGCTTCTCCACCCTCTCACGCAACACCTCCGCCTTATCCTTCGCCTGCTCCTTCTTCGGCCCGATCCACCCGCCCACCCAATCCACCACATCACCCACCACCTTCAACTCGGCGCTGACGACGCTCTTGGCGGTCTTGGCCCACCCGTCCTGGCCGCCCATCTTGCCGTGCTCGTCCCAGTACGTCTGCACCAGGTAGTCGCGGCCGTGCGCGGCCACGTGCCACGGGTAGAAGGCGGCGTCCAGCAGCGTGCCCTTGATGTGCTCGCTGTCCTGCTTGACGATGGGGAAGCGCGAGTCGACGTGCTCGAGCCCGCTGTCCGCGAGCGAGTCCGCTTTCGCGACGTATGGCGCGATGATGCTGTAGGGGCCTTGTAGGTAGGGCAGGAAGGGCTGCGCGAAGTTGGTGTAGGCCGTGTTGGCGAGGTCGAGCGATTTGCGGCCGAGGCTGTTGGCTTTGTAGGTGGTGATGAGGTCGTGGGCGACGGGGTAGGAGGTGAGATGCTGGGTTGGGTGAGTTGGGAGTTGGTTTAGCGGAGCGATTGGGAGGAGGAGGACGAGGGGGAAGACTTACTGAGAGAAATTGGGAGTGTGGCTTGTCGCCGTTGACCATGCTGTGGTTGTTCATGTTGTTGTTTTCAGCGTGTGGCATGCTCTGGGCAGAAGCGTCAGTCGCGACTTCTGGAACGAGTGTAGCAAGTCGAAAATACTCTGGATTCTGATGTAAAATTAAATTCTAAGACAGAGGCGGATCACTCCGAGATGCAGCGGTCGTCAATGTGAAAGGTACCAGGCTGCAAGATGATGTGGATTTTCTTTTGTGGGATTGTGCAAGAGCTGGGGAGAAAATTATTCCTTCCCAATATTGAAGTGACGAATTGCCAATGCTACAGTTGCGTAATTTGTATGGCTCGACTGATGTTTTCTGGTGTAGAATTTCCAAGCAACAGGTAGACGGTGGAATTTTCTTGGTTGCCAACAAAGCTACCCAATCTCTTGACGCGCACGCTCCTGACATGTGATTGTGAGGGAGCTTAGATGGCGGGCACCCAACAAGTTCATGACCCCGGCCCTCTGACGTGATTTAGCGTTTATTCTCCGGGGCTTTATCTGATAACGGGTGAGTTGGACGCTCCATCACTTCCACTTCCTTGCTCTGAGCCTCAGTCGCCACATGCTATTGGTCGGAATGTTTTGACATGTTTGCTAGATCTTGATTTATCAGGTAATACGAGCCGCACTCCTTGTCGTCCTTTTGATGACATACTATGTACGCACACGTTACTGCTTGTGGACATCTGTATTGATGCACATGTATCAAGTCTGTCTGGTAACGAGAAAGCAAATGGAACGCGTTCTTGATTGATGTGCTGAAAGTCCTGGTCGAATAGTCCTCGAATTGGCAACCCAACATACAACTATTACTCACGGCCACCGCGATTATTTTTTCAGACGCGTGCGTATTTTGCAACAGTTCACATGCTATCATGGTAGCAACGCCAGAGCTCGTAACCAAGACGGAGAACCCGAGCTCACCAGCGCGACTTCGAAGTTTTCAAAACAAGCTTTTCCCAGACCCAAATCCAAGGCAAGCTACAAGTCGCACAAGTGCTTGAACAGGACGATGTTGAGCTTGAAGGAGAGAAGTTGATGATGATCAGGACTGGCCACACTGACACGGAAGAATCTACAACACTTTGAGTTCCTTCTATTGACCCGGCAGATCCTGAGATGCGGTCCACTTGAAGATGCACCCGTGCTTGGGTGACTTGAAAGGCATCGAAGAGCAGCAGGAATGGATTGCCACGCTAGATAATATTACACCGCCTTGAACCTTGGGCCGTTGTCAGTGGGCATAGTGGTTCAAGTAAACGTTTTGATCCAAAACTATTCCACAACACCAAGATATACTTGAAGAGTTTCGCTGGGTTGAATGCGAAATAAAAGACCGCTATGGAGCTATATCCTAATCATCCCAGCCCTGAATACTTAGGGACAGGGGCTGCGTTTGCATGCTTTGCTAAGCCATCGCCGTACTGTGCTAAGCACAAACTTTCTAGTCCTTTGTGCAACATCTGTAAGGCTGTTATGAAAGTTCATTGTTCATGGCTGCTTATTGATTTCTTTTTTGCTTTTTAAGGCCCCCAATGGTCCGTGTGCGGAACATTCCCCTGTTCTCAACACCACTTTTCAAGAGATGAAAGGTTTCAGTGAAGTTCATGAGACGCTCAGAGTCACACTCACGACCAATGACTGTAGACTGAGTTCCTGGTTCAAAGCCGACCCTCTACTTTGTCGCAATTGCGGGATATTCGTTGTGCAAAACTGCAGACCCTATGACAATGCGGAGGCGCAAGATGTTACACGAATTGAGAGGCACAGCAACCGAGGTATCCGGGTACAACGCCTCCAGCGTCAAACGAGAAGAACATTTACCAATCAACGATGACGCCCGCTAATTTTTGGCACAGATGCAGTTGGTGTTTGCTGGTTTGGGGCTGTGTACTTTTGCGAGAAACGCGCCACTACTTGTAACAGAGTGGAATAAATATCATCCTTGAAGACCGCCATGTTTCAGCGACGCCATTGGGTACAAAGGTATAGCGCTTTAGTGTTCTGGTGACTAGAGTATATATCCCCTCGTTTCTTCCCCAATTCAACCTTTACTATCAACTGCTCTCATTTCTACATTTTTGTCCAGACTGATCACGATTATGGCTGCTATGAACTTCCCCCCTACCCCTCCTTCCACCCCGCCTCGCCGTGTTCCGCGTTGGGATCCTGTTTCTGTCCTTGAGATACGTGATCCGGACTATGGTGATAAATTCACCTGTCTTGGCTTTACGAAAGAACGACGCCGCTGCAGACTACCACCTCAAGCAGGAGGCCAAGATGAGGCCTACCAGATGCTTGGTGAACTTGCGTTTTCTTACCCGAACTATGAAAATATGAAGGAAACGCTTAGCAAGATTGCCTATGCTGGACTTTGTGGGAGATGGCACAGCCGACGCGACCAAAATCCTCGAGATCACGTCCGCTGGGCCATGGGACGTTGGGAGAAGCGCATGTCCCAGTTCGAGGCCGATTCTCAGGAAGCTAAACTTGGGCGGTCGTCACCACTTAGAAAAATGGTCGATCCGTCAGAGTTGGAGTCGCCAAAGGTGATTAAGCTCGATGCTCTGGTGCAAAATCTATTACGGAAGACAGAAAGGCTTGAACGGGAGCTCGACCAAGCTTTACAGACAGAGGCGCAGGCCAGCCGATTAGCTAATGCCAAAGATCGGCTGCTTGAAACACAAGCACGGCTTGTAACAAACGGGATCAACCTAAAGGAAGAGAAGGCTCAACTAAAACAGGAATTCGACCGAGTCTCTCAGGAGAATGACAAGCTGAGGAGTGAAATAAACGAAAATGGCCAAGTAAAGAAAGACTTTGATCACGTCTCTCAGGAGAATGAAAAACTGAAGAGCGAGCTCAATGAGAAGGATCAATTGAAGGACGACTTCAACCGAATCTCTCAGGAGAACGAAAAACTGAAGAGCGAAATAAGTGAGAAAGATCAACTGGAAAAGGATTACGATCATGTCTGCCAGGAGAACGAAAAGCTGAGGAGCGACATGAGTGAGAAAGATCAACTGAAAAAGAATTTCGATCATGTCTGTCAGGAAAACGAAAAGCTAAAGAGTGGACTGAACGATGCAGAGCAGTTGAAAAAGCAAGTCAACGAGCTCTCTCAGGAAAAGGAAAAGCTCAAGAACGAACTAAGTGGGAAAAATCAATTGCTCAACAGACAAGTTCAATTTGCAGCTGAGCGAGAGCGAAAGCAAGAGGAAGAAAGAGAGCAAACTGCGAAGCAGCGCTACACTGAGGATTGCGAAAAGGATGAGCGTCATCAAAAGCAGCTACAAGAAGAGAGAGAATCTAGAAAGGCTCTTGAGAGTCAGTGCCTTGCTCTCGCGTTAGAGCTGAGAAATGAGCAGACACTGAGGAACGAGCGTGACCGGGAACTACGCATAGCAAACCAACAAACCGAAGCGGAGAGCAGTGAACTCCAGCAACGCCTTCGACAACAACAAGACAAGATCGATCGACTACGGAACATCCTCGAGCACGAGCAAGCTCAAAACCAAGCTGTCCAGGAAGATCTCCAGCACGAAAGAGGAAATTTCAGAAAGCTCATGGAGCTCCACGAACGCGAAGGCACAGTCTTCACGAAGCTCCAAGAGATGTACGAGCGAGAACGGCAGCAGTACCCTCGGCTGCAGGCTGCGTTCCATTCGCTTTGGGATGATCAGTCTCATTTGCTGGAAGAGCATAACCGGGTGCAAAGAGAGCTTCGGCAGGTGTATCAAGATGCTTCGAATCAACGTGCACGAAGGGCGAAGGGTTGGAGCTCTTTTAGGACGCGTATGCAGCGCTTGATATCAAGGCGGAACTCGGGTTCATGATATTTCTCTTTTTTCCCTTTTCTTTTCTTTTTTTTTTCTCAATGTAATTGTATTCCATGAAGCCGATACATGTCTACCTGTACAAAAATAGCGTGCATACGAAACTTTGAAGTGGGCTTAAAGCCTTCATCTATCCGCTAAGAGCTCACCATCGTAAAGGTGATAGATGAAACCCAGAGCTGGAGGAGTGCTTTCGTAGTCGAGGTCTGGAAATTTAGCTCCATATCTCCAATTGTCTAATATCTGAGAGGTGGAAGCCTGTCGTAGCTTGTACTAGCCTAGTGTCGATCACCTTCGGCATAAGGCCACGTGAAGAAAAGACATGTCGGTATTAAGACCGCAGGCTATAAAAACTCAAAAATTTACCCAGCAGAAGTTCTCATATGCCATGTTATTGACTTAGAATGCGTAATACCATTGTTGCGTATAGACATCCACCAACTCTTTAGACAAGCTATCTTTTCTTCAGAACAGTATCACAATTTAAACTCATTTACGTTAGCCAGGGTAAATACAATAAGCTGTTTGAAAATCTTCGTCTTCTTCGCAGTCGTATCCAAGTGCGCAGTATATGTGAAACTGTAGATCGTCTCGTCTTCTGGGTGTGGTACAATTCAAGAAGACTAAAACCCCACGTTCCGTTTCGTATTGACAGTGTGATCCCACAAACTCGGGATGTGCTTCGAAGCCCGGCTGTGGACAGGCATTGATGGGATAAATAAGTGGTGTTCTTCTGGCGGTCAGTTTTCTTTGGTCGGCCAATGAATTGTGATGTCTTTTAAAGATCAAGTTAGCATGCGTAATGATCGAACAGGGCGACGTATAAAGGAAAAGCGTTTGTTGGGTTAGACATGGCTCACTTTGGAGAACTTCTGCCGACAGAGTGAATGTCTAAAAAATTGGGTATCCAAAGAAAAGAAAATATGAAGTCAGTGGATAAAATCTGCATTATATTACGAAGATCAACAAATTCAACTTTCAATACGAGCAAATTTCCAACCAGCTTGAACAGTCTTTTATATTATAGAAAGAAGGAAGAATGGAGGGGGAAAATGGAGACAGGAATGGTGGAAATTTGGAAGCTGATTGGGCTATACCAGCTAAGTGGAACCGGTGAATGATGTAAGGTAGGATTTCTACATCTATCCCATCGTGTTGGGACGAGGTGGAAACCAGGTTTTCCATTTTATGAGATTTCACCAAAGGATCAATGCGATGAGAAATAATTCCGTCAACGTCGGTCAATTAGGAAAGCCCGCGGATCAGGAACATTTCCTATGTTGGTGCAGATTTCCGCGATCGTCTATGCAATCTACCAATTGCGACGTGGCGCTGTAATGAGGGGGAAAAATGGGACGGAGCTTTGAGTAATGAGCGTGGATCCGAATTCGTGAATCCCATCCTTCCGGCAACAGTCATGACGGACAAAATTTAGTTGGGTAGAAATTTGGTAAAATTCTGCTGGCTGGGGCTAGGGCCAATCAAAAGCTAATGTCGTAATCATGCGTCATCTACAGCAATTGCCCATTGGACCGAATTAGGTCTCTGTTTCCAGTGCGCAATCCATTACTCGATTCATAGGAACTATCAATTCATTCGATCTGGCTTTTCTATGACTGAAACTAATAACATCACTTATCAACAGGCAGAGAAAAAGCCGTTGTCATTTTTCATTGTGTCGTGACAATCTTGATTGGAAAAGAACTTTTATGGAGCAGTGAGCTCAGGCGAACCATGGTGCTCAAAGCTTGAGACTTTTAGTCGTCAATTTGTGGCCCCCCTGAGGCGCTCCCTTTAGCTTCAACTTAATATTGACGTGAACTCCAACTTTTCGACAAATTTCTCGATTTCCGGGGCAACGGGCTTAGATCTGTGCGGCTTCTTTCGCCTCAATTCGTAACAATTGCTTGGCAAGCGTCACAAGAGTATCCTCTTTACTGTGAAACTTGACGCCGAGCATCTGTCTGGCAGGCGTGGAGTCTGCCGAAAACTGTATGCTATCATTTAGACTTGCTTATAGTGAAATGTTGCTCGGCATGTCAACTTACTGCTGCCCCTGGCAAACCATTCATTTCCGGATTACCTCTGGGAACCCGACTTGCTAGTTCTGGAAGATTACTCCTAAGGATGTCAGATATTTCCTGGGACGAAATCTGGCCAGTGCAGACGATGAAACGCTTGCTTCCCGCTTCCGGAATCTTCACCGCCTGGACATGGGCAAAAGCCAGATCCTCGAAGAATACTGTCAGCTTCATGCTGCTAAACAGGTTTCAGGACGCAAGAGAATGGAGTCTAATAACTCACTCTTGGATCTGTGTAAAGATACAAGGCGTTGGGAGGCAGCTCGGCATCTTCTTGACTATTCATGAAAAGATTATATATCCTTCCGTTGCTCTCATTTAGATCTTTCAAGCTGTTCAAGCTATGTTGAAGCGGACCATACACCATGGGAGGGCACATCGTCACCAAGTCAAAATTTACTTTCTTTTCCCTCACAAACGTCCACGCTGCCTCCTCTGCAAACTTCTTGCTTCCCTGGTAAGCGACGTTGCGTTTGTTTTCATCGAGCGCCTGTGTCCACGTGACAGGATTCCAGTCCTCATTTGTGTGGACTTTCGGTCCGATCTCGTCCATGTTGGTTAAATCTGCAACGGCCGCAAAAGAACTGGTGATAATGACTCGCCTGACTTCCGGAGCCACAGCCTTCACAGCCTCCAGAATCTGCGTCGTACCCTTAATTGCTGGATCAAGAAAATCGCGATTACTGCTCACGGCATGATAAAGAAAAGGACTCGCAGTATGGATAACTGTGTCAAAAGGCCTGTCAGGAGATTTCAAGGCTGAATCAAAGGCATCTGGAGTGGTTATATCGGGGACGATGGCAAAATCCAGGATTCCTGTCCTTGCATATTCGGAAAAGTCTTCAGCAACGGCCGAGACTTTAGACTGGGAACGAACGACAGCGCGGACAGACATGCCACACTCCAGAAGCTGAGAAAGGATATGAGATCCACTGAAAGAGTCGATGTAAGCCCCAGGCTAAGCTGACGATTTGTAGTACATACACAAAGCCGTTTGCTCCAGTAAGAAGAATTCGGGTTGCCTGCATTTTTGTAAGGACAGTGCATGAAATTGTTTTGTTCCTGCTTATTTTTAAAAATCACAAAGCTTCAAGAACACAAGAGCCTCAAAATTTTTCCAAGCGATGCTCATCAAGTCGATGGGAAAAATTCGTATCTTAGTAAGCCGTAAATACTTTGAACTTGCTTGAACATTTACTTTCTTCAAATCCAAAACGTCACACAGTACAAGAGCTTTGCCTGGTACCTTTATATTCACTTCAAACGGAGATTTTGATTTGCTCTAGTCCAGCCTTTCTAGACGCAGCCATGACGCTACAAAATTTACTAATTACCTGTCTGAAGGCAGCAGGCTGCACCTCTTCAAATTGAGCAACTTGCATCGCGTTATCGTGCGACACCGCCGGGGGAGATTTGGCGTGCAGCTTGCAGCAGTAATGTAGCCGGGGGTCGGCGGGATTTCTTTGGTTGTCAGCCCCCTTTCGAGGTGAATCAGCATAGGGGAGGGCGGGTCGCAGAGAAAGAGGATGAAGTCAAAAGACGAAAAGGATGCAAAAGAAAATACGTCTTTTCTGAATAGAGAGTGGCTAGGCTTGGCGATGTGGCTGTTGCTGGCGGCCCGTCGCACGGGTCATACGATGCCTGGCAAGCCTCTTGACCGATACCGACAGAAAAGGCTCGATGGGGCTGGCTTTTATAAAAATTTGGTGATCGGGCTTGTTTCTTTGCAAGGACGGCATAGGGCAAAATGGCAATGGAACCGTTGGGTCCACTTACGTACCCCAAGATTTGGTTCCGTCGTCGAATACAGCAAGCGTTAGCGAAAGTTCATGGAGAAGTGGTGTTTGGCAGTCGTTGAAGATTGACTGGGATCGGACCCAATTTGAAGACGGAAACGCCGCCACATGAATTTCTCTGGTATTAACTGCCAATTACATCCGTGACATCTGCGAGTAGTATAGTACAACCCCATGCCTTTGCAGCCGTCTCCGCTCTGCACCCCGCGCCCCAAAGCTTCCTAATCACTCCTAATCACTCCAACAACGATGCCTGATTCGTGTAGAGCACATCCACCACATTACTCAACTTCTCAATCGTCTCCAGCGCGGCATCGTACCCCTGATCGCGCTCGGCTTCATCGTAGACGATCAGACACCCGGCTCCTTGGTCCAGCACGCCAATGATAACCTTATCCAGAATCATCTGGCTGAGCTTGCGCTCCACCTGCTGGGTATCCAATCCCACCATGTGGGCAATATGCGCGATCTCGACCCGGCTGAATGGCTCGATCACTTTGATTAGGTTCTGCTCGAGCATGGCGTCGTACAGCCGGCGCAAGTGCGATGCGATGAAGCGGTCGCTGCCTAGCTCAAACCGGTAATCCGACAGCGCGCGCTCGTACTCCTCGAGGCTGCGGTTCGTGTGTGCGCGCGCGACCGCCTTCATGGCGTCGAGGTTCTTGCCCGCATACCGCAGCGCTTGCTTCGACTTCATTAACGCCGTCACGTCGTCACCGAGGTTCAGCATGATCTTGCAGAGCAGCATGTATTGGAGCGCCGACGTGGCTTTGGACGTTTCTTCTTGCGAGTGGTAGCCCTCCATGGCTTCGATGAAATAGGAAAAGGCGGTGTTGAAGTCTTGGTCTTCGGCGTGGAGCATGCCGGATTGCATGTCCAGACCGGCTTGGAGGAGAGGAGGCGTATAGACAGACGCGGCGGAGGTGCGAGCAGAGGTGAGGGCAGCACGACCTTTGGGGACATTGCCAAGGGCGTGGTAGACACGAGATTCGAGGAGTTGGACTTCCACGAGGACCAGCTTGTCGTCTAGTCGTTTGAGCTCCTTCAGAAGGCTGTTGATGAGTTTGAGAGCTTCATAGTAAGACTGCTTTTGCATGTAGAGAGAGACTAATCGCGTCTCGAGATTCTGTCGCAAGAAGCCTCGTTTTTCTGATACAGCCCATTCGATACATGACTTGGTGACGGAGATTTGGATATCTACAGTGTTTGGAATGGTGGTGAAAAGATCGAGAAGTTGTCGAACTACGTAAAGTCAGCTGTGCATTCGTGTCTTCCTGTCGTCGTGATATACCGAGCTTGGCTGTTTTTGCCTTGGCAAATGATGACAGGACGGACCGTGTTTGGGTGATGAGCTCGGCTAGCTGATTGACTTGTTTGTGATCTCGATAGAGCTCCCCCAGCCCCATCAGAGCATTTTCATAGTCTCTGAGAGATGCATCGGATTGCCCAGGACCTTGCGAGAGAATTTCCGTGTATGTCTTTTCAGCCTTTGAAGGATCGGTCTTTCCCAGCTTCTTTGCCTCCTCTATTCGCTCTGCGTTTGACGGACCTTGTGCCATTTCGTGAACGTAGGAACGAGACTGGTAAATGATGAGGTTTGGACAGCAAGATGAATCTATTGTTCAGATGATGGGGTGGACAAACATGCAGACTGTAAGATGAGCATGTTAGGATAGAGCGCAATAGAAATGCAAGGTATCGGCCTTTGCGAGCTCCGACTGGCTACAGCTTTTCCTCCTCCACAATATCTTGCAACCCAGCAAAATGGCAAGTAAAACTCGAGTATATCTGGAATATCCGGCTAACTGATTCACTAGAAAATTAAGACACTGTCTCGTTCAACCGCATCCCATCAAGCACCTGGCTCCAATGTCTCTCGACAGCCCCGCAATCTCGATCCAGCATTGCATCCATTCGAGAGAGCGAGAGAGTACACCAGAGCTCTAAATGCGACTAAGCTCGAGCGCATGTTTTCCCAGCCTTTCATAGCCGATTTTGGAAGAGGGCACGTGGACGGAGTCTACTCGTTATCCAACGATCCGGAATCTCTAGAGAGATTTGCCAGTGGAAGTGGTGACGGTGTGATCAAAGTCTGGGATGTGCCCAGCAGAGACGAGGTCTGGCAGACACAAGCCCACGAGAATATCGTCAAGGGACTTTGTTGGACTCGAGATCGGAAGATCCTCTCCTGTGGGACAGACCGCTCAGTCAAGCTTTTCGACCCATACAACACATCAAATGGAAGTACACCCAGCGCAACCTATCTAGGCCCCACCGCCTTCACAGGAATATCCCACCACCGCTCCCACTCCTCCTTCGCAGCCTCCTCCAACCAAATCTCCATCTACGACCTCTCCCGCCCCTCCAGCACCCCTACCCAGACGCTCTCCTGGCCCACCTCCGTCGACACCTACACCTCCGTGGCCTTCAACCCCGTCGAGCCCTCTCTCCTCGCCAGCACTTCCACCGACCGCGCGCTCACCATCTTCGACCTCCGCACCAACTCGCCCGCCTTCCCGCGCACCGTCCTCACGCTCGCCGCCAACAGCGTGGCGTGGAACCCGATGGAAGCGTTCAACCTCGCGCTCGCCTCCGAAGACCACAACATCTACCTGTTCGACGCGCGGCACACGCGGCGCGCGCTCAACGTGCTGCACGACCACGTCGCCGCCGTCATGGGCGTCGCGTGGTCGCCCACGGGCGCCGAGCTGGTCAGCGGCGGCTACGACCGCAGCGTGCGCCTGTGGCGGCGCGACGCGGGCCACTCGCGCGATGTGTACACGACGAAGCGCATGCAGCGCGTGTTTGCCGTCGCGTTCAGCGCCGATGCGCGGTACGTCGTGAGTGGCTCGGACGATGGCAATGTGCGGCTGTGGCGGGCGCAGGCGGCGGAGCGCGGCGGGGTGAAGAGCGCGGCGGAGAGGCAGAAGAGGGAGTATGATGAGGCGTTGAAGGAGAGGTATAAGCATATGCCGGAGATTAAGCGGATTCTGAGGCATAGGCATTTGCCGAGGCAGGTGAAGAAGGCGGCGGAGATTAAGAGGGAGGAGTTGGGGAGCTTGAAGAGGAGGGCGGAGAATGAGAGGAGGCATAGTAAGAAGAAGGGGAAGAGGCCGAGGGTAGAGAGGGAGAAGATGGTGTTGGCGAGGGAGGAGTAGGAGGGTGTGAGTTACTGCATTTTATGGGATGGGGAGTGCATTGCTTGGCGTTTGTGAGGATTAGATGGCAGGAACGTTCATTGGGCGTCATGGCTAGATATCAAAACTGCTTTTGCTCTGGTTGCATGAGAATGAAAAATGACAAGAAGCAGGACAATGCATATTTGAGGTCTATAATGCGAAGTTATCTAATTTCTACATGATACAAAGTAATTCTTTTTTCGATTTCGAAAACAGAAACAGCAGAAACAGAACACCTAGCTTCATCTCCCACGAATCCATGTGATAACAGATTCCATCATTAAAACAAGTCTTGACGCACCAGAGAAATGCAATAGACATTGTGAGAAAGCTGTTGATACACCCCGAAAGCCAACCTTGGCCCTGGCCACTCGCCCGCAGAGCGGCTCTCGGCGCAGTCTTAAGGGCTCTCAAGGCTTGAGTGGCTTATCGTCAGAGCGAATGCCCTGGCGGCTCCTGAAGAACTGCGCGCCATCTACCAATCTCCGCTCACTGTTGACGCGGGTGTTGACAAAGTCGGGGTAGTTGAGAGTAAGCTCGGCAGCGCCGTTGACGATATTATCAGCAGCCTCAACACCGAGCATGAAGCTGTGGTCTTGGTTGCCGACCTCGTATCGCCAAGAGCCGAAGCGACCGCGCGAGTAGATGCCGCGGTCTTGCAGGGCAGGCAGCAACTTGGTGAGCGCGCCCTCACGCTCGAGCGACGGGGTTGGGTAGCCGTGGTCGAACCGGCGGTGGTAGGTCGACACAATCTCATCTCCAGGCTTGAGCATCTCGGTGTTGACGAGTCCCTGGATTGAGTCTCGGAGGAGATTGGCCTGGTCGACGGGCTTCATGCTAGACTCGGAGACTTCGAGCATGATGGACCAGTAAGGACCCTCGCGAGCTTCGGTGGAGCTTGGCTTGGACCCATCGGCGAGCTGCATAGTGACGAGCTTGGTGGAGGCTTGGGGTTGGTTGTAGGGTGAGTAGTTGGAGAAGATGGTGGCGCGGTAGAAGGGGCAGTTGTCTTCAGGGAAGTAGAGCTGATATGAATGTTAGCTTCCACGTCGTAGAATAATGCAGACTTTTGGGGATGATGGTGTTGCTTACCCAACACTTGTCACCAATACGCTCAGGACGTTCACCACGGATACCGACACCAATGACGTGAGTGCTGGAGTAGAAGAGTTCTTTGCTCAAGTCAATGAGAGACTTGTCCCCGATCTGCTCAACAAGAGAGTCTACGGCCATTGTAGAGACGAGCTTCTGATATTTGACGGTGGTGCCGTCCTTGAGTTGAACCTTCTTGGCGTCCGCGTCAACCTTGGTGACAGCACCATGTTCACCAAACCGCTTATTCTTCTGAGGTAAGGTCTTTGCAACGGAGATCCAAATGTTGCCAGTTCCCCCAACTGCTGGGAAGCGGAAAGTGGCATTGGGACCCCAGTTACCGGCAGTCTTCTGAAGGATGACGTTTTGGGTGATCATCTTGAGGTTGGGTGCTGCGACACGCTCACCAAGCCATGCACATTGCATCTGTCCTCAGATTAACAATTGCTGCTTGAATTGCTTCGGTAAGATCTGTCTTACCTTTGTCGTTGGCACAGCCCAGACTTTGTAGTTGTATGGTGTCATGAAACAATCCGCGACGCCCTTGCCCATGGACCTCAAAATCCACTCATTGAAGTTGGTGGGTTTTGTATTTGCGACACGCGACTCAAGTGTGGCATCAATCATGCCGTCCATGCATTTGACTTGATCTTCCTTTGGCAACATTGAGATGTTGTTCTGGAATGGGTACGGAACCCAGAGACCCTTGTACCTGACATAGGAAATACGTTGATGTGTGTACCAATCATCCTCCTTAGGAAGTGCTTCGTTGATACAATCGTCAAAGTATTTGTAGTGGGAGAAGATGACATGGCCACCGACGTCGTACAGCTAGGTATTATTTAGTTCTGCAGCGCTGGATAGCAGTAGATGGTATGTTGGTGGACGTACGAAGCCTTCAGGAGTAATATCTGTGGAGGCGAGTCCACCAGGAGTTTCGTTGGAATCGACAATTAGCCATGATGGACCATCCTAGGGATTCGTCAGAAGCTGTAAAAGGCCGACTCAGGTAAATTGTAATTGTAGCTTACAATCTGGTGAAGACGCTTTGCTGCTCCAAGGCCGGTAGGACCTGCGCCGATGACGAGCACATCAACATCACTACCAAAAAAAAAAGTCAATGACTGGCAATTGTTTTGAGGCTGGCAAGCTCACATTTCTTTGCTCATATTGATTGTGATTTGATCAGGTAGCTATCAATTAAAGCGGAAGCGACAGCAGAGAGTCGAAAGAATAGTGTACAAAAAGGCAGCAATGCAGGGTGTAGAAATTTAGGGATGGATTCAGAAAATTGAAGGTGGATCTGCTCGAGCAGGTTTAGGGTGGCCAATGTTACGGCTAAAGGGGATAGATCGGTAGTGTGCTATGCTGCAACTGTGTCACCTGAAGGACAAAGTACACGTCCACTGGCTCTTCCCTACCAACATTCTTTTCCAGAGCGACAGCCAATGGTGGCGGACGATCTCGTTGCAACCCCAATCCGACTGCTCGTCAGCTGCAAGAACAAAGATTACGGGACTGGGCCTTGTGGCTCATTCAGGGGGTGGGCCCCATCGATGTCAGACAGCGCTGTCGCCAGTGATTTGAGCCTCGCTTGGCCACGGTGCTGAAGATCGCATGCACGACGGCCGCTAGACACTGCTCCGAAGCTTCTGCAGTGATACTAAATGCAGTCTTTTGTCGAGTCAAACGTAGCAGCCACCTTTCATTTGCTGCACAGACGGCCGCACCGGCTTGAATATCGCAATAATCACCACAACCCAGCCTCATGTTTCAGAGAAAAGGCTTTGGTTCGGCATCCCCTATCCGTCACGCCTCGCACGAGGGCAGACGGCAGCCCATGAACTGTCGCTTTCGCACCCAGCACCGTTGCCGATGAGCTCAGCAATCGATGAGACAGCTGGTGACAGTGGTTCGCTGCGCGCACGACGGTGTTCAGTGTGCACTTCAACGGTGACACGCTCAATGTAAACGGCCGCCACAGGTCTGTAGAGACGGCGTGGAACGTAGATGCCATCATGGATGCACCAGGCTTTGCGCTACTACCAGGCACAGTCTACCGTCCGTAACTTTGAGCCCATCTGGTGGCCACCGCAGGCAAAGACAGGGAGGCAAATGCAATCTTGGGGTGGCACCCTGCAGCTCCATCCAAGGTGGGCATGGGGCTAATCGTATAGGGGCCATGTGGATGCATAGGGGCCTTTGGACACGCAAAGCCCCCAAATTTACGAAGGTGGTGAAGGACCAACAGCGACGGTCTGGCTTACATTGGATTGCGTACGAACAGCGTACGAAGCGTACGAAGAGGTGTGCATATAGGGCCGGTGCAGTGTGGCTGATAAATGACAAGCTGTTCTGCAGAAATAGCATCATGATCAGACGCGGCCGCCAAACTTGTTAGCCGGCCCAAAACAGCCTAGCGGCAGCAGTGCCGGAAAGGGAGATTCCCAAAATCCAACCTCAACCTGTCCTCACCCTTTTCCACCACTGCAACTCCCTCTTCTTCACTCACTTGTAAAGGCACACGCCGGCCGTTCTGAACGTGCCTCTCTGTTTTAATCTGCCCTCTACGGCTTCCTACTCTTCCACTTTGTCCAGCAACGTACCTCTTCGTCAACTCCGCGCGCCGCGCGTTCCATCATCAGCCCCCGAATCGCCCTTTCCATCATCTCCGATCCTTCACATCCGGGAAAATGGAGAAAGAAAGGACTTCTGGCGAGGTTGAGCGCCCCGAGCAGGCTGTTCCTGCTCTGCCTGTCGTCAACCCAGTGACTGAAAAGCCTGAACCTCCCAAGGCAACTTTCCACCCTGCCGTCTACGTCGCGTATGTGCCACTTAGCTAGCTGAGCTTTCGACGCCATTCATTTTGTCATAGAGCTGCCTGCTAATCAATCCGATAGAACGTGGATCTCCCTCAGCTCGAGTGTCATCATCTTCAATAAATGGATTCTGGATTCTGCCAAATTCCGTAAGTGTGCAATCGAAATGAGTAACACTTCTGAGCACAAGTTGACATTGATATCTAGATTATCGTATGTTCAATGAACACACCACTACCCTCCCGATGCACTTGTCCTAACCTGACACAGCCGTCTTTCTGACAACATGGCATTTGCTCTTTGCAACAATAATGACCCAGATCATGGCTCGTACTACAACCATGCTGGACTCGAGAAAATCCGTCCCAATGACTGGCCGCATCTATCTCCGTGCTATTGTTCCCATCGGTCTTTTCTTCTCCTTGAGCTTGATTTGCGGTAACATTACCTATCTATATCTCTCGGTCGCTTTCATTCAGATGCTCAAGGTTTGTCATTGTCAACCGACATGGCCAAAGATAGGAAACTCACCGTCACACAGGCTACTACTCCCGTCGCTGTCTTGCTCGCAACTTGGTCCCTTGGTGTCGCCGAACCCAACTTGAAGACCCTCGGCAATGTGTCCTTCATTGTCATTGGTGTCATCATTGCCTCTTTTGGTGAGATCAAGTTTGTCTTGGTTGGTGTCCTTTTCCAAATTGGCGGTGTCCTTTTCGAAGCCATTCGTCTAGTCATGGTTCAGCGACTACTGAGCTCGGCTGAGTTCAAAATGGACCCCCTCGTGTCACTCTACTACTTTGCTCCTGCTTGTGCTGCTATGAACGGTCTCGTGTGCATTGTCTGGGAACTCCCCAAGATGAGCATGGTGGACATCTCAAATGTCGGTGTCTTTACCTTGCTCGCCAATGCAGTCGTTGCCTTCTTGCTCAACGTCTCCGTGGTGTTGCTCGTAAGTCTAGCCGTCCTATTGCCGTGATACGCGGTTGTATTAACAAAAATAGATTGGCAAAACATCCTCCCTTGTTTACACTCTTTGCGGTGTGCTCAAAGATATTCTCTTGGTCGTCGCATCCATGGTCATCTTTGGTGATCCAGTATCCGCCCTCCAGATCTTCGGCTACAGCATCGCTCTCGGTGGCTTGGTTTACTACAGGGTTGGTGGAGAGAAGCTCAGGGAGTACTATTCTCAGGCCGGACGCCAATGGGCAGAATACGGGCAAACTCGACCAGTTGCACGGAGAATGGTCGTTATTGGGGGAATTCTCCTGGTGCTCATACTCTTGGTAGGTGGCTTTGGCAACCATCTCCCCCCTGCCTACAACCCGAACAACTTTGCCCAGAACACGTTTAACTCGGTCGTTGGTGACAAGGTCACCCCACATGGCGGTTAAGCGAGACGGGATTTCGTATACGAAGAATTCCTTTCAATACATTTGAGCAGGAACGGTCAAAAATGCCCAGCGTTCCTCAATTGAGTCTCGGGCTCCTTTAAAAAGCGGAGTGCCGTGCTATCGGATTCGTTTCTTATAGATGGATGAATATTCAGACAAGCAGCGTTGACATTGGCTGGTGTCATTAATCATGGATCTGCTTTAGCTTTTGTATTTCTAGTACGGTTCAAAACACGGATACAAAATTCAATCTCTGGAAATTTGAGATACATTGCATTGATTGAACTAACGCTATTGACGTTGCTTGCCACACGCTAGATGCTGCTTAGCGATAGAAGCGATACAGGGACTGAGAACCTTGGTGAGGTAGCTTTCGTGATGATGGGACAGAAACAATAGAGGAGACGCTTTGGGTGGGGCTAAGTCAGCGTATGGGGAAACGAGCACCCCCCCGAAACGAGCACCCTCCACCCCTTAATTTTATTTCGCCTCATTTCACTCCACACGCTCCACCACCCACCACAGTGTCTCAATATGGCTGATCGTGAAGCCATCTATGTTCTTACTATCACTGATTACGAATCTAATAAGATTTCGTCAATAAAACAATTTATTAAGACATATTATATATTCAGAATCATTTTCTTAAAATGTATCCAAAATCGATAAAATAAATATTTCAATCATAAATATCAATAACGATTGAATTTTTATTAAAAGAATTATATTATATAATGGATTATGAAAGAAAATGATCGTGATTATTCGTCTAATCATATTCGTATTCGTGAAATGGCCATTTAATATATTCAAATTAATGGAAATAATAATTCCATTAATAAATGATAGATCAATAATTTTATGAAATAAAATTCATATATCATTTTTATGATAAAACGAAAATTAGATATCAAAAGAATAGAATACGTATCTAAAAAAAAAATCAGATTATTTTTGATATTATTTGAAAAGACAAAAAAACGGTTCAATATTTGATTAGAAGATATATAAAATATGGACGAAATTGGTGTAAAATTAGATATATATTCTAATTCCAGAATAATGATATATTTTGAAAAAAAATTTATTTTAAAAAAGATATCAGAAAATCAATCATAAATATTAATAATTGAAATTATTAATATATTAAATCGTTTTATTAATTTATTTATTATTTTTAAAAAAAAATATTTTTAAATTATTTAATTTTAATTAAATGAATTATTAAATTAGAATTATATTATTTTTTTAAATAATTGAATATCGAATAAAATTGAATTGATATAATTAAAATATATATTCGATCTATTAATATATTCTCAATCTAATTGATATCAAATATTATTATTAAATGAATATATTAATCATATTAATATGAATTTTATATATATTTATAAATTCGAATTTGATATCCATTTGATATTTATATTTTTTTATAATTTTTATATCTTTCAATTATTGGATTTATATAATTTCAATTCTATTAAAAATCGATATCGTCATTATATCAAAAATTTTGGTATTTTAAATGATATTATTTCTATTAAAAAGGATCGTTTTATTTCTTATTATAATAAAATACGTCAGAAAGGCCTTATATAATCGAATATACATACTGATTGGAAAATATCAGATCTTATTCCATTCAATTTCAATAAATCATTTAATTCATCATTTATATTCAATCCATAAATAGAATCATAATTCAGGTCTAAAATATCTCCATCAAAATAATTTTCGGCATTTTCTAAAATATCATATAATAAATAATAATTTCAAATTATTATCATTTCATTGAAATTAATTGAATAATATAATAAAGAAATGAGACGTTTATTTCAGAAGATAGATAAAGGATTAAATAACATAACGACATATATAATAACATTAAAACAGACCAATTCATATTTAAAACATCAAATTAAATAAAATATAAAATAGCCATCATAAAAAATAATTAAATTAAATGTGAATAAACAATTTACGAATGGAGAGGAGTTCAAAAAAGCGATTACTGAAACGGCGAAAACAACAGCTACTCCACCAGCCAAATCAGCGCCAAAAGCTGAAAAAATACCTTCCAGCGCTGCCCAACAGCCTGTATATAGCGCCATGTGTTCAAAATTTCAATCCTAGCCGTTGTTGTTGAAATAATCACCTCCTTACTGGATGAGACGAAAAGGTGGGGGGTGCTCGTTTCGGGGGGGTGCTCGTTTCCCCATACGCTGACTTAGGTGCGGGATTGACCCAATCGGGAAAGCTGCTGGGATCACCCTGCTAATGTTTGTTTACTGTTGACCAAAGCAACAAGCTTAACGTAACAAACTCCACCGACCGCTTCCCTGCAGCGATTTGTCTGTTCACTCCCGTTAACTTGCGCTCATTCATGAAAATCCAAATTCAATCTCTTGGAATCGTTTCATTTATTGTGCTATACCAATTCGCCATGTACTGACTCTAAGCCTGCACTCAATTGCGCGTCAGGTCTTGCCGGTCATTACTACCCGCATTCCTCGACTACGCACACCCTCCAACGAATTCATTCGTCCAATTGTCATACATTATGGGTTCAAGGGAAGGATCTCGCGACCGAGAGATGGTCCGGCATGGGCATTCCTACTCCGAGAGTCTGGGACGTTCGGCGATACCGATGTAAGTGTCTTCTAACAAAAACAACAGCACTGTCGCCACGAAATTGAATGAAGCTAAAATCACTTCTCCCCAAATCCAGGTGGGATAGTTCCGATCCTGATCGTGCGCCGCCTCCATTACCTCTGAACCCAGGTTCGCCGGCGCCTACCACCAAATCGAATGCCTCTGCGAATATTGCTGCGGCTGCGCAGGTACTCGCAGAAAAGGCACGCGAGAGCAATGGCCCGAGCCCTTACACTTCCAATTCGTCTCCGCAGAAGTCTCCGGAGAGGTCGTTGATCAAGGGCGCCCAGCATAAAAGATTACAATCTCTTCAGACTGGCAGCGTCCGTGATTTGCGAACCTACTTGGATAGTTTCAAGTCACAAGACAAATCTCCCGATCGCTCGCCGACCAGGACAGCCACTCCATCTCCAGTAAAGGACACGGAACAAGAGAGCTATTTTTCAAGCTCACCAGAGCGAAGTCCAAGTCGAGCAGAAACACCTACACCAACAAATCGAGATTTGTTGAAAGAGACTCCCAATCTAAGGCCTTCAACCAGATCTGCCACTAGGTCCATCCTTGGTGAGAATACTCCGCCATCATCTGCAACCATGCTCGCTCTGCAGACTATGCCAGCACGCGACAGTGATACCCCTCTTCCCCATATCACAAATAATTCCGCAAAGACATACAATGTTGATAGTCTTTCCTCTCAAATCCTCAGCTTGACAAGTATTGCCACAGGTCTCCAGAAGGAGATGGCTCAGCTTAGTCGCCGAAGCCGAGACAATGCCACGGATCTAATTTCTCTCAAAGAAGCTACGAATTCTCGCGACGAAGACATTCGCAAATCCCTTCGCGAGCTTACTACTGCCCTCGGCCCACGACCTAGCAGTACTTTCAATCTTACTAGCCATTTTCTCGATACAAAACCACACTCTACTCCACCCTCAGGCACAAAATCTATTTCGCTCCCACGCATCCCAAGTTTCAACAGTTTCAACGATGACCGGATTGGTAGTCCCAGTCCTTACTCCGTAGAAGGCGCAGCTAGTGTCGCGATGCTGGAGAAGATCATTCGAGAGATGGTGACCAAAGAGGGCCAAGAGCGGTTGCTTTCCTCTCTGTCCGAAATGCACGAAAAATCGAGCAAGGAAAACGTGGAGACTGTCCGAAAAGTACAACAGCTTGCTGAGTTCATCAAAGAAAAATCATCAAGCAACGCACTTGTTGCACGAATTGGTAACGGCGACGACGCTGGTGGAGATGGCCATGGAAAATTAAGTCTGGACGGTCCCCAATCGGCTGCGCTAGCAAGATACGAGACCACAAATGGCAAACCGTATTCTAGTCCCAAGGCAGCGGACTTTGTCAGTAATGAGATGCTGAAGCTTCTCAAGAAGATCAAGGACAGTACTGCCGAGACTGGTGGAATGACATCCGAAGTCAAAGCTTTAGTAAGAGAGTTGAGAGGGGAGGTCCTTGGGATGGGCAGAGAACTTGGTCGTAAACTCGAGGACGTGCAAGCTGATCAGGCTGGACGGTCCTCAAGATCAGACGGGTCTAACAATGAGGAGGTGAACAGAATCATTCAAGACGGTCTTTTGGAGCTCAAGGGCCACATGGATCGCGTCATGCGTGAGAAACGCCGCGAATCTGGCTCATCCCTAGCTTCTCGTCAAAGTGTTAACAATGAAGAAGTCTACCAAGTTGTAAGGCATGCTCTTGCTGAGCACCGCGAGGCAGACGAAGCCCGCGCTCTCGTTCCAACCTCGATGGCAGAAAAAGAAGAAATCATCGCGGCAGTCAAGCAGGCTTGCGACGACTTTAAGCCCGACATTACTATGGAGTATAACGGTCTGCAAAACGAGGAAATACTGCAAGTCATCCGAGAAGGGCTAGAGGAGTATCAGGAGTCTCGCGCGGTGCCAACCGGTGTCAGTCGAGAGGAAGTGATGGATGCCGTTCAAGAAGCTATGCACCATTTCCAACCTCCAGCACCCCCTACCGAGATTGGAGAAGCGAAAGAAGAAATCCTAGCCGCGCTTCGTGATAGCCTTGATGAAATGAGGGCTCCTCCTCTACAAGCTGTGCCACGTGACATGGAATTGACAAGAGAAACCGTTGTCGACGCCGTAAGAGAATGCCTCCTGGCTCATGGACCAAACGCACCACGCGAAATCGAGATTAGCCGAGATTCTCTCTTTGAAGCCGTCAAAGCCGGTCTTGACGATACGCCATATGGCGAGCAAGTCCTACAACAACTTCATGAACTTGTGAATGGCATGAGAGTCGAGTTCAAACAGTATTCATCGGCGAACGGACGTGATACGGAACAAGTGCTAGACGCAGTCAAAGATGGACTCGAGTCACTTCGCGGGCAGATTGAGTCTTATGTTGATCGTGCACAGGACGTCACGAGCAAAGACGAGATTGAAGACACGGTTCGAAATGGGCTAGAGCAGTTAAGGATGGATGTGCAAGGATATTGTGCACAAGGACCAGTTGGAGACCATGCACTGAATCGATCGGAGCTTCTGGAATACATCAAAGCTGAATTTGAACATCTTCATGAAACCATAGCCTCCAAAGACGACGCAGATCCTGGATCATCAACATCCAGAGACAAGGGAGAAATTATAGCAACTTTGAATGAGATTCTCACTAGCGTCAAGACTTCGACCAGAAGCCGTGGCTTGGACGAGGATAGCCAAGACGAGATGATGGACGCCATGAAAGAAGAGTTTGAGCAGCTTCGGGAAACTGTACTCAGCGGGACAGCAGCCCAAAAGGATGAAATCGTGGAGCTTCTCAATGAGAAGCTTGCAAGTCTCCACCATCGGATTGAAGATGGCTCCGTTCTCACTAGCAACGCGCCAAGCGAAGGCGCAGCCGAACTTATCAAAGAGGAGTTTGCACATATGCGAGAGGTCCTCTCTGGCGCTTTGGTATCATCTGCTGCACCTTTGGGAGGGCACGAAGAAGTCATTGATTCCGTTCGTCAGATGCTGGATGGAATTCGATCTCAACTTGCCGGCGACGCAAGTGAAGCCTCAGCTGAGAATCTTGGCGCTATAAAGGAAGAATTGGAGCGTTTCCGCGTAGCCATGGACGAAAAGGGATCGACAACCGGTAGTGAGAAGGCCCCAATTGATCAAGAGGTCCTGGAAGCCCTACGTGGTGAATTTGAACATGTTCGATCAACTATTGCCAACACTATGGCTGGTGGCGGCAACCGTGCAGATACAGAGGAGGTGCTTGACGCGGTGCGACTTGGATTAGATGACCTCCGTTCTCATTTCGAGAAGAAGCTTGATAGCCCCGAACGCTCCATGTTTTCGACAAATGACATTCTCGATGCTTTGAACGAAGGCCTTGATGGCATACGTTCGGACATCACCAAGACTGCTGACAAGCCCATCGACATGACGGTGTCCTACGAGATTCTTGACACTCTCAAAGAGGGTATGGCAAATGTTCGAGCAGACCTTGACACGTTGAAAGGACTCAAATCTGGATATACTCCGACTGGAGGCGAAGTCGTCCTTGCTGAAGATCCCGAACGTGCCATGAGCCGTGACATGCCTATGGATTCAGAAGCCGCCAAGGGGCTGAAGACAGGCGATCTTGAAAAGCTTGAAGTTATGCTTGCCCAATTGAAAATTAAAATTGAGGCTATGGACGCAAATATGCAGGATTATCACGCTTCGGGACCGGCAGCAGCAGGTGACAGTAACAGTGCTACAAGGGAAGATTTGGACCCTTTGGCAACAAAAGAGGATCTAGCAGAGTTTGTCACAAGAGCTGACATTGCAGAGATGGTAACGAAACTTGACCTTGCAACTACCGAGGAACTTTTAAGAGAACTCCAAGCAACGGTCACACTCGTTGCAGGTCGTGAACTCGGTGATACGGAACCTTTAGCAAAGAAGGAGGATACCGACGCGATCGAAACAATCCTTCGCAATACCAAAGCGCATCTCGAAGACATGCCCGTTGCTGATCCTGAAAAGGCTGTTAACAAAGATCACCTAGATGCAGTGGAAGCTGTTGTCAAATCCACCAATGAGGCTCTCGAAGGACTAGCTGCCAAATTCGAAGGCAAGCCGGTCAGCAAGGAAGACTTGGATGTTGTCGAAGTTCAAGTACAAGATATCAAGGCTGTAATAGACGAGATGAAAGAGAAGATGCCACAAGTTACCGAAGATGAAAAAGTTACAAAATCAGACGTGGATCCTATTGGTGTGCTCTGCACCTCCATCCTCGATAAAATCGCGGGTCTCGGAACGCCTGATGGGGGTAAGTGGATGACAAAGGAAGATTACGAACAGCTAAATGAATTGGTGGAAGAGCTCAGGAAAAGCCATGACAAATTCAAGAGCCGATACGAGACTGACGTTGCAGTTACAGCCAAGGCATTTGATGATCGCCGGCAAGAGGCCGAAGACGTCATCGAGCGATTGAGAGATGTGAAGAGTCTTCTCAAGGACTGCAAAAATGAGCTCAAGATGAAAGTCGAAGAAGGAGGCGAAGGCCTGACTGGAATTGGTGTCAAACTACTTTCCATCGAAGAAGCAATCGAAGCCAATGCCGGTGTCGGAGCTAATGTGAAAGAACTCATGGAGACAATGAATCGAGAATTCGAAAGAGCTCATGGTACTGTTGAGGCATTGAAAGCGGATCATGAGGAAAAATCTGCAGAAGCAATGGAAAAGCGTGAAGAACACAAGGATGCAATTATTGCAGGCATTGCAGACAAGGTTGATTCTGTTTTCGATCCTTTGATGGCCAAATATGAAGAAGCACAAAAGGCCGCTGAAGAGAGGGCCAAGTCCATGGACGAGAGAACCGCTGAGCATTCAGAGATGGTCACAGAGAACAAATCAATCGCCGAGGACTTGCGCTTGAATATCGAGACGCTTGGCACAACAGTTCAAGAGCTACAGACTACGATTCCTGAGACATTTGAAAAATTGACAGACGATTCGAAGACGGTCTACAACCGGGTAGATGAGGCATGTAGCAAGATTGAGGAGACTCACCTGGACGCCAAGGTCGAACATCAACAGACCCGAGAAGAAGTTGCCAAGGCATTAATCGCCATTGACGCGGTTCAAGGCGACATGGCTGGATTCAACCCTCAGTTTATGGCAGCTCTCCACGAAGTCAAGAGCCTTCTCCAACAACAATACGATCATTCTCAGCAAATGCATGAACATGTTCGTGCCGCGACAGACGAGTCCCGAACGCAAGGCGAAGACATAAAAAATCTAGTCTCTGGTTTCCGTGACTTGCCGGCACTTGCAGCAGGTCCATCAACATTTCCTGAGCCAAGTCCAGTTCTGAATGACGGGCCAATCCATGAAAAGTTGGATCAGCTTGTCGCAGGGCTTGCGGAACCTCACGAGAAATATGATGATGCATTAGTGCATGAAAAGCTGGACAAGCTGGTTGAGGATGCCAATGAAGCAAAGGAAAATATCTCTCAGCTCGATCGATTGGACAGAATTCATGAACAAGTCATGGCTACCGCCGCTGAAGTCACTGCATTTGTGGAGATTCAGAGCAAGCTCGTTACCGCTGACCAGGATAACAAAGCTAGGGAGGCTGAGGAGGCTGCTTCTGCTCTTGCACGCCGCACAGCCGAAAAAGATGCCGTTGAGGCAAGCATTCTGGCATTGAATATGGAGAGGGAGACCTTACAAGCAACAGTTCAGGCTTTGAAATCTGAATGTGATAGCTTAGCATCACAGAAAAACAAGCTGGCAGCAGAAGAGTCTTCTCTCAAGACAGCGCTGGACTTTCGGCGTGAAGAGTTGCATCTGATGGATGAACGTGCAAGCGATTTGGAACGCCGTGTCATGGACAGCATAATGAACCAATCTCGCGCAATGCTTCTGAGCAATCAAGCACAGAAGAAAAGGCCGGCGCCACCACAAGGCCGCGATCTCCGTCGTATACCCAGTAATGCATCAACGACATCAGCAATCAATGCGGTGGAGAACAAGAAGCCATCTGCTCTTGATAACGCCCATTCGATTGCGATGAAAACTCGTCCATCGGTGCGTCGCGGAGGAGCTCAGGTTTCCCAGAGCAATTCACCCGCCAATCGCCGAATCATGTCGCTCAGCCAGATCTCAAACAACAATCCAACTGGAGCTTCCGCACGGCAAATCCCAACTGCTTCGCTTAGCCATGGACATGGTCTTGGAGGCCTCAAACGCAGCCACAGTGTGAAGACGCAAAACTACAAGAAGTCACCATGGGGAGGCCGACGCAGCAGTATTCTCGAGACAAACAAAGAGAACGAGGCTTTCAGCGAGGAGAGTGAGGATGAGCTTGAGCTTCATAAGCCATTACAGATTGAAGATAAGCCGGCCACGGAAATTCATGAGGACCCTGCCCCTGATCCAGAACTTGAATCCATCCAAGATGTTGATGACGAGAGCGATACACGAACGGAGCGACGCACTAGTATTGCGGAGAGTAGCTTGACGTATACAACTGGCACGGACGGACAATCGTATACAGAGGGCATCACACCTTCTGAAGATCGTCGCACAAGCTATGGAGAAAGCGATCTTACATATGGCACGGGCTCATACATAACGGGTAGCGATTTGAGCGACCGACGGACGAGTTATGGATCAACCATCCGGTCGACACTTGGAACCCGTACTGACGCGGGTGAGGTAGATGGAGATGGAGGAGAAACGGAAGCAGAGGAGGAGCCCGAAGGAGAGAGGACGCTGCATGGAACACAGTTGTTGTTAGAGAACGGGGTTGAAGTGGAGGATAAGGCTCTGACCGTGGCAGCGGACCAAGCAATGGCAGACAAGAAAGATTTACAGCTGTTTGCACCGCCGAGTGATAGTGGACTCGGTACCGATTTGCCAACAGCGACAATCTTGGGCGGAAGCGATTATTTCAGGAGAGCTGCCGAGGAATAATGAATTGGATATGTACATAGAAAGGATCATTCTTTTGGATTGAGGATGAGGATTTGGATTCAGCGAGCAATGAGATAGCCTTGACTAATTTGATTTGATTGATTGGACGACTTTTCCAAGCTTCTCCAGAGTGGAAGCTCCCTCCTGGTCGAGGTCGGCGTTTTCCCATAGTACTGTCAACAGTTCGATCCACTCCAGCCCGCGCAATGAGCGGCTACTTGAAACCTCGCCCATCGCCAGGCATCAATGCAATCGTCAATGATCTCGTCCATGTGACCACGAATGCGAAGCTGATGCGGCCCTCGGAAGCCTGGTTACGCCATGGTCAGTGCCCGTAAGCCTATTCTGTCAATATAACACCATACACCTTGCAAGCTACTGCCCCGCTCCCCCCAATTCATCATCGCCCCCCGGAGCAATTCGTCCACTGGTCTCTACGCTTTATATTCCGGTTGGTCTTCTCCTCCCTCTCTCTTCTATGAGTGCGAGACCGAGAAAAATGGCTTCAGCTACAGGTAATTCCAACCATGCTGGTGAGCAAGAGCCATTGTTGGGAGGACCGGGTGATGCTTCTCAGAAAGACAAACCCATATATCACAATTTTGCAATCGGTATGATGCCACGCTATCTCATCCTTATTTTTAGACACTTTCACACTAACAAATTTTCAAGGCACCGCAAGTGTAGCCCAAGCTGGAATATGGGTAGTACGTTTACAATTCTCAATGCTGAAACTCCGAACGCCGTCATTGCTGACATCTGTCGCATAGCTCACAGCTATCATCTGGGGAGCTGTCTTTTCCCATGATTTGATGCTATTCTCAGCCCATCCTGTAAGTGATAACATTGAATTGCAAGAGAGATGTCCATGGCTAATATAATGGTGTTGTGTATAGCTTCTTAATTCCGTAAGTCCCACCCAAACACCCTCTGTACCTTTCATCCTGCTCGAGCCGTCACTAATACGAGTATTCGCAGGCCGCCATCCTCTTAATGACCCAAGGCATCCTCGTTCTCCAACCCACCCATACAGCCAAGCAAAAGAAAGAAGGAACATATGTCCACGCTGGCATCAACGATGCCGCCCTCGCAGCCGGAATTGCAGGCCTTGTCGTGATCGAGATCAACAAATTCGACCATGGCGGCACCCACTTCGTGTCTCCACATGCTATCCTCGGCCTCATCACCTATATTCTCATGGGTCTTCAGGCCTTTGTTGGCTTCACCCAGTATTTCGTGCCACAGATCTATGGTGGCGTGTCGAACGCCAAGAAGCTGTACAAATACCACCGAGTGTCGGGTTATGTGATCCTCGTCTTGGCGCTGGCGACCATCTGCGCGTCGACGAAGACAACATTTAATACCGGCGTGTTGCATATGCAACTGTGGGCCGTGGTGGTGACGTCCGTGATCACCGTCTTGGGCGTCGGTGCGCGGATCAAGAAGCAAAAATTAGGCTTCTGAACACGATGGAGGCTGGTCTGCAGCAAGTATGCGAAAATGAAATCATCATCGCGGAAAGTCAATTATCCTCTAAACAGGGGAGAGAGAAACGTGACAGTCATCACGACGGTTTGGTCGCCAAGAATGAATGGAGAGTTTTGGGGGGTAGAGTTTGCGCTTCAGAAGTCGCGAGTCCGAAGAAAGGCATTGCACAGCGCTTGGTTATATTATCCCGAGTGTTGCCCAATTTTGGGTGTTGTATCTCCAATTGGTTCCGTAGCAGCGGATTGTAGATTAAAAATAGCGCCTTGTCATTTAACAGGTTCGGGAATGACGACAATTCTGGCATGAGATACGCGCACGGGTAATCGTGATTTTGCGTCGTTAGCGCGCCCAAGCTGCGCGTCCCCCATCTGGAGACCCCTTTTGCCTGTCTTGTGTGGAGCAATGTTGCTTTTTTCTACTTTTGTTGATACGACCCTTTGATCTTTATAATGATGAGAGTGTCATGAGAACTCTTCTGTGTACTGTATAATGTTAATCTTGTAATTGTCAGACTACCTGGCCTCCAATGCCACGTTTAAGCTGACTCCTTCCGACGACACCCTTGCGAAACCTCGAAACCTGAATACACTCCAAAACCACTGGAAATTACATCCCGATCGCCTCTAGCGCTCCAAATTACGACTCCACTGCAGTGAGCACGAGGATGCACGACCAATTGGTCGGTCAAGAGTCTGCGTCAAGAACTATTCACAGCCTACCAGTGGAACCGGGCAACCTTAAAGGACGTTGTGAACCGTCAGGCAATTTGAACACTTTTGCTATCTCTGCCGTAGACTTTCCAGCAACCAATTCCTCTCCAAAGCATTCGAAATCCGCCCTGCGCACCTTCCCAATTCTGAAAAATCATATGTCGCATGAGCAAATCAAACGCGACTCAGCTATCGCATCTTCGACCAAGGATACTTACATGGAGACGGAGGGCAATGAGACAAATGTTACAAATCCAGTTGGGGACCTGCCCAAGATAGTAATTGATCATGAGGAAGATGCGAAACAGGAGAAGAGTGTATTCAAGAAGTTCCATCTACATCCCATGCCACAAAGTTCAGGCGCGCGACCGGCTACAGCAACAGCGGATCTACGAGCACAGCAAAGACAGCAGGAGCCAGTGACACGACCATCTACAGCAAGCCACTTCAGAGGCATCGACACAGAAATACCGTCGAGTAGTCTTGCTGATTTGTCCGAATTGAGCAATCTGCAGTTCTCTCGCCGTGGCACATTACTGCTACACAACAAACAGGCAGATGCCGTATTCAAATCAACGGGACTCTCTGAGCTCTCTGCCAAAACTCCTGCTAAAGCGCCTGCTGAGGCATCCAATGAGACACCTACTGAGGGTACTACAACGGCTCCACAGCCTCGAAGAAAACTAAGTACACACAGATTGGAACAAATCGAGGGAACTGGCTCACGATTTTTATCTGCAGACGATGCTATGTTATCTCAAAAAGTACGCTCCATGTACGAAACTGGCAATGAAAATGTGACTGAACAATTTCTACGACCCAAATCAGCGGTGGCAGGAAACGTCAGAGTATCGCAAAGCGATGTACATGGCTGGCGAAAAGGAGACGCCTCTCTACGGCCGCTGAGCAGAGCAAGTACGCCTTTTCCCAGGGAGGAATACGAGACCGCTGGCGGTATTGAAGATTGGGAAGACATCAATGGAGAAGATGTGGATCGCTATGGCTTCATACTTCCCATCCAAGATGATTCTTCAAAGGCATCGAGGAATTCGTCATCACCAAGGCCACGAATGCATAGAATTTCAACCTCCCTACAATTAGCTTCACAAACACCACGCCGAAAGCGAACAGTCAGGAGATCACCATCAAATGCACAATCTTCTCGATCAACGAACCATCAAAACTCACCTTTTCGTCGACGAGCATCAAGGAAATCCCATCAGCCTGGAAGTTCACTACTCTCCGGCCAAAGCGCAAGCTCACGAAAATCATCTTCACAGAGCCGCTACCGCATCGCAACCAACAAGCTTCCCCACAACCGCAAAAGGCGCATAGTCGACGAAGCCGGAGACATGTTGACCCTTCCCCCGGGTCTCCCCGACATCGAAGAAGAAGGCAAAAACAACCGCATCGCGTCGAAAATCAAGTCGAAAGAGCTGAGCCGCGAGCAGAAATGGCGGAAGATGGCGCGGCCCATCCCCGCCAGCAACGACGCAACGACGAAGAAGAAGAAGGGCGGGGGCATGACGTTCGACTTCGACACGCGCGACCCGAAGCTGATCTCGCGGACGTGGAAAGGCGTGCCCGACCGGTGGCGCGCGTCGGCGTGGCATGCCTTCCTGGCGGCGAGCGCCCGGCAGCGCGCGATCGGGGAAACGGATGAGCAGCTGGTGGAGCGGTACTATGCCTTGCAGGAGGAGGATTCGAGGGACGACGTCCAGATCGATACCGACGTGCCCCGGACGATCAGCGATCACGTCATGTTCAGGAAGCGATATCGGGGAGGGTATGGGGAAATTTCCCTTTTGTTTTTTTTCCCCCTTTTTTCTGTTTGACTTTTTTTTGCAGAATGCAATTTGTCGAGGAAATCCCCCCATCATGCTCAGATTGTGCTAACTTGGGATGGGCAAATTCAAGGCAGCGACTCCTCTTTCGCGTTCTGCACGCCATCTCGCTCTACTTCCCCGATACGGGCTATGTCCAAGGCATGGCATCGATAGCGGCCATGTTATTGAACTATTACGACGAGGAACAGGCGTTCATCATGCTGGTGCGGGTCTGGGAATTGCGAGGCTTGGAGGCCCTGTACAAGACGGGGTTCGAAGGTCTCATGTCCACTCTCGCGACGTTCGAAAGGGAATGGCTCGCTGGCGGGGTGCTGGCAAGGAAGCTGGTAAGTCCCCTTCCCAAAGAAAAAAAGAGGGGAGAGAGAGGGAGAGAGAGTTTTCCTAGTTGCTTCAGGCTGTTTTGCTGCCCCCCTGTGATATCTACCCCCCTGAGACGTGCGTTACCGTACTGTCGGGGCCCTTCCCAGCCCTGTTCACACCGCAACGAGTTCCCGAGAGCCAGTGTATTGGGTATTCTCGCCCCGGCGACACCGTTGGGCGGGCATGCTCGGTCGCGGGTAGTGGGCCCCCATCTCACTCAATTGGAGGACAAAAAATGCATTCTTTTTGGGAGCACGCAAAGTTGAATCTAAAAGAAAGGGGTCCCCCCCTGGTCTGACAATTCTCGTATTGCAGGACGAACTTGGCATCGCCTCGACCGCGTACGCAACCCGCTGGTACTTGACCATCTTCAACATCTCCATCCCCTTCGCGGCGCAGCTGCGCGTGTGGGACGTCTTCCTGCTGCTCGGAGATGGCTCCGGCGCCGCGACAGCCTCTGCCGCCGCGGATGATGTTGAAGGCGGCGGCGGCGGGGCTGGTGGGCGCGCGGCTGGCGAGGAGCAGCAGCAGCAGGGCGTCGACTTTGCCGGCGCGGACCTCGACGTGCTGCACGCGACCGCCATGGCGCTCATGGATGCCACCCGCGAGATCTTGCTCGACTCTGACTTTGAAAATGCGATGAAGACGCTGACGTCGCAGATCCCCGTCCGGGATGAGGACATCCTAATGCGCGTGGCGAAGACGGAATGGAAAGCGAAGAAGAAGAGGGCTGCTTAATTTGGTGCATCGGGGGCAATTGGGTGAGGCCGGTAGGTGGGATCTGGGGGCCTTGCGAAGCGGCGCCATTGGTCAAACCTTTTTGACTCATGCAACTTTACCTTTGCACCTTTTTTTTCTTTCGATTGAAACCCTTGCGCTCGCCTCACGATTGTAAGCGTAGCAGAGGGGAGGCGGGCCACTCAGAGGCGCTCATGGCCACGTTTTCTGTTGTTGCAGCCCAAATCGCGTGCAGAAGGGAAGGCGCAGACGTAGGGCACATGCGTCGGTGCAGGATGGAAGCACCATCGACCTGCCAGAAGGAGCATCTTCTGGCTCAGATGGGTTATAGATCGGCGCCGCGGAAGTGGTTCAGGTGTTCCAACCCGCACACTGAGCCCTTGTGCTGGCCCTGCGTGGTGGGGTTGCTGCTCTGACCCAGGCTTAGCTCTGTCGATCGCTGAGATACGGTATGTAGTAGCGGTCCGCGTCGCGTGGCTTTTCTCACGTGGCTTTGGATCAGTAGGGCTATCCTCGCTTGGCGATTGTTGGGTAGCGAGCTATGCTGAGCTATGCTGAGCTATGCTGAGCTATTCTTCGCTATCGTCTTTAAGCTCTGGCCATACTGGAGTTGGATGCTTTCGAAGCAACGTGTGCAGCACTTTACGCGCCCTACACGAGATCGGCGCAACAGTAGTCGTCACTTTGCTGTTTCGGCGACAGCTTAATGTCTAATCCAAGCACTCTTACAGCACTATGTAATGTGTATTAGAAGCAATTGCCGTCCTGCCTCTTTGATAAATGAAATGGCAAAAACGAAACCTTGCAATCGTCTACATACGGAATTGCGGGTGCAGCTTCCCGGTGGAAAGGGTTACTTGAGTAGGTACTTGGGCAGTCGACTTGATAGAGTCAAGATTGCCACTCATCACCTCGTCACCCGGCTGTTCTCGAAGCTCAACGGCTGTTCGGACGGGACTAACGGCTCTCATTCGTCTCGAGATCCCCCACGTATGCGCCATCTGTAACGTCGAGTTCCCACCTTGGGGACCGAAAAGAGAGTTTCAGAGTAGATCACCTCGTCTGACCTTGCAGTATGCCCAAGCCGGCTAGTGTGATCTGCATCTTGGCTTGATTGGGGACGAACACCTTCTTTCTGTACGCCGAAAGTTTCCTTGTTGGATGCAGGGGGAAAACAAGCTCATCCACACAAAAATCAGGACAAAACACCCGTCTTGACTGACCCGGAAAGCTTCCGAGCGGCAAAGATGATATAGGTTCTCCGCGGACTACCGTTACAAGAGCTCTAGGGAACTTTATTCAGCATTATCCCAGATGGATGATTGCTCCCACTCGAGAACGTGCATCGAGATGGACGGCCATGCCGACTATCCGAATACGGCATTTTCTGGAGCTGAAGTCACCTAGATCGGTTGTCTCGACACGCATTGAGCAAACGTGAGGCTTTCACCGCGTTGCTACAAGCTTGGGTTTTGGTAAAATCAGCCCACTGCTTTGTCACCGCTCCATAGGAGGCCCGTCCAAGGCCTTTAGCTGGTCCCTGCATTTTCCCAGAGATCTGGGATGCTGCCTGGTCGAGACGGATGACTGGAGATGTGAACGCGAGATTGAGTTTCCCTTCGACTTCCCCTCTGCTTCCCCCTCTGGCCCGATGCGGATGCGCTACGGTTTTGCATAGATTCCACAGCAACACAACGGGCTAGCTCCAGCCTTGCATCTTATTAAACCTCGAAATGCCTAGGTAATTTGCAGTTTGCGTACGGAGGAATTGCTCCGTAAACCAACAAACTTAGCACCTTTAGGTTGTAACAAAGCACGTCGGCCGTCTGCAGGCGTTGCGCAGCGTTTCTTCACGCTAAGTTCGACATTCGCATTGCGCGGCTTCTCATTTGCTCAAGGGCTGCTATTAAAATGCATTTCGGAGCATTTATCCGCTCAATCTGTTTTGGCAAGTAGATCACCGTCCACTCAATTTTGCGGCTGCCGTTTTTGGCGTCCGAGTAAATCCGCCGTTAGATGAATTGACAATCTCGACATCTGACTACGATTGGATCAGAGTGCAAGTACCCGCCACGCCAGATGGGGGCAGCAAACAGAGGCCGCGTCGAGGAGCATTTCCCTCTTTGCTCTCGTGGCCATTGGCAGCCCCAATCGAGGCGAGCTACACACATTGCGAGACCAAAAGTAGGTTGCGAGGGCCCCCAGCTAATCTTAAGTCCCAGGCCCGAGCAGATGCTGGTCTAGATTGGCTCGCAGCTTCAGATCCTGCTTTCTGATGACATCCATTGTGCGGCAGCCTGGGCACGGCACGATCCTTTTCATTGCTATCATCTCCACGTTCCGGGGTCGCGGTGGGAACCCCCCAGTACATGTTCTCCCGCCACGAATATAGGTGGCCATGGCGTCTCATCCCCAAAAAAGCCCGCGGTGTCGGAGATGATGCTATGCCACAGTCAGCCACAAGGCGTCGAGTAACAAGATTAGGCGATCGATGAGCGCCGTCCAGACACGTTTGCTCCAGATCGAACGGCCATGAATGGCGAGCACGGCGCGGACTAGAGCCGCCAACGATATGTGTCAGCCGTTGGCCACATTTGATCACCTTGATTTTTCACGAGCGCGCGCCGGGTACACTGCCCTTTCCAGTACCATGTCCAGGCAGGATGCGCAGTGTTGACGGTGACCCAATTCCGCGTTCGCGGGCGTGACAGACTTAGCAAATGTAACGGGGAGCCACCAAGTTCGCTGATTCGCCTGGCGGGCCAGCGCCGCAAGTGAGAGGCCATCGTTGGCGCCGCTTCGAAGCTCTGGGAGGCGACACATGCACGTCAGTGTGTCTCCAGCCCAGGCGAAGGGCGGGCTCACAAAAGTGACGCTGGCGTCGCCGGCTCTCTCTACCCTGCAGCATTTGCAAAAGCCGGCAGCGCCACGCGAAGGCCTGCCGAGAGCACCATCTCCCAGGCCCCAGACCGCGCCTTATTTTCCCTTCACCTTACTCGTCATCTTTTTTTGCCTCCGAAGTCGTCCACCGTCATTCTTCCTTTCTTTTTTTTTTCTTTTCTCCGCCGGATGCTTATCCTGGTCGCGCTCCCTCCGCAAGCTGCAGCCGCTGAACCCGCTGAACCTGTCTGACTAGGTTCTGCTGGTTAATTTGTCTGACGTTTATTGCGCTGGCCAGCCCACCGTGCCGGATTGTCTTGACCATTCGCTCCTTTGGTTCCCTTTTCTCCTGCAAATTCGAGGTCGGGCCGCGTGTGCTGGTTCCGAATTGGTCTTCGTCTTCGGCTTGCATGCAACTCGAAACGTCCTTTCCTTCCTAAAACGCGTTCTCTTGCCTGGCGCTGTCAATCTTCCTGGAAATGGTCGAGTTCCGGCTGGCTCACCCACAGATCCGTCCGTAAGGATCTAGACTTTAACACTAACTCAAGGCCTCTGCACATCCCAGCATTTGATCAGCTTAACCACGCGAGCAGCTCTTCATGCTTAGCTGGGATCTACACTCACGCTTCCGTCTGACCTTCCCTACCAGTTTTCAAAGTTACCCAAAAGCCTTGGGCAAGGCTGGCGCACGCTCGCGGATCATCGCGTTGACCTGTCCGTATTGGTCCCCTTGTTCTTAAGTTTACTGCAACGGTCTGGTACACTTCTAAAGTGGGTAACTCTTCTCGAGCTTCTCCATAAAGTACACCCCTCTCGAGCTGCGGTGTACTCCACTACATTAGTGACGCCTTCTTCCCACCCCCGTTACATGCTTACGTTGTCTGTGTACTTTGATCTTCTGCCGGCTCCTTCAAAACTACATGAATACCTACCGAGCGCAGCTTCAAAACCGCATCAATGTTGCTAACGCTGTCCGCGCCAGCAAAGACCGAGTTTGATATCAAACCTCCCCATGACTACTCTCCGCCACTACCGAATTCTCTTGTGCGATCTTCCCCCAAAGCCAACGGCTATTCTTTACCATCACTGCCGGTCAGTGATTCCAAGACGATGAGTACGCCTCATCGCGGTCTCCCGCCACCTGCGGCGATGACCTTGCCTGATCCGAGCCGTGGCCAAGCTCCTCTTTCTCAGCCTTTCAACCAGATGCCTGCACCTCCTACTCAATGGCAAGGTGCTGAGGAATCTATGCGGAATTGGCTGATAGCCAAAGCTGAAGAGGACAAGAGGAGACAGGAAGAGGAGAAGACCAAGCAAGAAACGATTCGGCTGGATCAGCGCAAGATTGAGCAGTCCATGCTTCGGGAATCGCTTTCGGGTGGCATCCCGCAGCACCTCATCCCGTTCATTTTTGCCGGCATAGGTGGTGGGAATCTGACGAGTGCTAGCATGGAATTGTTTCAACAATACATGGCCCAAATCCAAGCGCAGCAGCCGCCGCTGCCGCAGCCTATTGCTGGGCCTCAGACATCTCCAGAAGTTCGGCGAGAGACGAGGATGATAAATCAACCTCAGTCAAATGCTTACAATGTAGCACCACAGCAAGCTCCACCACCAGCATTACCGGCTGGACCAATTTTGCCAGGACAACCAGTGGCTCAGGGAGCATCTGGATTTCCACTCGGAGGCGCCTCTCCCTCAAATCGAGCCAGAGCCTCAAGTCTTGCCGGTGCACCGACATCTGCGCCTCGACCACCTACTCATTCGGCACTACCGAGACTGACTACGAATGAAATGCAAATACATCAACCACCAACTTCTCAAGGAGTTCACCACCTGCAGCAGGCTGCGCCATCTGGCCATCAAGAGCCAGCAGCTTCCTCGCCATCCATTTACTTTCATCACTGGGTGCCGCCTTCATCTCAAGCCGAAAAAGCTTCGGAGAAACAGCCATTAACGCCATCAGGTAAATCAAGACCATAAATCATCACATCAAGCCGAATCTCTGATTCAAGAATCTGGATGTAGAATACACGAATTCGCCCAAGAAACGAAAAGCCCAGGGCTCGCATGCACCAGCCCCAGCGCCCTCGACAACTCAGCATCAGGGTACTTCACCAGCCTTCTCTCAGGTTTCATCGTCTACATCTACAACCACGACCCCTGGGAAACGCAGCCAGCATGCTCGAAATCGCAGCGATGTGTCGACTCGCGGTCCCGACGCTCAGACGAGACCGGTGAGCCGGCGAGGCGGTCAATTTTACGAGTTCGCAGCTGATGAGGCTCATGCGCGTCGCCGTTCTGAGGACCAGAGCGAGCGGCACCAATCCGTCCAGAGGGAGACCCGGCACATGCAGCCATCCCGATATTCGTCGGTGTCACGACATGGATCTGAACCTTCGTCGCCAAAGAAAGAGGAACTACCAGGTCGAGCTCTACCCTAGACTGCATTCAATTTTTTTTTCCTTTTTTTCGAACTTCAGCCAGCAGACGTTACGCACCAATCGTGGCTAGCTGTGCATGCGATGCCTCTTTACTACATCCAACGTTCATATGTTTTGTCATTTATTACTACGAGACTACCACTGCATTTTGCATGCATGTACATGTTGCTTGCACATTCGGAGCATATACCCTTTTCAGCACCGGTGTTGGTTTGGAGCCTTTTCTTTTCAGAAACGGGAAGGGGGGGCAAGGGGAAGGATTGTGGCATGATCCGGAACCAACAAAGTCCTTCTTTCGGCTTGGGGCCCGCTTTCCTTGCCCTTCCATTTCCCACTTAGGGTTGCACACACGCATGGCGTTTTTCTTTCTTGTCTCCCTCATGTCATTACGGTGTAAGATACATTTTGGATTCCTTTTCTCCCCGCTCGGGAAGGCTTTTAGCCTCACTTCTTCTTCTTCTTCTTCGTTTCGCGTCGTTTTTGGGGATCCGATAGACTGGACCTTTCGGACTCTTGGGGTGCTGGTGCCGGGTCGCACCCTTTTTAACCAAGAGCCGGACTATGAGGCAACGCTGGCCAATTGTTTTCTGTTTCTCGAGCCGTTTTGATGCATCAGCAGCGGCTGTTACGAGTCAGTCGCCCGCTGTTCTCTATTCGGACCGAGCCCCACCAATTTACGTTTTTTCCTTCGCCAATTCTGATCCTATAGCTACGCAGAGGTCTGCATACGGGTGCCCGTGCACGCAGATATCTGCACGGTTTCGGCGGTACCCTTGGGTTTATTTAGATGGCACAGCGCCCATTCATGTATATACGTATGTAGATCCCAGCGAGCCTTGACGCACCCAAACTCCTGGAATTCAACGCTCCCCTCGCTGAGTGGCCAGCACCAAATGTGCTCAGCATTAGTGTTTCATACGATTACACCCTGCTGATGTCAGACGGCGTGCCTTAAAAGCCTTCCCCCACCACAATACCCGGAAACGTTGAGTACTAAGATCTTCCCATGGTTGTGCTAGCCAGCACACCTCCACGTTATCACCGTCTTTTTGAAACATAGTTTCCCTGGTGCGTGCAGTGGGGTTGTGGGGCGATGGATCCAAGGTCGAGAGCTACTGTACGGAGTACAATAATCTAGCTGTTAATTCTGCGCCGCTAAGGAGCTAAGCGAACCGAGTTTCACTGCAAACCGTTTCACGGAAAATTTATACCCGAGGCCCGTTTTGGCGAATTGCATTCTTGATCTATCATGGCTGGCGGAGTGGCTTCCATCTCATTTGGCAAAAAGCCCCACTAGTCTTGGCTTGCGGCTGGAACCAAGGCGAAAGTTTATTACCAGTAGTATGCTTTTGAATTCCAATCAGTCTGTGACGCATATACGAGCAGAACATGCACTTTCCTACTAGATCTAAGGACTAAGGGAAGAACGGCTGCGTCTCATTACTATTCTTTACCAGTTTATACTTAATCTACTCCGCACTTCGCCTTTTCAGGAGTCTGTACCGCAGAAGTTTGATTGCCTGTTTTTGTTGGTGTCTTGACGCCTTCGTACCATGGAGGGTTGCCGTCGTCATCGAACTCTGCAAATTGAAAATATGTACATCTATTCTTGGTCATCAGCATCGTATTCTCCCGAGCTCCCAAAACATCATCTAATGACTTACCCTTCTTGACCTGGTGTATAAGACGCGTGACACATCCACATCTGGATAGTCATTAGTTATCATCGCTGATGATGAGATTACGAAAGACCAAAGGAACATGTGGGCGCCTACATAACGACCTCTGTTTTCCTTCTTCTTTTGGACACACCTTAACACGGCAGGAATGCCACAGCGACACTGTGGCGTCCACTGCGGGTTGAGATGCTCTTTGTAGCAACGGTAGGTTATGTTGATCCTCTTGTTTCCTGCGACGGGATGCGGATCGATTGCCTGGCTAGGGCTGATACTATGCTTCCATTCCTCCTGCATCTCAGCGTGCATGACCAGTAACGAGTTGTGAGGGAGGTGGATGGCGATCTGCCCTTCAGCATCCGCGCGAGACTGCTGACCCTCGGTCAGGTGGGAAGGATCATCCCGAGCAACAATACGCCGAACTCGGAACTCTCGCGCGACTCCCAGCGAGAGGCTTCCAATGATGGCTCGAGGACCGATGTAGGTAAGTTGGTCAGAGTGGTATCCTACGCTCTCAGCCGGCCCGTCGTAGCAGTTGACGAAGGAAGCATTCGGTATCCACTCATCGGGGGATTGGTATTTGAGTTTCTTGCCTTCAGGGTAGTGTTCGCGGATGCGCCTTTGGATCTCTTGGTTAACTTTTTGCTGAACGACAGCAGAGACACGGCGCATTTCCGGGAGTGATCTTCGCACGTCTTTGATCTTGCTCCCATTATACACGTAATCAGTCGTTTGAGCCCTTGCCTCTTCCAGGCTATCTACGTAGAATGCCATGGCATGTGGACTATTG
The DNA here is from genome assembly GCA_021030915.1 of Astrothelium macrocarpum. Classification (NCBI taxonomy): domain Eukaryota; kingdom Fungi; phylum Ascomycota; class Dothideomycetes; order Trypetheliales; family Trypetheliaceae; genus Astrothelium; species Astrothelium macrocarpum. The sequence continues at coordinate 132,450 of JAGEMR010000023.1, forward strand.
ACTTCTCGTTCAAAAAGCTTGAACGTAGCCTTTTGAAAGCTAGGGACCTCCTCTAGCAATTCCCGAAGAAGAGCGTCAGCTTGGGTAGCTGGAAGAAAATTATGGATGATTGAGCATGGCGTGAGGTTTTCGATATCTTCGGGCGAGTATAGATGCAAAGTCTTGCCCTTTTTTGTAAGTAGTTTCTTCTTACTTGGAGAGGTAGGGTTCGAATTTTGAGGTAAGGCAAAGGATGTCAGAGAAGATTGGTATCCTATCGTCTCTTTGCGAGGTGATTTTGCATTCTCATTCGGGGTAAGTGATTTCGAAGCTTGCTCTACCGAGCCATCTGCAGATAAGAGGCTCTCCAGAAGCAGACTTTGATCAATTGATGGATGTAGTGAGGACAACACGGCTAATTTGAAGTCGGTAGAGTCGTCATCGAATGAGACAGCGAGTTCTTCGGTGTTGTCGTCGAGTTCTGAGATACGTTGACGCTTCCTGGACACGAATGCATCCATGGTCCATACTCATGATGAAGACAATCTTTGATTTTGCCGTCGGGGTCAGAAGCCAGATTCAGAAGTCGCTTAGAGCAGAAACGATTATCTAGAGTATCTACAAGCCCTTCAACGTAGAAAGGTCTCTGAGAAGATACTGCTTTTATGTAGTTGGATTTGGGTAACTTGAGTCAAAGCCCACGTGGGTGTGTAGCATGCAAAACCTGCAAGCGTTTGTCCACTCTAGGAAGGATTCCAGTTTGAGCAGTGCTGCCGAAGTGGCCAATAGAAACTTAGAGAGATTCTTGGCCTTGAGAGAATCTTCTCAATAGACGAGCTTGTACTAGGGTTTAAATTGTTGAATAAGATGCCTTGGTGAGTAGTCGTACGTAGAAAAGTAAGTATGCGCAGGTGCAATTTTTTGGTTGACCTTCTAGGCCAAGATTCTTTCTGGTCTATTTTTGCTAAGAAATTGTATGGAAAAAGTTTTATCGATACCCGATATCTGGCGTCCATGCGAGCCGCCGCTAGTACGGTTCCGCACGCTAGAGTGCTAGCACTTGATCCGCCAAAAGCCAACATTGTCTGCTACGAAATTTTCAAGATACGGAAAGCGAAGGAATATTGCAAAAAGATCAGCTCAAAATTCAATGGGATACACTCGACTTGGAGAAGAAAAATAATCGACATAATACATCAAAAAGAAAAGAGTGCAGACATTCTAGAATATCATAATGGATTTTAAAGAAGGGCGTCTGAAAAATGTTCTGCGACATGACCTTTACGTGAGTCTGATTGGAGCTTCTGAAATGTATAACTCTACATTCTCATATCCGTCGTGCATAGCCAGGTACTTAAGAAAAAGGTGTCTCATCCTATGTGAGGCAATATGTGACGGAGGGATTTGGAGACAAAACAATCCTACGACTGCATGGATCTGAGATTCTTGTTATCAATGATATAGAGATGTACAATTCGTACACGAGATAAAACTTGATGACTCCATGCTCTGCAGCCATATACATGAGCGATGAGCTCCCTTCATACAAGGATTTCAGGCAGTATTTTTACTACGAGTAGTCCTTCTTGTACAATTCCCTCGCACTAAAAGATTGTAACACGTCCAAAAAAAAAACACCGTTGTCTGAAACATGCGATGCCTCTGTAGCTAAACGATGTACGTATATGGTCCACGTAGCCACGGTCTGTCAAAAGGAATTCAGCCATCTCGTGGATTCAGGTGGCTGGCCCCGATCTCAGACTGCAAATAAGACACCCAATTAGGAATAACTCTGACATTACAGAGATACTCTCAATCCGCACCAGACCTCAGGACCATTAGAAAGCAGCCGGCTGTGCTTCCAATCAATCTCAGAAGTTTGCCTGGTATGTTTGTGATACAATGCTCCACACTTATATCTGCATGTAATCGGAAGCTCGACCGAACGGCACAAGAAGAGGTAGTGACAGGGTCCTTCTTACGCTTTATCAGGCGTGTCGTGTACGAGCTGAAGTGCGGCACGAATCGAGATGTCACAGGGAGCAGTAGGCCAAGCTTTCTACCACATTACCGACAAGCTAGAACAGAAAAAGTAAGTCCGAATACGGTCGACACCGGAAGCGTTCCTTCGATTCGAATATGGAGCATAGCCGAGGTAAATGTTATAATAGTCGGGTTGATGACCAACTAAAGTAGACGTGTTCCTTTGACCGGCTGGATATTACCTCGGAGTTTACTGAAGTACTCAGGTATCCATAGTTGACTGGATTAATTAGCAAGAATGCTTGACCGCAGTGAGACATATATCCTTGTATAGAACGGCTAATTAAGCGACTCATGACAGATCTCGTTTATCTTCGGACGGCAAAAACAGGCCGAACCTCAAGGTTACTAATGCCTTCACTGACAATACCCTCTCCCAGCTCTTTGTTGGCCTTCTCTATCAGCCTGTACACATCCTCGTAGCTATCATCTCTGCTACCTACAAAGTCGAACCTGCCGCGCTCGGCATTCCAGAAGAATGCGCCTCCCTGCGTATTCTCGGACTCCCACCGCTGCTGCACCTTCATGTCTTTATCAACAGACATCAGATCCGCCGGCGCATCGACCACGATGAATAACACATGTGTGCCACCGAACCATGCGAACAAATCAACTAGTGAGTCGTCCTCGCGTTGAAGCACCGCCTCAGGCACAGCAATGCGTCTAATGTACGATCCAGTGCTGACGTTCCGGTTGAAGAGATCCGGTTCAGACAGTCGATCGTCGGGCTCGCAGAGAAATTCGAGCCATCTTTCGGGCGGGACGTACAGCACGTCACATTCTGGGTCAAATTGGCGAACGAAGATAGGGCGTTGTTTGTCCTCCTGAGGACGTAACTCGATACCATGCTCGCTCGCCCAAGCCAAGGCTATGCTACGAGCCTCACGGTTGACAAAGGCCAACGGTATCTCAAACACCATATCGTACAACATCTTGTGGAAGAACTCAAAGTTAAGATTGTTATCGTCGTCATCAGGGTCGTATTGCTCATCGGATTCTGTCAGCCGTCGGGGACGCCAACATCCCTTTCTGTAGAAGTATAAGGCTGGCCCCACATTGGGCAGAGCCTCGCACCATATTTTGTTGCGTAACTCTGGAGCGAGGCTCGAGAAGAGGGGGAACGTAGTAGAGTTGTTTGCTGTTACTGCCATGAGTTTTGGGGTGTCTGATATTTGCGAGTGTGTGTAAGGGATGTGGAAGAGTTCCTACGTGGTGAGATATGAGGATTAGAAATTCGCAGTAGAGCTTCAGGGAATGTCTGCTCACCCTTGTGCGGATCTGATGATATTCTTTGTACTGGATTGCTTGATCTCGACATTCAATGATGTCAGCCTTGTCGTCAGAATGCAGTGAATTTGCGGAAACAGCGGCCGGGCGCGATTCTCCACATTATGGCTTGAATATCGTCGCGTCAGGAGACGTTGAAAGATTGTTTCAAAGTCACCAGGTGGTCTGTACAGAAGCTTGTACAGTGACAATAACAAAGTATCACAAGGCAAGGAATAGCAGGGACATGCCTTTCAGCTGACTAAGGGCGTATTACCATGCATATGCCAGAAGTTGCTGTCATAAGTTATGTGATTTGCGAGTTCGGAACAAACTCTATATTTGCAGCCTTATCAATCCTAACACCTTTTCAACTTGTACCCAAAAGAGCTGTTGGTTGTCGCAGTCAATTGTGGCTCATTCTTCTTTCAATCAAACATTGACCTGACCGGTCGACCGGATTCCTGGTCTCGTCCAGTCAAATGTATCCTCGGCTGGCCCAACTCGAAGTCGCCGAGCCGTTGTTGTAGTCGATTTGATGAAAGATAGTCCACTGGTAACGACAGTGTCCTCCTGCTCAGTCATGACAACATCCAGCGTAATACCAGGAGGAACTTTGAATATACGATTGGTCATAGCCTCATCAAAGTTTCGCAGAGAGCCCATCTTGATCGATCGGGGCCAGTTCCCAGCTCTTTCGTTGGCTAAAAGTCCGGTGTAGGCGGCCTCTCAGCCTTATGATGGTCCTTGCAGAGTTGGTTCTGCCGCTGCTGGGGCCGTAAGTGCCGCTTCCCGCACCACGCACTGTAACCGACATTGGGTTAGAGGATGGCTTCAGGATGAGATGGCCCTAGGGAACGTAGGCGAGGCCGTGTATAAGGTACGCCTGACCTGAACACACCAAAGTTCGGCTGGCCAATCAGATTTCCGCGAACCTGCTCTGGTCAACCACCGGAAATGACCTGACCTGACCTGTCTTGTCTTTCCGCGTATTTCATTCAAACGTTCTTCAAATGCTCTGGATTGACTTTTCTAAATACATTTCAAACACATTTGAATGACGCTAAAGATCCATTTTGTTATATCAAACTTATGCTAAGGCCCAGTGGTCAGATTGATAAGGAAGTACAACAAATCTGTCAGCGATCGATTGTGACAACTATCTGCTCTTTGGAATAGACTTTGGCCAGGGAATCGGATTGTTTGTGACAGTTATCGACTTCTCGATTTGCAAGCGGCTGAGGTGGTGTGTTGTAATGAGGTCACACGTGAGATCAATCCTGAGAGGCACAGAGGTCTACCTTAGTGTTAGTTGGATAAAGTAAAGACTCCGGGGGAATGTGTATCAAAACATCGCTTCGAAGATGACATAGTCTGGAAGAAGTCGTCATTGTCATGCCTGAAAGAGGTACATTGGAAGAACGCGTCCTTCCCAACAGCCTGAAAAGGCCAGAGCCTGTTCAACCAAGCCCAAAAAGGCATTTTATCTGATGAGCCTCAATTATCCATGGTATCTTTGAACCCAAAAAGAGTTTACCTCTGGCTGGCCTGAATGGGCTAGCCTTCATTCAAGCAGATCCGAAAACGCCAGAGCATCTCCCTTCGACTCTGAAGAGCCGTCATTACTGGAGAGCCTGAAAATGCCAGAACATCTTCAGATGAATACAAAGGGGTGATTTAGGATATAAGAATGATTGCTGAACCAGACGAAGGACTTTCGACAGAACACTCACAACAACTCATCCAAACATCTACTACACAAACTCTCAAAACAACAAAAACCAAGTTATTATTCATAACTTAACCCACAAATTTTTGCCAATATGTTCAGCCTCAAAGTCTTATTGTTCGCTTTCTTCTTGCTTGCAGCCGATGTCATGGCTGCCAGAGTCAACTACGTCTGCAGGGATGGCTCCGTAAAGAAGGGCGGAATTGGAGACAAGGTCAAGAAGGCCGGTGGATCAGTCTCGGACGAGTTCGGGAAAGAAATCGTGGAGAAGATGGCAGAATGGTCCGACCGTGAATTCAAAGCCTCAAAACACGAAGCCACGGGCATTATTACCGTTACATACGACGGTGAAGCCAAAGACAAGGCTGAGGCCACTACGAAGAACAACGAGGCCGAACAGATCGTCAACAAGCACAAGCCAAAGGCGTAAATTTAGTCGGTAAGTTCCCACGCTCTGACTGACAGTACATCTGGTTGCTCACAGTACACTGACGTTGTTCTGGATTCTAGTTGGTCTGTAGATCTCTACCTGTGTTGACAAGGGCGGAACTGCAGGTCATCAGTCTGGAAACCGTATCGGTGATATAGTTTACAAGACGAGAATGGAGGATTTAAAAGGTAGCTTTCAGTCGTAGCAAGGAGTTCTCTGCTGGAGTTTCAGCTCGGCCGACGAAAAGCGGGTTCCCATCTTTTTAGCGTTCCTTTGAGGATTCAGGAAGTCTTCGACAAGAGCGCGTTCGCTCGCTTTATAAATAGACATTCGTTAAAAAATTAATGTTTTGTCAGATTTCAATCGATATCGAGAACTGCTGCATATGACACTGTAGAAAAGGATGATCTGGTAAGGCAAAAAGGTGCAATCAGTAAACTTACTTAAATGGAGTACGTCCAATCTTTTACACCAAAGAGGCTTCACTAACACTCACCAGGACACAGCCAGGCGAGTGTGACTGAATCAGGTATCAAAAGGTTTCCTAGAGGGTTCAATTGAACGGTCGCGTTCAAGTTGTTACCTCAAGCAGGGTGGATCATCTACGGCCAGCCAATTTTGTGAGCAGTAATCTTGTACTTACCGGTCGGCATTCTATGACAATCATTGTTGTCGTCTCTGGCTCAAGTTAAGGCATTGCTCATGGTTGCGTTTGATTTCAACAGCTCCACATCAGTAGCGTATGCTAAATGAGTAGATCTGAATTGGAGTGTCATGACTCGGATCATTGAAGCTCTTGCATTTGTGTACGAAGCACGACCGTGCATGAGGCCGTACGAAATTCTACGCTAAGCGCCACTGCCCCACTCGAGCAGCGCCAACATTTGCCCTCGGTTTTCCCTGCCACTCTCGGAGCAGAGAAGACTCATTAAACAGACGGGACACAACCAAGTAGCGATTTTCGAACTCCATCAAACTAAGCAGAGAGAACCAAAGAGATCCAAATGCAAAGGAACAAGATTTATAACCGCCTTCAATCTCACACTTGACATTGGGGTCTCGTAGGTGATCACTTTGTTTTTATCTACTTCAACCTCGGGAAACACTGCCAAAAATGGTCCCAGAATTCATGTCAACGAATGCGTGGGAGCATTGAGCACGTGAATATCTTCTTACCCTCTGTACCCAGCCACATTAGCCACGATGCTGGAATTCAACACGCCTGGCTGGAATGGCTACAGCGTGAAATGGTCGCCGTACTTTAATTCTCGCATTGCCGTTGCAACTTCTGCAAACTTCGGCCTTGTCGGGAATGGCAGGCTCTACATTCTCGGACTCACGCCGAAAGGAATTGTCGCCGAAAAATGGTAAAGGTCTCCTGCGTGCGTTGAGAAAATTTGAGTTCAGCCATAAACTAAAAAAATGACCAGCTTTGACACTCAGGATGGCCTCTTTGACGTAGCATGGGCCGAAAATCACGAAAATCAAATCCTTGTCGCCAGTGGAGATGGCAGCATCAAGCTCTTCGACATTTCGCTTCCCGAATTTCCCATCAATTCATGGTCCGAACATGCCCGAGAAGTATTCTCAGTGCATTGGAATCTCGTCTCTAAAGAGACATTTCTATCTTCATCTTGGGACGGATGCATCAAGATCTGGAACCCGAATTCCGCATCTTCTATCGCAACCTTGCCCACGCATAGCTGCACGTATTCTGCAGAGTTCAGCCCGTACAGCCCATCTGTACTGAGTTCAGTAAGCAGCGACAGTCACTTGCGCTTATTCGATCTTAGAACCCCTGCGAGCGCAAGCAATCATCTTGTGCTAGCCCTACCAATTCACGCTCCTCCAAAAGCAAGACCTGGGGTCGCGCCGATGCATGGTGTTCCGCCGAGTGAGGCGCTCACGCATGATTGGAACAAATATCGGGACGGAGTAATAGCTACTGCAGGAGTGGATCGCGCAATTCGGGTGTTTGACGTGAGAGCCCCAGCACAAGGACCCACGTCCACCTTACAAGGCCACGATTACGCTGTCAGGAAGATTACCTGGAGCCCGCACCTATCGGATCTGTTGCTCAGTGCAAGTTATGACATGACTTGTCGTGTATGGACGGATGGTAGCAATGAGGGACCTCAATTCGGCGGAGAGCCGCCTGAATTTAGCGGAGGTAAGGAGATGGGGAGAATGGGAAATCACACGGAGTTTGTGATTGGGGTAGACTGGTGTTTGTTTGGAACAGAGGGATGGTGTGCAAGTACTGGTTGGGATTCCCGGTTACTAATCTGGGACGTCAGAGCGGTTATGGGTGGTTAATTCGGTAACAACATCGCACCGAAAATCGTGCGGAACCAAGGGCAAAGGTGTCTGCTAACTACTGCTCTATAGAAGTGCGAATTTGTTCAAAAGAAGCATAAAGACAGCATGAATAGCATCGGTTAGTGTCGCTTGGATGACTGATCAATGCTTTCGACTGCATAGCGTAATATGTATTAAAGCGTAATCTTTGTTGGTTGTAATGGCCGGTCTGACGGGATCACAAGCGAGAGCATTGGGATAACTTGGAAACCTACCTAGGTTAAAAACTTGAATTGTAAACTCTGAGATCCACATTTCCTTTAGTGTACAATGTACCTCGGGTAGATGAATGAAGCTAAACGACAGATATAATATTTCAGAGACAAATCTGAATAGAACAATATTTTATCAAATATTTGTTTCCTGTCAGACCTCATTCTGGAGACTCAACATGCCTCTTTATGATGTAGAGCATGTTACACCACTCACTGATCAAGTCGAAGCGGACTTGGCCAAGGAACTCACACGAATTCATGCTCACCGATTCGGGACACCATCATTCTTCATTAATGTTCGATATACGGATGTTTCGACTCAAAAGGTTGTTCTTTTCGAATACTCACAGATTGTATTGCCCAAGCTGATAAGGGTCCAAGGTCTTCCGTGGAGGCATATTGAGAAAGTATAACCGTATCATTTTCAGATGTCGGGCCGGAGAGATGCGGTCTGTCGCGTTGTACAATGAACATTGTGCTTCAATCGTCAAAGCTTGGGAGCAGATCGTAGGGACAGGACCGGAAAAGGAATTAAGGGCTGTTTGGGTACAAGCATGCCTAACTACAGCCTTAGAAGCTAATTTCTTCCGGCCTCAGGTGGGCTTGACTTGATTTGAGAGAAGGTCTGAACATGATTTGTTAATACAATCCAGGCTGGAGAGGAGAAAGAATGGCTGCGACAGCACCAAGATGAATTCCAAGAGCTTGCTGATGCCGGTGATGAAGATATGAAGGGCTTAATGGAAGAGTTAAGAACTCGAGCTGACTTCGCTGATGTTATCAGAGATCCAGGAGGATTAAGAACGTAGCCAATCAGCGCGCGTCTCAATGATAATCATCGTAGCTGACTGTTGGGAACGAGGCAGAGGACTTGGGAAAAAGAAAGGGAAGACCGGAGCGTATCAGAACTCGGACTTCCGCTAGCTCTGCTGACGGCATGACTTCTTTCGCTCTCGTGCTTGTGATACTGCTAAATTCCCTTCGTTCACATCTTGCAAATTGCTTGCAAATCAACTTTCTTCCATTCGCCAACGAGATGAGCTAGATAGTGTCTTCGTTGATATTTCAGCCGACTGACGCGTCTCCAAAAGCTTGATTAAGGTGTTGCGATTTTCTTCCATCGGATAGACGTGATGGACGAGCCAACTGATTCTAGACCTCGTCTTCTTTGCTTGCATGGTGGCGGTGTAACTGGCAATATCTTCAGGGCACAAGCCCGTGCTATCATCAAATACCTCCCCGAGTTTCGGTTCATCTTTGCAGACGGACCCCATTTTTGTGACGCTGGCCCGGGCATTATTCCAGTATATAAGGATTGGGGCCCTTTTAGAAGATGGTTGCGCTGGTTGCCACACCACCAGGCAATAGACTCACCGACGGCCGTCGAAGAAATTCAGTACGCAATAGACACATGTGTCAAGGAAGATGAGGGAACTGGGCCAATCGTAGGACTCATGGGTTTCTCACAAGGTGCCAAACTTGCGGCCAGTCTACTCTACGAGCACGAAGCACGAGTGAAAGCTACGGGATCTGCACCTACCCAATATCAATTTGCGATACTGCTGGCTGGACGGTGTCCCTTGGTATCTCTCAGTTCCCTGACTAAATCACCCGGCCTTGTCGACGCTGGAGAGGTATCAGAAGGATTTGACACATCAAAAAACGATCGCTCCCATATTCTTTCCCTGCCTTCGATACATGTTCACGGATTGAATGACCCCGGTCTTCACTTACACCGGCAATTACTCAACGACTATTGTGATCCTACTTCTACCACACTCATTGAGTGGGATGGCGAGCACCGAGTCCCTATCAAACAGACAGACGTTGGAAGGGTTGTTGATGCCGTCAGAGATGTGGTCAAGAACAAGACGACGATCCAAACGTAAAAAACACATATTCTCATGCATACTACATCCGTCTGCTGGATCGCAAATGAAACAGACGAGAATTTGGGGGTCTGGGCCCTTGTGAAGTGTGCCCACGGCACTCGCGTGGACGACAGTTGGTTCTTTCAAGATTTTTAGATAGAGATTTTATAGACCGTTGAGCGCGCTGAACGTTGAAACGCATGGGAACTCGTTCGTTTTCAGGCCGCTCATTGGAAAGAATGTGGGCTGCTTGCATGAATTATTGGGTTCTTTCTGAAGAGCGATGACGATCAAAGATGAGATTGAGGTATCCCTTGCAACCATGAGACGAGTTGCTACTCTGGTAGATTGGACGACAGCATAGACTTAGACTTGAATAAAAATTATCCATAGACGCAAACTTGCTTCAATGTGGGAGTTTTTGTCTGTCAACCTGGCCTTGCTCATCGGCATACGAGTTGTATTATGTGGTCTGCTTACCGTCCTGGATAGTCATTGATTCGAGACATAGGCTCATTGCCAACTCAAGTGAACCTTAGCTGCTATTTGGGAAGCAGTCAGGCAATCAGAAAGTAGAAAGATATCTACCAGTACGGAGTTCTCCGCATTCAGAGCCAGTAATGTGGGCAGTGGCTGGGACATGTGAAGACTCGCACTTGACTAACATGCACATACCAATTCCGAGCTGTGCCACACTCAGACTCGCATGCTTCTGGACCTCTCGAAAGCCATTAGGATCACAGAGGATGGAGAGTCGAAACAGGATTGTAAAACGCGTGGCTGGACGCGTCCGGGATGATCGCGCCAAAGGCCAGCCAATGATTGGAAAAATGACCGTGCTCCACGCAAAATAGCAGCATCAAGCCGAACCCAGTTACATAATTCCTCGGCGCCTATGCAAATGCCGTGAAGACTGCCTGGATAATTGATGCAAGAATTGTGTGCTTCTCAGCTGCACAAAAGTTATCGAGTCTTAGTCCAATTTATCCATCTCCTCCATCTCTCGATCATCGCCGGTCCAACCCTCCCGCAACGGCCGTTTCCCTGCTGCCTTACTCTCCTTTGTGCTCCGTAGCTACCTTCCGTTCTTCTTCCTTGTCAAGATCTTGCCTGAGGTCGCTGTACTCCATATTTGATTTTTACTTCTCTATTTCTCCGACTGACGGCACTCGATTACATGATATGAGTTGTTCGTATATGAGCCCCTCCCTTGACAGTGCGTCTGTGTCTTCGGCACCCTGTCTCTCCCAAATGGACCATGTCGAGCAAGCCGGCGATGTCGCAAGCAAGGTCCTTAAGCGGGCTCAGATCTCAAAGGTTCATTCAAATTTCATTTAGTACTGGAATTGGACTGACAGTTTTCCAGATGACCCGAGCACTGCAAGACCGCCTGGCCCTCGCTAACGTCAAGGTTAGAAATGGATGGGAGCATCTCAGCATTGAAACAATTGAGCCTGAACTTGAAAAAGAACTCAAGAGGAAGCGTCCCACATCTAGCAATGATACTCTATCAGACTCTTCGTCTAGTGTTTCGGGTCGATTCAATACCTTCAGCTCCTCACCCCTCACCGGACCGATGTTCTCTGACGAGCTAACTGGGTCGGGTGGAAGCATGTATGGACAGACGAAGCGATTTAAATACCAACAACAAAACCAACGGCCTGCATCTGCGTCTTATGATCGTAGAAGACTACGCTCGACCAACAACACAAAGTCTTCATGGAAGAGCGCATTTCAACTTCCTGCATCTTCACCAACCAAGCATGACCGCTTTGATCCTCCCAAACCTGCCAAGATCCCCAATTATTCTTTTATGTCAAATGCTTCTACCATACCCGACGAACTGTCTCCTTCAATTTCGGACAACGATGACGAACAAGACCTTCCAACACATTCCTTCCAATTGACCGCTTCACAAATCACATCGTCTCCTCCATGCACCCCTCCTCCAGGAGCAAACCGCCACACGCGCTTCTTATCAAAATCATCACACGATGTTACAATGTCACGCACACCCAAGACCGGTGAAGAAGGCGCCGACCTGCTTCTCTATCTTGCCACCTCGCCATCACCTGCACACCCCTCGGACAACCAAAAGACTCGCGTATATGCGCCATCCACCCCACCAACGAAGCACACCCCTCTCCCTTCGTCCATGATGTCCACACCCGGTGGTGGCGGAAGCAATCTTCTCGGCTTTGGCATGAACACCCCATCACAAAATTTCAACTTTGCCGACTTTGTCAACATCACACCCAGCCCGGCTCAAGGACCATGGTCGCGCACGCCTATAGCTCCCAACCGAACGCCGCTAGCTGCTCGTGAGGCTCGTCGAAAGCTGAATTTCTCTGGAGCCAGCCCTGGGCTCGGCGGTTTGGAGCGGCCCAAGGAGAATGGACTCGGCATGGAACTTGGAGGCGAGCTGGTCAATTGATGACGGCATAGGTAGTGACAATGGGTCAGTAATTCATCGACGGAGTACTATTCGACGGGTCGCTACTCAGTGGCTGAGTACACCGTCGTCTTGACCGTGTTTCCCCTTTCACTAGCCTTTATGGCCTGACCATTCTTTTCATGAATAATGATTTCGTTGGAGGACTTAATTGAATTAGCACCACTTTGCGACGGATACCCCTCCCTAATATCACCACAAGTAACATATGGCTATATTGTATCTCTGTCTGCGGGCTGGATAAGAGTATTTGCGGTATTTGCCTGGCGGCGCTGCGACTGTTTTTTCTTTGCTGGTAATAGGAACAGTAGGATCGACATCGATGCTCACGCATTCGACTGGACATGCTAGCTCTGCTGGCTTGGGACTTGAAGTAGGATTAGCTAGCGTAGATAGCAAGCAAATACAAATCATTCAAAAGAGCGGATTAATATGGATGGTGCATTGCGAAACTTGACTCACACTTGCAGCATTTCTGCAGCTAGTGTGATGGACGCGTCGACGCGTCAAGGGTAAACGCGCTAATTAAGCGACTTGAACCAGCTATTTATAGAATAGTCTTCTTGTGCTCTCTTCTTATTGGTCAATTAAATGGGCAGGCTGGAGAGGGGCTTTGCGTTATCGTCTACGATAAAGCGAATGATGTAACAATGGACGTGCCAATGATGATCAATTTGTCGTGAGATGGCTTTGCGATCTCCCAACTTGTATATTCCACTCTAACAGCGAATCCAAAACGCAACACCCAAGATGCCCCCTTCGTAACACCATGATCCAATAAAATCGCAAACATCAATTATCTACACAATGCAAAATGCGCTCCAACGTAAGCTCTTAAGAGATTTGTTAAAAAGCCTAATAGTCGTATGTATTCCGGCTGACCTGCGCAGCTATAATCATGATCCAGATGAACCACACAGCGCCAATAAGCCAGAACGCAAACACTGCATCCCACGACTGGCCTATCCCCCACCAGAGTTGTCAGCCCCCACACATAACCATCTCAAGATCAAAGGCAAGGGGGAGGGGGAAGGAGAATGAGCCAACTTACAGATACTATCCTGCTCCAACCACGCCAGCGTATTCACGCTCACCCCGGTGCTCTGATTGTTGATGACCGAGTTCTGGCAGGCGCTGCTGACGTTGCCCGCGCCGAACAGCTGGATGGCCGTCTCGATGACGCCGACGATGAACAGCACGAGCAGGATGAAGGCGCCGAGCAGCACGATGCCCGGCAGCAGGCGCCGCTGTGCGATCAGCAGCAGCATGATGAGGATGAAGACAATGGCGAGCGCGCCGACGGTGATGCCGTAGGGGAAGATCCTGGGAGACTGGATTAGCATATTTGCTGCTATGTATATCTTTTTTTTGTTTCAGGAGGAATGAGGGGAAGGACAAAATAAGTGGAGTCCTTGTTGAGAGAAGGAGGAGCAGCTCACCATGGTATTCCCAGTCGCATCTGCTCTTGGATGACGAGGAATTGGGCATTGATTCCGAGGACGACGCTCGAGGCGCCGAGAGCGGTGAGGATCCAGAAGTTGAGCTGCAAGTCGGGCCAGTAGTATCGCTGTCGCACGACGGCAACGGATCTTGTTGTTATTGATCGCGCCATTGCGCTGTGTGGGTGTGGGGAGAACGCTCGTAGTTGGCCTTACGAGGGCCTAAGAAGGTATCGAAGGATAGATAGTTTTGAGCCAGGAGATGCTCCGCAATAGCTATGGGTGCGATGTAGGGTTCGAGCGGTTTCAGATTCGTAGGAATGGATAAATTGTGTCGATGTCCTCGAGGTGAGAAGTGGGTGGTGGGAATGGGCGAGGATGCAAACAATTTACCAGACAGAGCTGTTGGTCCCAAATGCTTTTGACGTGAAGATGATTTGTACGAGTATTATGTTTGATCCGGTGATTGTCGTATGGTATGGTATGCGCGTGGGATTGATTGCTTCGATACTGTTATGGCACGCCTGACGGAGGATTCTTAGAATTGATCGGTGGGATTGCTAAGGTTGGACATAAAGCGGGTTGTCGCAGAGATCGCTGAAAAATATAATGCGATAGAACAAACAAGATGCAAAAGATTAGAATGCTTAGCTAGCAGTCGACTGACGTAAGTAGGTAATGGCGGGAGTAGATGATGGGTGCAACAAGGACGAAATGTTCATGAAGCGATGACTTGGATGGGTCAGGTGGCTGGTGGGTGGCTTTTCCACATGGCTGGGTCAACGGGAGCTAGCGGCGGGATCCCCCAAACAAAGTGCGTCAGTGAAAGCAATGTACTGACCCCTGTTGCCATGATTTTGTCATTTATTGTCCTTTCAACACTCCCAGTCTCGTGTTGAGCTTATAAGCTATTCTTGGTCTTTTTGCTATCATACAAACGGCTAAATTCTATCTACCTTACTCATATTTTCATAAAAGGAGTAGGGACCAGCCAAAGCAAAAGGATGAATCCAAGTCCTGAACGCCTCGCTTTGCCATAAAACTCTGCAAGACTAATGTACAGATCTTTTCACTTTTCCGCTCACATTTTGTAAACCTCTAAAACCTCTTCTCTCCGATGATTGCTTTTCAATCTCACTTCCTTGTGTCATTTTCCCCTCATCTATACTAGGTCTATCATCTGTACGTCCACCTATTTTGAGAATGTTCTCCGAATCTCCTGGCTCCATCGTAAAGTCGGGAGAAGCCGTTCCCTTTGTCGCAGAAGGTGATACCCATGTCTTGGGACGGTCAGGATTTGTAACAATTCGCCGTGGAGTCGGATAATCTCTGTGGGTAGAGGAAAGTACTTCGGCTTGGCTCTGTGTGCTAGGGAACTCCACTGGAGGCGACGTCGCCCGTGCAGCAGCAGCAACTCGATGAGGTATAGGCAACACCTTAGACAGCTTCGTCTGCACCGTATTCGTAATCTGTTTCGCTCTATCTTTCGAACGAGTCCGCGAGGGAGTGGCAGACTTCAAGAACGAGCGGCCTGTTTCGGGTTCTTCGAGCATCCGATACTTCTCCTTGCGCTCTTGAGTAGGAGAGGAAGCTTTATTGCCCGTCAACAGAGGTTTTCCTGTCGATGATTCCGCTGTCCGAGTCCTGGCTCTGCTTCGAGTCGGGCCAGTGCTTCTTGTCTGCGCCGGCGTCAGACGTGTAGCTTCTGCTGTTCCAACCCTAGCTCCAGATCTTGAGTCCGTGTCCGTATCTCGGGATCCAATCTTCATTCTCTCTACCTCAAGTTCGAAGCTCTCGGACAGTTTTTCAAATTGATCAGGAGAGATGGACAGGTCAGCCTCCAGATTCGCCCGATCCCTCAGAAGCTGAGAGAATTTGGCCTCAAACTGCTCGCCAAGATTTTGAACGTCTGCTTCGTGCTTAAGCTCAATCTGCGACTTTCGTGTTGCCAGCTGATGGTCGTGCTCGGCAACAAGCTGAGCATCTGCGTCTTTGAGCGCTCGCTTTCGTTCAGGAGTCAAGCCTTCGATCGCAGCCGAATCAACGTCTCCTTCCGGAGCTCCAGTGTCGTTTGTGTATTGCGCAACAAGTTGCACTCGCGCCTGAGCCAGGTCTTCGGCTTGTTTGGTAGCCAACTTCTGCTCGAGCTTAGCTCGTTCCTCCAACATTGCTTCATATTTAGTCGTGTATTCTTGAGAGAGCTGGTCTTTGGCTTTCTGGAGATCCCCGACATGTTCGCGGATTTTTTGGGCAAAGAGAGTCTCGTTTGCACTAATCGCTTTACCCAAATCGAAAAGCTCCGTCTCAGCGTGACGAAGATAATCATCAAAAGATCGAGGCGACTCATTGCGCATTGTTTTACGCTTGACTTGTTGCTTAGCTCTCTTCTCTTGCTTTGATTCTCCCTCCAAAGCCTCCAAAGTTGCCTGTCTTGAGATCTCTGGCTGCTCTGCTTGTACTTGTCTTCGCTGTGTATTTGTCGCTGCCCTAGCTCGCACAAGTTCCAGACGGAGACCGCTCATTTGCTCACGTAACTCTTCATTTTGACGATTAAGTTCAGCTTTTTCTTCACCAAGTTGCGACGCTGCCGGTGCAACACTAGATTTTGGCTGCACAACAACAGGCCCCTCGAAGTTATCGCTGAGAAGCCCTTTCGGATTTTTCTCTTGGTGCTGAGCTTCTTGAAGCTGCTGCTGTAATGCACGAATCTGAGTCTTCAGAAAATCCTGCTCTTTGAAATAGCGACTTTCTCGCTTTTTGGCAACCAGCAGTCGTTTGCGGAGTGAATCCTCAACTGACTTTTCGCCTAAAATGCCATCTTCATTATTGGATCGTTTAATGATCAACTGAGCTGCAAGTCTATCACGTTCGTCTTCAGCAGATTTGGCAGAAGCAATCGCCCTTTGCAACTCTTCCTCCATTCTTCTTGTAAAGCTTGCATGGTACGTCGAGGCCTGCTCGAGTTTCTCTTTCAAGGCCTCTATTTCACCATTCGGGTTTGACTCTTCAACCCGTCCTTTATGCGATTCCAACAGATTATCGTCAAGCTGTTGTCGAAGAGAAGCCATTTCAGAAAGGTAGTATGTCTTTTCATCAATGATTTTTTTGTTTTCCTCAAGAGTCTCTTGCATTTTCTCCTGCAACATAGCAAGATCGGCGGAATGTAACTCTCGCAAGCGTCCAATTTCTAGATTGTGCTCCGTCGATTGTGCAGCGACCGTCGACTCAGACTTGCTTTGAGCTTCCGCCACGATCTCAGCAAGAGCGGCTTTGTGGCAGGCCTGCAAATCTGTCAACTTGATCTCAAAGATTTGCTTTTCGTTACGAAGGGCCTCTTCGAGCACCTGCCTATGCTGCTCCTCGACGGTGCTCAATTGTCCATCTGTAGTTTCTTGTAGTCCTTGCATTGCACGCTCATGGTCTTTTGCTGATGCTTGCATCTGAGCCCGATAAGACTCATGCATTTCGGATACTACTCGACCATGATCATTGGCCTGGGAATCTAAGAGTTGCTTGTGGGCTGCCTCAGACTCTGCAAGCCTTTTTGATAGTTTCAACTCTAACTGAGTGATATCGGAGCTGTGCTGTTCTTCTGCCTCTTTTGTTTGCCGGGCATGTCCCTGTTGAATTTGTTCAAGCACGTCTCCATGTTTTGTTTCAGCTTTGGTTAAACCTGCTTGTAATTCTTCAATTTTTGTCGCTAATCGACCCTCTAGATTAGCGAGCTCTGATCTATGCGCTGCCTCAGCATCCTTTGTATGGCGATCATGCAGGTCTCGCGCCCTCTTGAGCTCAGAAAGATGAGATTCTTGGGCAGCTTTCATTGCTGCTTTGTGTTTTGCTTCGGCCTCTCCCGATTCCTTCCGCATTCTTGACTCTGTCTCAGACTTTTGAGAAGTAAGACGACCCTCGAGTTCTTTGATAGCGTTGCGTTGAATTTCTTCTATTTCTCTCATCCGTCTAGCATGTTCTGCCATTAGCTCTTCAATTTTCCGTCTGCTGGTCTCTCTCGACTCTTCGGCATCATGCATCCAGATCTTCTCAGCTTCATTTCGTTCTTCAGTCCACCGAGATTCGACGTCCTTGAATGACTGCTCGGAGTCTTTTAATCGTTGCTGAATCTTGGCTTCTGCTTCTTGGAGCTCCTTACGCTTAGCTGACTCGGCATCAGCCAGTTTAAAAGCCAAGTGGTCCTCTAAATCCCTAAGCTCAGAGCGATGAGAGAAATCTGCTTCTCGCAGTCTCTGCCGAATACTGTCGAGGTTTTTTCTGAGCTCTTCCGTTTCGGAATCGTGCTTCTCTTGCATATCCTGAATTTTCTTCCAATTGGTTTCCTTGGTTTCAGCAAGCTGCTTGTGTGCAGACGCTATTTGCTCGCGTGTTCTTTCAAGAGATGCTCCATGCGATCGCTCCAATTCATGAAGTCTTTGCCGAAGACTTCGCTCAACCTCCGCAGCTCTTGAGCGCTCCTCTTCGGCTATTTTGGTGTTCCGTTCAGCGTCTTGATGACGAGATGACTGTAGATCGTCAATCATTTTCTGAAGGCTCTCCGCACGATCACGGGCGTCGTTTCGGCCTTGTTCCATGAAAGCTGCTTGCCTGACATGGGCCTGCTCAGCCTCGTAGAATCTATTCTTCTCTCTTTCCAGATCCTTCTCAAATTGATCTATTCTACTATCGAGTGCTTTCTTAACATCTCCATGGTTGGTCTGTAGATTTGCAATTTGCCGAATGGACCCGTCGCGCTCTTGCTCTAGAGTATGAACACGTTCAGAATGTAGCCGTTCAACTTCTCGAAATTTAGAAGCTTCCTCATTCTTGCGCGTCATATTTTCTTCGTGTTTGACATCAGCCGAGCGTCTCGACTCCTCCAAAGCGGTTTCAAGACCCACAAGTTTACTCATAGCATTTGCAAGCTCTTGATCCACAGAACCCAAGCGTTGCTTGTGTTGCTCAGATTCGAGCCTGAGGGCCTCCTCCAGCTTCGATACCTTTCCATGCTCGTTTACAAGATTCTCCAGCGTATTCTCATGTATCTGTTGTGTCTCCAAAGCTTTTGTTCGACTTTGCTCTAATTCGCCCTCGAGTTCTTTGACACGGGCCTCCAGCTGCTGGCGTGATGTTTCCGCAGATGTCTTAAGTCTCTGAAATCGCTCCTTGGCTTGTAGTAATTCCTCAGCTTCCTCTTGGCGTGCTCTTTGGGCCTCTGTACGCTTGGAACGCTCTGAAGCAAGATCCTTAATCGCCTGCTTAAATTGGTCCTCATGTAGCTGTCTGAGCTGGTCCGAAGACTTTTGGAGATCTTCGAGTTGAGTCTTAACGCTATCATGCTGTTCTTTGGTCTTGGCATGAGTTTTGGCCAATTCACGGCATTTTGATTGCTCATTGTCCACTTGGGTTTGCAAATCCTGAGAACAGGACATTTGAACGCGAAGGGTCTCCTGGAGTTCCTCAAGTTGAGTCTTGATGTTAGCATGCTCTTCCCTCGTCGTTCCATAAGTTTTGACTAATTCAGTGTGCCTTGATTGCTCATTGTCCAGCTGGCCCTGCAATTCTTGAGAGTGGACGTTTTGCATTCTTAGAGTTTCGTGGAGTTCCTCGAGTTCAGCTTTGACACTATCATGTTCTTCTTTAATCTTGGCATATACTTTTTCCAGCTCTCCGCGTTCCAATCGCTCGTTTATCGCTTGATCTTGAAGGCCTTGTGAGTGGACCTTTTGACTGCGGAGCGTCTCCTGAAGTTCATTACGTTGAGCTTCTATGCTGGCGTGCTCTGCGTTGGCGCTTTCACATGCATTTCGGAGCTCCAGTGATCTCGAGCGCTCCTCTCTCAATTGGTCTTGCAAAGTATGGATTTCGTCTCGGCTTGTTTGCAGAGAGTGCTTGAGATTGTCAACTTGACCGAGGGCTCCCCCAAGCTCTTCTTTTGATCCGTTGTGAGCTTGCTGGAGTTCCGCTGATTTGGAGAGCTCTCTTTGCAAATGGCGTTGTAGTGCTTGCATGTCATCCTCCCGTTTGTCTTTGAGTTCTAAGATCTGGGACTCGAGCATCGCTTTTACAGCGTTGCCATCTTCCTCTGCCCGAGCACACGCAGTGTCTAGTTCCGAGCTTTTTGAGCGCTCACTTTCCAGCTTCATCTGCATATCTCGCGACTCCTCTTCATGTGCCTTCCTGAGTTTGGATAGTTGCATCTCGTATTCTCCAGAGGCCTCGTCCGCAGCCTTTTTCCAGTTTTCTTTTGAGGTTTCATGCTCCGATATAAGCTTACTGCGCTCTGACTCGGCATTCCCTGACAATCTTCTGAGCTCCTCAAGCTCGTCTCTCACGGTTTGCAAGGCGAGCTTCGATTCCTGACACTCATGATCCTTCGCTGATAACGCTGATCGCAACTCAGTCAATTCATCCTCGAGATTGTGGCTTTGTTTTATATATGTGATTCGCACACCTTCCAAGGCGTCACGCGCTGTTTGGGTTTCTCGTTCCTTGGTCGATAGTTGTTTTTCGAGTTCTCGCAAGACCCCTTCCAGTGCACTTTTCTGTTTGCCGTACTCTACATGAGTTGACCGAAATCGCTCGCGAGACTCTTCAATTTCTTTTTCTTTTTCTGTCTGCAAAGTCTTCGCGTCATCGAGCTCACGTCTTAATGTCTCTGCATATTTCTGAAGCCCCTCAGTATCGTGTTGCATCCTATCGAGCGCTCCTTGTGCATCTTTCACGCTCTTGTCTGATGAAGCTGTCCTTGACTCATGCTCTGCCCGGAGCTCTTGCATCTCCTCTTTGGAAATTTGAATCGCTTTATCCTTCTCCTGCAGGGAGCTCTCTAGCATCTGCACGGTTTGCTGTACTTCTCGACATTGGTCGCTGAGATTGCTGATGTCTTTATCCCTTGATTCCACCAACATCATCATTTTCTGAACCTGATTCTGCTTTTCATCACGTTCAGCGGTGATATGATTGACAGCATCTTGATTCTTTTTGGCCTGTAACTTAATGTCGTTCAGTTGCGCATTCAGATCCGAGGTCGTTTTCTCTGACACATCGTGTGCCATACTGAGCTGATCAAAAGCCTGGTTTTTGTTGGCAAGTTCTTGTCGAACATCCTCAATCTCCTTCATAGAGTGTTCATGGTCATTTTTCATGTTCTGGAGTGCCGTAGTGATGTTCTCTGCCTCCTGACTCTTTGATGAGAGGGACATTTGAAGTTCCTGAATAGAGTGGTCAAGCTGTTGGTTCTTCTGCATGACTGATTGTAGGTCATTGTTTCTGTCCGTTGCTTCTGCTAGAAGACCGCCAAGCTTCTCTAATTGGGTCTCGGCATCGTTGAGAGCATCAGTAGCCTCCTCTTTCTCGTTCCGTAGCTGCTGAAGCTCCGCTCTCGTCAATCTCGTCGCCTCGTCCAGCTCCTCCTCTCTATGATGGCTTTGTGCTAACTTGGATGTAAGGTCCTGCAACGATCTTGAGAGTTCTCCCCTCTCATCATCTAAATGATCGATTCTTCCTTCAGCAAATTCAAGGGCTTCTTCGTGCCGCTGTCTGATATCCCGAAGTTCTTTCTGAAAGTTGTCTTCGTCGGACCATTGTCCACGCTCGATGCTTTCCCCACCCGCAGAGGGCAATTCATCACTGTCCTCTGTGATGGAAGCCTTTCTAGTTTGTTGCTGACGGTAGCTTCGCTTCAACGAGTCGAGTTCACGAAGTATCTGGGATTGGCCTACCCTCAACCCGCGAGAGCGGCGAAAAATTTGATGACTGAAGCCCTCATTCGCACCAGTGTACGAGAGCGAAATCAATTCCTTGATATGATCAATCTGATCAGACAATGAGACATCCTTTGAAGACCCAGAACTAGGATCTTCCATATTCAATTGGTCATGGATGGGATGTGAGGGTTATCGCTCCAAATGGTAATTGGTGATTGGCATCTATGGTAGAGTCCATGTCTGGCAACAAGATACTGCTCGCTTGATGTTTCCAGAGTAGACCGCCTGTTTTAGAGCGTCCTTTCATTAAAGTTTCGGTTATATTTACATAGTGAGCTCTTAATGTGTTGAGGTGTAGTTCGAACAAACCCATGCTTCCTGGAAGCTCCGATGCACCAGAGGCTAGCCAAAATGTCGTCACTAGCTCGAAACTGTATGGCGTCTCCGAACATGCGGACTGCTAATTTTTGATTTTTGCGGCCCATAAACATTTTCCATTACAAGCTCTTTTGCCCCTTATCCGCAGGAACAAAATTATTTTTTGCAGGGCCTTCTTCCGGCCCTATACTCCTATCTTAAAGCTAATTTACAAAGGACAGCCAAATGTTTCGAGATGACCAAAAAACCATGAAAAGAATTAGGTCAAGAGGTGAGACCGTTGCTTGAAAAAGCCTTCAAGAATCGTGACGCCTATCATGCCTGAGGGTCTCTTCGATAGGAGTATCGTGAATGCAAAGTATCATGTACGGTTTGTGACATTTCTTATTACAACCCCTCTTGATGAGCCTCAATGGAGACCGGTTCATGTGCGTCTTGGCAAACAGCCCCACCAACAACGAAGCTTTAGGGGCAAAACCTGCCCCGCGCTTAATACAGACAAAGTATAGGTAGCAACCCTGGTATCACGCAATCATTCGTGACTGAACGTCACTTGCCGACTCTCCAGTAGCAAATGGCCAACCGGAGAATAAAGATGCCAGGTGGAAGATCATTTTCACGTCATTCCGCTTGCCTTTTCACGTTAGAGAAAATCAGGTCTGCTTCTTTTTTCTCTTGATACTTTACGTTCTACAATCGAGTCAATCAGTTCTTTTCAAGATACATTCCCAATATGGCACCTGCATTGACAGCCGAAACACCTGAAGCACCTCACACACTTTCCAGCTTGAGTTCTGCTCCAAAGTCCATCTTCCCTGATGGCATCAAGACTTCTGGTCAAATTGTCCCACTATACGACGAATTGAAGCCATACTCTTCCTTTCCCAAAGAGATTGAAGGGCCCACCGTGTGGAAGAAGGAAGATTACGAGCATAATCCCGAACGTTGGACGCATATCTTCAGCGATGAAGAAGTCAAGGAAATGGGCAATGCTGCCGACGAATTCATCAAAGCTGGAATACCGCTCACGGGGATTTCCAAGGACAACTTCCCTTTACCAAATATGAAGTCTTTCTTGACATCGATGCGCAACGAGCTGCTGAACGGCAAGGGTTTCATCCTTTTCAAAGGTTTTCCAGTTGAAGCATGGGGTCTGCACAAGAGCGCGGTAGCATACATGGGCCTTGGTACATACCTAGGTTATTTTGTCAGTCAGAACGGCAGAGGACATGTGCTAGGCCATGTCAAGGACTTGGGCGAGGATGCCACAGCCATTGATCGTGTCAGAATCTACCGCACGAATGCGCGACAGTTCTTCCATGCGGACGACAGCGACCTTGTCGGTCTGCTTTGCGTTGCACGAGCACTGGAAGGTGGTGAGTCCGACATCTGCTCGTCGCATCACGTCTTCAATGTACTTCAGCGGGAGCATCCGGATGTTGTAGAGACTCTGACAACGCCGAACTGGTACTTTGATCGGAAAGGTGAGACGAGCGTAGGGCAGGAGGAGTGGATCAAGACTGCAGTCTTTTACATGGAGAGGGGTGAGAATGGAAGAGTGTACAGCAAGTAAGTTCACACCCATTCAATGAGGCACCAAAGTGCATGAGACTAACTTTGTATGAATAGATGGGATCCATACTATATCCGCTCTCTTACCCGATTCTCAGACAAAGGTCTGATCCCACCACTCAGTGCGGCGCAACAAAAAGCCGCAGCGGTACTAGAGGAGGTCTGCAACAGATTAGCCCTACACATGATTCTCGAAGTTGGCGATATCCAGTTTCTGTCAAACGAACATGTGTTGCACGCCAGAACAGCTTACAAGGATTACCCACCGCCAGCACCGCGACGCCATCTCATGAGACTGTGGTTGGCAACACCAGAAGACGAAGGTGGCTGGAAGCTTCCGTTTGCAGACAGCAAGGAGAAGAAGAGGGGTGGAATTCAGGTCAATGATCAGAGACCGGTAGCGCCGCTCGACGCAGAATAATTTACTATCAGGCCATACGTGTATCCATTGCGAGCGGATGCATTTGGCGTTCTTTTTAATCTCTATACGCTGCCGATCTCTAATATCTCCGATACATAGACGGAAAAAGAGGTATACAGATTTGGTATATTCGTGAAACTCGAAATCGTGAAGTCGTTCTGCCTGCATTGCGCCTCATTCAACTATCGTTCCTCATCAACCTTTTCCCATTCACTATCAGTACTGATCTCGCCAGACATGTTGACATTACTCTTGGGTCGTGTCAGCAAAACCTCATCTTCAGATGCGCTCAGCCCGCTGGCGCTAGAGCTTGCTTGGTGCTCCTGAGTGTCAACAGCTGGAGACTGCTGTGTCGGTTGCAGCGTCCTAGCTTCTGGTGAAGGGTTGAATCTCTGTGTCGGTAGTGTCTTCCTTTCCCTACCTTGCTCTTCGGTTTCCGTCTCAGTGTCCGTGTCAACGCTTGCATGACGTCTCGAGCGCTCCCTCAACCCTTCTATAGTGATATTGCCTTGGGTCTGTAGATCCTGACTCTTCTCAATCTCCTCATCCCATTCGGCGCCACCCTCCTCATCCCCGTCGCTACCCTTGCCTCGACCCTTGTCGCGCTCCAGCCGCTCCCTTTCCCTCTTCTTAAGCTCTCTTTCTACCTCTTGATTCGCTTGAAGCTCTCTCGCAAACCAATTTATGCTCCACCAGAGTGCGGAACTGATAAGACTCAAGGCAAAGAAGTGCACACTATAGGTTGCCAGGAGGAGTGCGAAGAGCACAACTTGGAGCGCGCCAAAGGTGACGTTGGTCGCGAGGAGTAAAGGAGGAGTTGGACCGGGGGTAAAGACAGAAGACCAAAGAGCAACGAGAAAGTTGTTCTCGCCGTCGGTAGCGGGGGGGTTGTTACCCGAATGTGGGGTAGAGGATTCGGCCGACATAGTGGGTTCGGGATATCGCAATCAGAGAATCGGTGTCGTCACTGAGTGCGAATCTGGACGGTGGAACAGGCAGTTCAAAAGCTGTGCTATCGGAGAAAGCGGACAATGAGGTGGCTGGGTGTGTTGTTGAGGAGAGATAGGGCGATATGGAGAGTGTTTCAATGCTAAGATGGAGCGAAAATAGACCGTAAGCAGTGCGATAAGTAGTCGAATATAGACTTTATTCAGAGCAAGTGAGCATGAGAAATGCAAAGGAGAGAAAGGAGAAAGACGGTGTTGAAGCTCGCTAGCTGCGTCACTGCAGGTACCTTATGTGTGGCTACCTTACGTTGGTCATCCACCGTGCAGGCGGACGCGCCGACGACCAATCACGAGCTTGTCCTTCACGTCCTTATTTTCACCCACCACGCACAACATCGTGACCTTACTGCGCCGCCAGAAATCTGATCTACACTCTGGCCAAATTCGTGCAAGGGCCGGCCGAATTGCTATCAAGATGAAGCTCGTCAGGTAAGCATTATCCGTGTCTCCAAGCGACGCCCAAGCTGAGCTTTCTTTTCAAGGCGCAGCCCGACTGATGGCTCCCAGGTTTTTGATGAAGTGTATGAATGAAACGGTCACCATTGAGCTCAAAAATGGTGAGTAGTACTCGGTTCACATTGCTTTCTCTTTTCACTGGCTCTTTGGACGGCACCCGCCTTTAGTATTTGGATCTTCATGAGCTATGGCGATGTCTAATTTTTCTGCCAGGCACAATCATCCACGGCACGATCATGTCCGTTTCACCACAGATGAACACCGCGCTTCGTGCTGTCAAAATGACCCCAAAAGCCCCCACTGGCCAGACTCGCGAAACTATCAGTCTCGACACGATCAATGTTCGTGGCTCAACCATACGATATTACATACTCCCCGACAGCTTGCCCCTGGATACGTTGCTCGTCGACGATGCACCCAAACCAAAGAACAAGGCGAAGAAGGAGACCGACAGGGGTAGGGGAGGACGGGGAGGTGTCAGAGGTCGTGGCAGGGGACGTGGTAGAGGACGCGGTGGGAGGGGTTTCTAGTTTGCTGGATATGTCCTGCTGCGCTGTCTTGAGCATTTGATATATGGGACGCGTCGCTAGCATGCTTCGAACAAAACATGGGGATTATGACGGGTGAGGCGAAATTTTTCTTGGAAAGGAACGGAATTCCCGGGGAATGAAGTCTCGCCAGATCGCTACAAGTGAATTGGAAGACTTCTTTACCGATGAGCTAGAGAAGCTACTGGCCAGGATATAGCGGCTGGCCGATCCACGGCTACTTTCTGGCGTGTTAAATCTCAGCTAGGGTGTTAATGGTCTGCTGGCATATGAAGGAGAACCGAATATTAGAACCGGACAGAAGAAGTGCTGTGATTCCCTTTCCGGCCATCAAATGTCCTCCATCAGTCCCATCATGACTACGAAGCAATAGTCTCTAATATATCTTTCTTTTTAGAACGTTTATGCCAGACACTTTAAGTTGGGGGAGTAGGTCATGAACCCTCATTCGATGGTTTGCGTGAGTCGTCTAACATTCTCTGTACGCTTCACTTGAAATCTCTTATCTTTCCAAAGAATTAGCTTTCTGTCCCAGCTCCCAGAAAGAGATTTATTTGGTGGCATCATCAGTCTTGATCGAACATTTTCGTGCTGTCTCACCATAGTGTAAATGTTCTTAAATCCTCTACATAATTTTAGGCCCAGATCATACAAAAAGACGGATTTAATGAAATTTGTTTTGTTGAACATTTCTGGGATATCTTGGCTCCAAAATAAAATTTCTAACATACTCTTCTCGTTTTATTCAAAGAATTCATTATACTGAGCAACTGATTCTTTGGAGATACATGTTGAATGGTATTAGTAAGTCCAATTAAGATTGTTGGTCGAGAACTTTGGCAATGCCTTGTTACAAAATAAGGCGTCTAACATCTTTTACTTATTTCAGAACTATATCATTTCAAAGATTGGCCCTGTAGGGGACATACTTTGGGTGCATCACAAGGTCTGACGAGTGGGTTGAACACACTTGTCTTGCCCTGGCTACAAAGTGAGTTGTGATGACAGTGATGTCTCATACAGCTCACCCTCACTTTGCCTTTCTGCCATTAAGCATTCACTTTCGACCAGAGCTTGCTGCCTAACAGACACTAGCCAACAGTTTGAGCTTCCCGGGTACAGGTATCTCTGCTCTCCCTCTGCATCCTTTCCACCTACAGTACATCTCCACCTACAGCATCTCTCTACCACCGCGGCAACTTTCTTCCAACGTAAACGCTCTCATTTCATCAGAATCTCAAAATGTCTGTCAACTTGACGGACAAAGAAATGCGTGTCCTCGGTCTTGCGTGGCGCTGCATGGATACCAAACCCAAGGTAAGATTCCACCTCGTCTATCCGATTCCATTTCACCCCCCAACTTTCCATCGATCAAAACTTCCTGCGGTCCTCGTCGACTTCCGAAGGCGCACTAAAAAAGACCCTCACGCGTCATGGCACTTCTTTCCTGCTCTCTTGCTAATCCCGCGCAGGTGAATATGGACGCCTTGCACAAGCTCAGTGACTACGGGACTGTGGGCTCCACCCGCTTCGCCTGGAGCGTCATCCAACGCAAGCTCAGAGATGCGTCCGCCGCCGCCGAGGAAAACAACGACAATGGCAGCGGCAAAGATCAAGGTACCCCTGAAGCAAATACCAAGACCAAGGCGAAGGGCAAGACTGCCAACACCAAAAGCCCAACCAAGCCTGGATCAAAGGGAAAGAAGAATGCTGCTGGCAACGAGTCCGAGAGTCCATTGACTCCAGTTGGAAAGGGGCTGACCAGCAACAAACGCCCTCCAAGCGAGGAAGCTGATGAGACCAAGGCAGGGGTCAACAAGAAGATCAGGATTGAAGACGAGATACATTTCTGGTCGGATAATGGTAGTGATGATGATGAAAGCAATCGTGATAGTGCCAATGGTAAGCTTAGCCCAATGATCGAGGTTGTTTTGAACACAACCGAGTTTGCTAACAGCGAAGATTTAGGAACTGTGTAAGCAGTCCGACCCAATCCCTCAGGACATCTACCCAAACCTGCTATGATGCGTTCGGGAGTCCCCCGGTCTTTAAATGGGGGTTTTCTTTTCATGATGGTTTTAAGCTAGGAATTTCCAGAATGATTTTCGGCGGAGGGCTTCTACGATAGTTTTAACGAGGGGGTTTTACGATGGTTTTCAACCGAGGGTTTCTCCAATACTCTTTGAGACTGTTTTACTGAGAGATAGCAAATGAATTTTCTTTCGATGATCATCCAATATCACTGAGACATGACAATGATTCACTTTCTTTACTGATTTGTTCAAAGCTAAATGAGCTAAACTTGGATGGCATGAAGCCTTTACCAGCCATTCGGTAAATCAGTGGCCACAAATCGACCACACTGATTCCAATCCACGCGCATACGGCGTCGAATGTGCAGCTCACCATTGCTGCACCTAGACGTCCACTGCCTCGACAGTAACGCCCTTATTCCATTGATACTGCATCACCCTCGCCACCTCCAATGCACTCTCATGACTTACCATCGCGCCCACCAGATAACACGCGGCATCCAACCCCGCGGTAATGCCACCACTCGTAATAACCCTCAACCCCCCCAACCTCAACGCAGCCCTCCTCGCATTGCTCTCCCTCCTCCGATTACTCTCCCTCCACGCATCACTCCCCTTCCTCGCCACCGACGCGCGTCTCGCATTGCGATTCGACATCGGGCTGCCGGGGGTAGGCGGGGGCTCGATCGGCGGCTTCGACACAATGAACGGGTTGTCGTCGAGGTCCTCGCCAAGATCAAAACGCGCGTTGTTGACCACATATCGTTCCTCCATGACGTCCGTGCGGTCGCCCAGGTCGCGCCGCGCCGCGTCCGCGCACACAATCTCCAGCTTCGTGTAGTAGTCTGGGTGCGTGGTTGCGCAGAGCCCCTGCAGGATGCCCGCTTGCCCGAGGAAGAGGGAACCTGTGCAGACGCTCATGAGCGTGCGCTCTTTGGAGGGGTCTTTCTTTTGCATCTCGGCAAAGGCTTTGATGAGCGGCATGGGCTCGCCGTTGGCTTTGAGCATGTCGGCGGTGTTGCCGCCGGGGACGATGAGGATGTCGTAGTCTTCGATGTTTTGGTGGGCGTCGTCGTAGTTCATGTCGGCTTTGACGGTGAGGCCTTGGGTGGAGGTGGTGCCGGGTTGGGAGGAGACGATGGAGACGTCGAAGGCCTGAGAGGCTGTTGGTGGACGGACACGTGAGCACGTTGCTGAAATGATTGGGATTTTGGAGATATCTTGAAAAGCATACGATGATAATGCAAACATTGGAATGAAACGACCGCTTACATTTGTCTTTGGGATTGTGTAGAGCAGTGTTCAAAACTTCCAATGGACCAACAAGGTCCATAGTATCAAAACCAGGATGGAGAGTGAACAGAACCTGGATTGGTTCATGGTCTCCATCCGCGATTGCACTCATCTTGACAGATTGCTATGATTGAATGTATTGCTAAGTTCGAATTGTGTGATATGTGGAAGGAAGAAAAGAAGAAAGAGCAATTCACAAGAGAAGCCTGGGTTGTAGGTAAGCTCAGCTCCACTCGATCTTCGCGTCCCCGTGGGGAATTTTCCCCGCACTGAAGCTGAGACCTGCTCTAACCTTTTTCCAGTAATTGTGCTCACGACCCACGGCCACGTGCCCTGCTTCTTCCTTTAATTTGATGTGCTGAGC
The DNA here is from genome assembly GCA_021030915.1 of Astrothelium macrocarpum. Classification (NCBI taxonomy): domain Eukaryota; kingdom Fungi; phylum Ascomycota; class Dothideomycetes; order Trypetheliales; family Trypetheliaceae; genus Astrothelium; species Astrothelium macrocarpum. The sequence goes on from JAGEMR010000023.1 coordinate 162,004, forward strand.
AAATAAATGTGATTATCTTGAGACATTGGTTGCTTTCTCAGCTATATACGAGAAATCCCATCTCTTTCTGAAGTGTCGTGTCACGGATCAGCTACACGTAGAGTGAGATCTCCAACAATTCGCTCTTCCGCACGTTGCCTCCTTTCTTCGTCTATGCTACTATTTGCATCTTTGAAGACATGGTCCATTTGTTCAAGCGTCCGCCCGCTTGTTTCTGGCACAAAAAAGTATGTCCATACGAATGATAGCAAGCAAAACACCGCGAAAAATACGTATGCTCCATATCCAGTGTTTTCAACGAGTGGTGGCGTAATCAAGCCCTGGTAGAGGTAAGGTTGAGTCATATATCGCAGAAGAAAATTTTGGGAGGTGTCAACGTACGATGATAAAGTTATTGAGCCAATTTGAACAGGTAGACAGAGCAACACCTTTTGCACGCAAAGATGAGGGGAAGATTTCAGATGGAAGGGCCCATGGGACGGGACCCCATGAAGCACCGAATCCTGGGAATCAATTAGATTATCTTCTCGCCGATTTTGGACATATACTCACCAAGCATATAAAGAAATAGGAAAGCAACACTCGTCCAGCCCTCAGATCGATGGGCTGGCCAATTGCTCGAAAACTTTCCAACCAAGATGGCGATGATGATGTGACTGATAGTCATTACAACACTACCACCCAGAAGCAAAGGTCTCCGCCCTAAAGCATCCATGCTCCAGATTGATGTTGACACACCAATCAACTGGGTAATGTTTAGGACTCCGCTCATAATGAGTTGCATGCTGTGGTCAAGACCCATTGTTTGAAAAAGAGTCGGCGAATAGTAGATCAATGCTAGTAAATGATGCATTAGCAAAGCCTCGCTATGGACAGGTATTCGTGGGGGACACCAACCATTAATCCCAACGAATTGTTGAAAGAACATCAGCCCAACACCCACATGTGTTCTTCGCCAGCATCCTTTTTTGAAAAGATCAAACCACTGTGCAACTTCTAAGTTAAATCGGCTTGGAGCCCCGGAACTATAAAGCTTGGGATGCTTGTCCTGGTTCGCTTCTTTCTGAACAGCGACTTCTGCTCTGATATCAATCCATTCTTGTTGCACTCTTTGATCATCCTTTGGAAGCCTCCTTAGCTTAGCCAACGTTTCCAAAGCTTCATTGTCTCTGTCATTAGAAACCAGCCATCGAGGGCTGAACGGAAGCAAGAAAACGCCAGCGCCTAATACCAGACCTGGTATTATTTGTAGTAGAAAGGGTAGCCTCCAGCTCCATTCGCTAGATATGTATTGTGTCCCATATGTGATCCAGAAAGCAATGACGATGCCTGTGACAATCGCAAATTCTTCAAGTACTAACAAAGCTCCCCGAGTCTCGGGAGGAGATATCTCTGAAATGTATAATGGAGCGACGGTCGACAACGAACCGATTCCGAGGCCACCGATGAAGCGTGCTACCGTCAGCATAGCATAGTTTACTGCTCCAGTCTGGAGTGCAGAGCCCAATGCAAAAACGCAGACGCCTAGGAGGATGGCGTATTTTCGAGACAAAAGGTCAGCGAGGTATCCTTGATTGAGTGCGCCTGTGACAAATATGAGCTGGTTTCAGATAGTGGAAGAATCCGCCAAAGGACTAACCAATGAGCGCGCCGAGCTCAATCATCGCAGTAAGAAGTCCTTTCCAGAATCCTGCGCCCGCAGCAGTTTCGGCTACTCGAGGAAAATGGTCGAGGAATTGAGGCATAACCAAGATGACAGAAACAACACCCTGGCTATCGTGTATCGGTATTAGCATGCTCTTGTTCCATCCAACCTGCTTTACGCACATGTATGTATTCCAGGATCAATATGATAGGGAAGCATACTCATAACCGAATAGTAGGCCACCTAACGTGGCGAAAGCGGCGCATACTGTTACATAGTAATTCGAGAACAGACCACGGAAGCCTACACGATGCAGGTTAGATAGCGTATTTCTAAGTGGAAGCCTCCGAACTTACCAGCTGGTCCGTAGGTTTCTCTCGTTTCCCAGACCGCGCGGTCATTATGGACTACCATAACCTCATTTGTCGCCGACGCGCCATCAGTTTGGAGTTTAGAATCATCTTTGCTTTCCATGCTTCGCTTCCAACATACGTGTTAGTCCGACAGTCTTGACAGAATTATAGAAGTGTAGGGAGCGCCGCACCCAACGAAGCAGAGGAGACGAAGATGAAGGCTCGCCAGCGCTGGAAGAACTCGGAGAGCGTGAGGACAGCGGAGAAGAGGGTGTCGAGGCCATTTTGTAGGCACGACGATTTATCTTTCGACTAGAAGCTCTGGGTATGCCTGGTCACGAAGTCATGCGGAAAAGTGGGATTTGGATCGGCAGTCCCTGGTATCGATTGAGGAAGTTTGTGGGGAAAGCTCCACGGTGCAATGGCAGTGAAACCCCGGCTAGCTTTTGAGTACCAAGAGAAGCTAAGGGACCGCGAAGAAGGGCACAACCATGTTTGGTTAATGAAATATGGTCTTGTCGAAACGTCTAGAATTCGGCACGACAAGTTGACGTTGTTGAAGAATGAGGACGTCAGAGCTAAAGCGTTTCGGCACGTCTTTTAGTCGTGCTAGCTAAATCCTAATTTTCCACCAAAGCCAAATATTACCTAGGCATCAAGCATTTTAGTCGTAAGCGCATCTACACATCCAAACCCCATCCTGCAAACAGCAATCCTTCCGCAAAAGTTATCTGCTCTCATATAGGCATCATTGCAATTCCGCCTCTTGGGCGACCCCTACCTGCTCCTCGGCTCGACGATGATTTCCCACCACGTGTAGAAGTGCTGGCCGTAGACGACCTACGTCTTGGTGCACTTGCTCCCCCTCTGCTTTGTTTGAAGCCTCCACGAAAAGATTTGCCACGGCCGCCTCGGTAGGATGGTTTTCTACGCATGCCTCCAGGACCACTACCCTTTCTTGCCGTTTTGGGAGCATTTCTCCCGGCATTTGAGTCCCTCCTCTGTCTCGTTGCAGCAAATTGGGAGTTGAAGGCTTGGACTTCCGGTGCTCTTGTATCAAAGTATTGACTTCTCTGCTCAGACTCTTCGTCTTCGTCTTCCGTGGTCTCTTCCGCTTGCTCGAATTGGACGTCTTCCTGCTGAAGATCTTGATCATCATCGAAAAAGCTAACATCGTCTTCATTGTCCACACCTTCGTCCTCATCGTCTGAGACTAAGTCGATGACATTTTGATGATTTGGATCCTGGGGCTTTTCGCGCTCCTCGCTCTCTTTTAGACTCTCATACAAATTTCGAGCATTTTTTATCAAAGGTAAAAATTTTGATCCATAATGGTTGATCTTCTCGTCATCCACGCCGTCAATCTGCCTCATCTCGTCAATAGTTTGGGGGAGATTTATACCAAATTCGCGGAGGACTGTGTCTGTGAATGGTGGACGCAGTAATGATTTATCTCGTAAAATTTTCTGACACATCTGTTTGGCATGCTGTACGAAATCTTCGACGACCAAGCGGTGTGTCTCATCGAGATCCGCCATCTTCTGATCGACGGTAATAGGTGCGCCAAAAGACGGCTGCCATTGAGGATCATGGATCCGGCGGCGACGAGGAACTCGAATGGGTTCAAAGCCTTCGTCGTCGTCGTCATCATCATCATTATCTCCATCGTTGGAAACGTGCCCTGCTCGGACATGCGCGTTGTGCGAGTTGTGAACATAATCAATTGCTGAGAATTTTGAGACGAAGTTAGCGAGACCCCGGGTAGTGTAACGTTCAGCAACCGCTTGTGTAGGAGAGGATATATTCGTTGACAAAGGTCGTGCTTGACGAGCTGCAGCAACGCCGGTCTTGGTAGCCTTTTTGGGTTTTGGCGCTTTGCTTTTGCCGTTGGGCGATACTCGTACTTGAAGCTTCAATCGCCGCCGGCCATCTCGGAAATCACTGTAGTTTTTACCGACCTTGAAGGGATTAATATCAAATTAATATTAAACAAGGACAGAGAATTTTGAGACTTACGGAAAGATATTGAGCAGCAAATCCAGCTTTATTAACACGATTGAATTCTTGCAGTGCGTCCTCACTCAGTAACCGGTAGAACAAGCGTTCAGCGTCGCCTCGATCAACATCCCTTCCGACGCCGTATTCGTCAATTTGGTCGTGTCCAGCATCACTAATCTTTTTAGACTTGCTACCTCGAAAGACATCCACGCAATGCAATAGCGTGACTTTTGAATTTTGCAGCTCTTTCACAAGCCGTACTGCGGCTGCTGCAAAATCAGTGAAGTCTTGCGTTTGGAAGGTGCTTTCAGATTTGCAATTATCGCAGGTGTTTTGGCAATCCTCATGTCGAAATGTTTCACCGAAATATGCAAGGATTTGGACCCTCCTACAATCGCTGCGGTTCTCACAGAATTGAACCATCTTCCTCAGCATCTGACGCTGACGTTCTTTTTGCTCCGGACTCCCATCGCTATCGTCAATGAATCTTCTGAGCACGCCCGTATCTTGGTAGCCATAGAAGAGAAAGCAGTCGGATCGTTTGCCGTCACGGCCGGCTCTGCCTGTCTCTTGATAATAACCTTCGAGACTTTTTGGAATGCTATAATGGATGACGAATCGAACGTTGGCCTTGTCAATTCCCATGCCAAATGCTATCGTTGCAACTATGACCTTGTACTTTCCTTCTTGCCACTCTCGCTGCACTTGCTTTTTCTCTTCTGGTTCCATTCCGGCATGATAATGGTGTGCTCGAACACTATAATCCTCCCGTAACTTCTTGGCAATGTCTTCACAATTCTTTCGAGATAGACAGTAGATGATGCCAGACTGCATACGATACTTCTTGTTGATAATGTCGGCAATATTGTCCAAAACCTCCTTAGCCTTGCCCTTTTGCCGTACCTCGTAGTATAAACCTGGACGATTGAAGCTTGATGTAAAGACCTCGCACCCCGTCATTCCCAAGTTATGTAGCACATCTACTTTGACATTTTCTGTCGCCGTTGCTGTCAGAGCCATGACCGGTACGCCAACAAATTGACGTCGAGCATCACCAAGGAGCTTATAATCGGGTCGAAAATCGTGGCCCCATTGACTTACACAGTGTGCCTCATCAATCACGATTCTAGCAAGTCGATTTCGGGAATGCAAAGACCGAAAGGCATCAGCCACACTGCCACTCTTGTTGATCATCTCCGGCGTCACATAGAGCAATTGAATGAACTGCTCAACACGAGGATCTTTGAGTGCTCTCAATATATGCTGGCGTTCTTCTGCGCTGCATTCGCCATTGAGGCAAAAGGCCTGAATATTGAGCTCGTGTAGGTGTTGTACTTGGTCTTCCATAAGACTGAGCAAAGGCGAAATGACCACCGTCACGCCTCGAGTCCTGCCGGAGCTGATAATGGAAGGTAATTGATAACACAACGACTTTCCTCCTCCAGTAGGCATTAGAACAAAGGTGTCCTTGCCACTCAACGTCGCATTGATAGCTGGCAGCTGATTTGGTCTGAAACCGCGTAAATGAAAGCGATCTAACAAAGCCGCCCTTACGTCGGCGGACCAGGGATGTTGCATGTCAGGGCCAGCCATTGACAGATGTTGTCTCGGCTTTTTTGCTGGCGAACTGTGATTGCGTTTCTTTTGGGACCGCGTTTCATTCCCGGATAGGGCGGTCAAAGCAGAAGAATATCGGTCATTATGAGTAGATGATGAGTCCTGCTCCAAAGCCACAGCTGCCTCTAGCATTTCGTCGTCTTCGTCATAGTAGCCGTATGAGTCGTCATCGTCTCCTATCCTTGCAGGTGGAGTGCCCATTACCGTACTGAACATTGCCTCATCCTCTTCCTCGAAAAATTCGTCTTCTTGCGCCATACGAGGGGGCTTGACGTTTTCTTTTTGGCAAGACTTTCTATACGAAGAGACCTCCGCACAGCGTGAAACCGGGCTTTCGTCAAGGTCGGCATATTCACGCTGTTTTTGCTGAGCGGCTGGCGGTCTGACGATATTGGCCTCAATATACCTGGATGGAGTGGAACGTGTTCGAGAATCTCTTGAGCACTTTTGGGGACTCATCTTTGGATGTTGATCAGTATTTGATTTAGAGATGAGGTCTGATTTGGGTTTTTTCTTCAATGGGGAATCGTCTCTCGAGTCTTGATACTGTGTGGATAAAACAATAGAGTCTGAGGCATCCTCAAAGCCATCGTCATCTATTGTTGAGTCTTCCAAAATACCCGAATCTTTGACCAACTGAACGACATTGGCTTTCAATGCAGACAAGGTTCGCTTGAAATTTTTGATTTCGGTGCTAACGGAATTCAGGCACGCAGGATCTTCTTGATCATCCTCGATCAATTTGTATAATTTCTGCTTCAGGTGACTCTCATGAGCAGTCGCAGTTTCCACCTCCTTCTTAAGAGTCTCCAAGGTTTGGCAGGCTTTCAATTTCTGCTTCCATGGTTTAATATCCTGCAAGATATTCAGAGGCGCATCCCCATCGTAGGCCCATATAACTTCACGATACTTTTCTACCTGACTCTCAAGTTTTGCGATACGTTTTCCCAACGCAGACTCTGTAAGAGAGTTGAATCTTGTGAACACTGACTCATCAGAGGGCCTCGAATCCACCTGGCAAGGCTCTTGGCGAATACGAGAGTTGGACTGTCCATGTTGGGATCTGGTAGGAGAACCCTGCTTAACCGGAGTCTGGGGAGGATTTTCAGTCGAAAATTTGGGAGTAGAAGCTTTATGGTTTGGCGAGCGCCAATCTTGTTCGCCAGTCGCGTATTTGTTCAGCGACTGCTGTGCCGGGGTCTCAGATCTTTTACGATGTGAATGTTTGCTGCTTGATGCCGACTTTGTATGATCGCCGTGCTGGGGTCTCTTGCAGGCAGACCCAGCATATCTCTCTTCATTGCCAGGATTTGCCAGAACCTCCTGAGGAACCTGACGCGAACTTATCGGGCTTTGATATATGTATTCTGGATTGTGAGAAAGATCTGAGTCATCTTGTGGATAGGTTGTTGCAAGAGCTGGGCTCTTTGGAAGTTGCCTTGTGACGGACGCATGGTCTTGAATCGTCTTAGACTCTCGGAATCTTGTTCGGTCATGATCCTGTTCCGAGACCGATTCCACAATTGAGCCTGGGACCGAATTCTGAGAGAAGTGGGGTGTTTCCGGACTTGGAACTCTATTCACAGCCTGAGCAACCGTCGAATACGGCGGAGGTGGTTCGAGTATGTCATCAATTGGAGCGAAGTCAACGGAACGCGGCTGTTCAGTAACAAAGTATTTCAAAGGTCCCCCAGCCGAAGCTATTCCATTGTCCATTTCATAGTCTGAGCTCTTTCGCTTTCTTCCCGCAAGAGATTTTGATTGCGCGGATCCAATGGCTCGGGTGAGACTGCACATGTCTTCTGTTAAATCTATTGAGTCGACTCCACCAGCAGTGCTACCAATGACCGCCTGGTCTGTATTGATCGTAGAATGAATGTCAGGTGTCCTTGGTATTCCCGATGCTCTTTCTCGGTGCTTATCATTGTGAGTACCAGACTTAGGTCTATCCGTACCGCCCGTATTTGCTGATGAGACGAGCTGAGCTCTCTGCGCTGAGTTTGGTGTTACTCGCAGTCGTGCCATATCTGCTGGCTGGTTGACAATTCCCTCTCCAGTTTCAGTTGCATCTAGCACATGAGATTGACTGCTTGGCCGGAAGTCTTGTTCTTGCCTCTCACAATCAGCATCATGTAAATCGGGATTTGACGCTGCTTCGACCGACGATTGGGTGTGGTTTGATGTACTATCGTATTGCAGATTTCGTTCACCAGTGTGGAGGGGAATGTGCGGTTTAGTGCTCATCAACCAAGAGAGCTGCTGCGCTAGATTGTTCAGAGTCATTTGCCTGGGTCATGGCTGGGAGGAGATAGCGGTACATATGCGCATTGCAAACAAAGCAAGATAAATACACATTGGTTCAACACGCGTATCGTCGGCACAAAGTCGGAGAAAACGCGAGATGACCACGCATCACATGATTTGCTGGCGGATGAGGCGTACCTACCTTAGGCTTGTAGAGCCCTTGTTTGCCGTAACTCGAATGGGTATGGCGCATGCGGTTGACCCCAAAAAGACACTCGACTTTGGATTTTTAGATTCGCGTGGTCATGCCTTTTTTTTATGCACCTATTTGGAACGCCACACGGTCTTTGATTCAAACATGAGAAGGTTTGTTGTCGCGGTAGAACAAAACCAGGTTCCAGACATATAAATACCAATCCAGATACCTTGACTTGTTGATCCGCCCAGTTCCTCGATGAGGAACCCCGTAAATTCGTTTGCCATTCTTTGTTTTCACCGGCATCCGTGGGATGCACATTGACTCCCTAGAATGGCGTCTTAATTTCCGCGACCATCCAAAAGACCTCCTGACGCGCTCGTAAATCTCGAACTGAGAAGAACGTTATTCTCAGTCACAGCAGACTTTCCAAGTAAACTCCAATTTTGCCGTCGCCATTGGCCCGTTTTAGAAGTCTGCATCTCTTTCCGCTTAGTATTGCAACTAATGCGCCTCGTGCATCCAACGCGTGTATTAAGCGCTCCAACGCGTCGGTGTACCGCACATTGAGCGTTTAGGACCTCATGTAACATGGGACTTCCAGCGTACGCATGCTCTTTGCTTTCTGACTTGTCGCACTATCACTACTGAAGACTTTGGGACGAGCTTGGTGACGGTGAAATCTGCTATATTGCAGACATTACAGTTCGCCATTTTGCAAAATTCGGCCGCCCTCTACGCGTAGCTATAGACGAAGCAGGATGGAGGTACAACAATCTTTCAGAAACGCAAGTCCGGCGCATACGTCATGGTACGTTATCTAATATTGGATGTGTCTGTGTCTACGTCGACTTGAGTCTTTTGGAGATTTTCTTATTGCATGCCAGAATCTACGCAATCAGCAAATCCGAGGGAGAAATTAATATTGTATCGACTTCTCAGCTTGCTCCGCCTCAATATTGAATTTCTCTTCGTTTTTGATGGACCAAAAAGACCACGTGACAAACGAGGCAAACAGGGCGGTGGAGGAGTTCGGTGGAAGGAAATCACTCTCCTAAAAAATCTGCTAAAGCAGTTGGGTGTAGCACAGCACGTCGCCCCGGGGGAAGCCGAAGCGGAATGCGCTGCTCTACAAACACATGGCGTTGTAGATGCCGTCTGGTCCGAAGATTGTGATTGTCTTATGTTCGGCTGCACTACTCTGATACGTGATTTTCGCGAAGATGGTAAGAAGAGCCGAACCAAAGTCCGGCTTTATCGCGCTGAGGTCATCGGGGAAAAATTTGGACTTGATCGGGAGGGCCTCGTGGCTTTTGCTATCCTTAACGGCGGAGATTATGACACGACTGGTCTAAAGGGTTGTGGTCTGAAGCTTGCTCTTCAGGCTGCAAGAATGGGAATTGGCACGTCTCTCTGCGATGCTGTAGAAAGAGGACTTGGCTTGGGCGCCTGGCGATCAGAACTTGCCGATTTTTTGCGAAACCAGCGTAGACTCCTGGAGGTTCCGCCGACCTACCCGTCAGTAGAGACAGTGAGGCTTTATTACAAGCCCCTTGTATCTGGACAATATCAGCTGGCCAATCTCAATAGTCTTCGCAATGGTTGGAATTTAGAAATCGATGAAGCCAAGCTACGCGAGTACCTCCGTAGGCATTTCAACTTCTTTACTAAGGAATACATGAAGCACATCACACCCGTCCTCTTGGCAAAATCGATGTTGCACGTACAGGCCGGAAAGCGGGCACTTATGAGCAACTACGATATACAACCAGCGAAGAGATCGAAAAAGGAGACTAAGGATTCTGCGGAGAGTACAAGAAAAGTTTCTTTCAAGGCAACAGAAATTACATGTATTGATCTGAACGAGTCCATTGCCAAAGACTCGGAAATGGAGAGACAGAAGAAAGGCCCACCATATGATCCTGAAGCAAGAGTCGAGTCTGAATTTCTGGATGTGATCCTCAGACATGCATTTCCAAACAGAGATTTCAATGTACCTATCACCCAGAAGCGCAAGAGTACAAAGAGCAAGCAGAATTCTGAGACAAACTCGAACGCCAGTCCTCCGAAACGAAACCAGCAGAAGAGAAAGTCGTGCGAAGCCAACGCCATCGAAAATGCCAATGAGTGCTTAAAGGCAGGCGGTAGAGACAAAAGACCAAGGAAGGCTCCTTGAGAAACCATGGAAAACTTTCAATCTCAAGAAGCAAAATCAGGAACGCATGACATTGACGAGATTGGTTTCTACCGTCACGACTTGGATCGAGCGTTCGAAGAGCGATTTACCAGTCCGGGTCTTCCTGATCTTGATAGCATCTTCCGAACCCGTCGAGTACTTGCCCCGACAACCACAAATGCTTCACTTAGGAAACGCAATGGCGATGCAGTGTTAGGATCGATGGCCAAGCTTCAGGCAACATTTACTTCCCCTGATCAACCAATTCGAGAAAACACTGGAGCTTCCGTATCGGACATCATAGACCTCACAGATGATTGAACTTTTTTTAAGATTCTCCATTTGTTGGCGGCTCCATCTTATATGCACAGAAAATGCATGAGCAAATTTCTGACAACTTCCCCAGGACCAATTGCGGCGTCGGGGACAGGAAAGTCTTGATTCTTGAGACCTTTGGTGTCTGCATATTTTGCCGTTGGGCGAAGTGGCTTTACTTGGAACTCTTCATACCGGGCTGGCAAAAGGAAATCATTGTGGATTATTTTCGGTTTAGTATTGATTTCTTCTCTTCAAAGAAGGCAGGGCGTTTTCATACAAGGTCGGCGTCAGTCCTCTTGTCGGTGGTCTCGGGTGAGGTCATACAAAGTGCCCTCAATGATCGCACTGTAAGCCCATTATTGTTCGAAATAGACTTCACATCATCTCCATTTCCATTCGTCACTCTCGAAGTTCGCGTAGCACCTGAATTCGTTGCTCAACCCTTTCGCATGACGCACTTCGAACGTCGTTGTCCGGACGCCTATTTTCCCGTATAATTTCTCGATCGTAGGCTGCATTCGCTCACCAGTACAGACTATGACTTTAGTGCTGTTCTGGTCGCTGGCGTCCTTGCTAGGAGAATTCCATGATTTACAAAGCCATCTCATGGTGAGTGCAGCTAGTAAGGTCAGCTACTTCGGTTTTCGTCAGCTAGGCCACAGACTTAAGCTCACCCTTGGTCTGGCAGTCTTCGCTAAGGAAAGGCGGATCACAAATTAAGCGATCGAAGGTTCCTTTGAGATCTGCTTGCAGTTTCAATGGTTGCTGGAAGTCATAATATAGAAAGTCTTGTTTGAATACAGCAAACCGCTCATCGTACTCAAAAAGCTTAATCTTTGGCCTCTTAGAGGTTTCGATCGTTGTCTAAAAGATAATGAGCCCTACTCTTCCACCTTCACAAGTTAACTATAACCCACCGAGAGATTCTTCAATTGGACAAAAACGCTTGGAGCTGAGATAACGCCGATTCTTGTATCGATAGTTGCATTGTGAAGAAGCTCTTTAGCTAGGATGCTTGCTGTGTCATCGCTGTACTTGAAACCTTGAGTCAGAGATCGAATCTCATGCAACGGGAGTGAGGAAAATACCCAGAACTGACTCGCGTTCCAGTCTTCTACGAAAGCTTCCATTGAGATAGGCTGTGCAGCAAAATCACTCTCTGCCTGTTCTTGAAGATCTGCAAATTGCTTTGCTCGTAGATCTCGCTCCTCATTGAACTCTTTCAGCGCTGCCAAAGTATCTGCAGGCAGTTGGCTAAAGTGGGACTCAGTAGCTTGCGGTAAGAGATGTTTGCAGGTGATGCGGCAACTTACAGTATATCGTCATCATCTCCTTGCATTTTCGAATTGTTGATAAACTCCCAGGAGGTGTCGGTTTCAAAGAGTGTGAACTGTAAATTGGAATGGGAGGTAAATCTTGGGGTTCCTACGAGGTAAAACAAAATGGTACACGCTAAATCTAAGGTGTCTTTGGTGTTATATTGTGGGTATAGGTACTGTAGGATCAAAATACTGAAACACTTACTATAATTGTTTTCAATTAAATTCGATGATTCGATTGCCGGGGGGTTATAACCTATTTTGCTGAGGGCCTCCCAGTAATGCGAATGCAGGACAAAACGTTGGCAACGACTATTCTACAGCCGAGATAACAAACGCCAAGTACTTTTTGGTGTTGAACCTCGGTCATCATGACTGTAGTAATCACCGTTATCGGATGATACTCTTAACTGCGCTACGATGTAGGTTCACTTATATCACGGATATTTTTCACAGATACCGTTCGGTACGCTTCATGGCTACCAATCTTCCACATCTTCCGGATGTGCAAAGACTGAGCCCACGGGTCTTTCGTATTCTTGGTGGAAATCCTGGAAAGGCACATAGATTTCCAACCACCATTTGGCATATTCAGAGACTGACTCGAGCGGCAGTTTACACTTCAGGGCACTAATACCTATCTTCTCGGCACAGGACGTTCACGACTACTCATTGACAGTGGGGAAGGTCTTGCCAAATGGCGTGATTCTCTCTCTTCGCTTCTCTCATCCGAGTCTGCTACCATTTCCACCTGTATCCTCACGCACTGGCATCCTGACCATGTTGGTGGTGTCAAGGATCTATTATCGCTGTACCCTGAGTGTGAGGTCTATAAAGCAGAGCCTGAGCTAGGAAACCCTCTTTTGGCCTCCTCAAATACAAAGCCATGGCAGGAAATTGTCCATGGTCAGACCTTCCAGATTGAAGGCGTGAGCAGCTTGCGCGCATTTCACTGTCCAGGACATGCAATAGACCACATGGCATTGGTTCTTGAAGATGAAGACGCGATGTTCACAGGTGACAACGTCCTGGGTCATGGTACGGCTGTCTTTGAAGATCTCGCCGCATACATGCAATCTCTGGAACTCATGCAACATGAGTTTTCTGGACGCGCATATCCAGGTCATGGCGAGGTGATAGAGAATGGAAAAGCAAAGGTGAGGGAGTATATTGCACATCGAAAAGAGAGAGAGGAACAAATTTTGCAGGCGATGGGAAGTGAAGGAGAGAAGAAGACACATTGGTCAGGTATGGATATCGTGAAAATCGTCTACAAGGAGTATCCGGAAAGCCTACATCAACCTGCAGAAAAGGGAGTTCTGTTAGTGCTGGATAAATTAGAAGACGAAGGGAAGGTAGTGCAGCATGCAAAGGAAGGTACATGGAGTTTGGCCAGTAAAGCTTCGCTATGATATCCGAGACCATCCAGAGTCCCTGCGCAGAGCTGCTTACTGAGGATGATTTTCCAGTTGTGCAAGACAATCTACGAGGCTGCTTAGATAGAGGCCGCCACGAATATTAATGATGCTTATCTTGACACCTTACTCTTTTTACGAACAACCAGTGATCAAATATGACGTGAACTAAAGCGAGTATTTAATCCTTCCTTCTGACTTTTGTTAGTAAGTGCTCAATTACGTCGCATGCATAAATGCCTTCTTGCTCATCCTCACTTCTCTTTGAGCTTAATTCATGTTTCCAAAAGACGGTCACGGGACAATGAAGGAAACCAGATATCGACATTTGCATTACAATACTCTAGATCGGCTGGTTTTTGCTTCGCACGTCACATAGGTCTCCTCAATTTTAGTTTGAAGAGATATAGAGCTTCAGGAAGTCAATTAACGAACAAGTCCCAGTCCTTAATTTCAAAGCTTTCCAAAACCTTCTCGCGGTAGAGAGAGGCAGCCTCCAGAAGCGGTCCCAACTTCCCCTTCTCGGGATCAATCGTTCCATTCTGCCACTCTCCAGGCTCATGAGGGATATTGATGGTAATGACAATATCTGTCTGTTTTTCTTCGAGGCGCAGAAGAGTCAAAAGTAGACTCGTGTACTTCTGCTGGACAGAGGTGTGGACGGTCGGAACGGGCTCAGTTGCGAAGATTGAGAGCACAGGAAAGCTGGCGCTATTTATCTATTAGCTTTGAACAGACAGCTCAAAAATAATAATAGCTTTCGGGAGGCCGGGTAAAAGTACGGAGTAGAGAAATTCAGCAATAAGATACTTACGGTAATTTGGAAAATTGCGCAGACCCAGAGTTCCAAATCTTTGTGTGCGTAAGATCACGATCATTCGTAATATCTTTCAAATGGTATAGCGCAGCCTGGTCGTCTGCGCTGCAGACTTCTTTCGATGGACGTTCGAGTATATCGACAATAATGCTTGTCAATCCATTCGAGTCGATGTAGACTTCCTGATTATCAGGTACCTGACGAAGGTCACTAAATTTGTGTTAGACTATCCAGTAAGGAGAATGAAAATTACAGAAAATATTTACCTAACATCGACGAATGCGCTCGGATAGTCTACAGTGATAGCACCACCGAAAAGCTCAACAGGTTTGAAAGTTGCCATTATCAAATGCTGAAATGTTAAGTTTCGAACACTGAGACGAGGATTTAGTAGTTTTTGGTCTCAGTGGATTGGACATGTTGGTGCAAGAAAATTTTAATTCTTATGGGTTATCAAACGTTTAGGCAGAGTGGTAGGCAGCAAGTGCTCTAGGCACCATAGGTAGGCATCACATTCTTTGATTTGTCAGAGTGACTGTAATTATCTTGATAGTTTCTTATGTAGAGGATGGAGTTGTTGTAAATGCTGAGCTAATCATCCTCAATACAAAAGTGTGGGCCTGAAGCTAACATGTATTAGAATGAAAGTTCTTGGGAAGGGGGCGAAACTCGGTAAAACAACGACGCATATCAACTTCTTTACGATAGGAAGCACCGCTTGCAAGTTGGGCGCGATCAATCGCATTAGATTTCAATGTAGTTTTATCACTCTAATTGACCATGTAGACATCCTGAAGCTTGAGCCCACATAGAACGTATCAAACGCTGCCTCCCTTGCTCCTATCACACCCTTTCCCCTGTTCATCTCTACAATCCTCCTTTCACGAAGGGCTTTTCAAAGTCATCTTGCTTCAAGAAATCGATGGCCTTCAACTCAACGTCTTCGAGGACACCATTTCAGCGTGGTCACCAAGGCGAGATTCTGAGGCAAATCAGTACCAAGTTTTTGCGTGACTTCTTTGGCTACTCACGAACATGCCCATGGAAGACGATATTCTTATAGAACATGCACGAAAGCAAGCGAGAGGTATTCCAGTGCTTTCTCATGGGTATTCAAACGTTTCAACCCATTGCGACCAGGACAAATAATCTTCTGTAAGAAATTGTTGGAAGACATGGACGCAATGTTAGGTTTGTATATCTGGGATGAATGGGAGCTCCTCTGGCTGGAAGGCGATGTATTGAATGACTGGGACTGACGGATCAGATCCTCTTCATGGCGGAAATGTCAAGAGCCTTATAAAGCCTTATCAAGCCTGTCCAAGTGGTTGAGAGATGTTGTCGTGAATTCACCTTAGACAGATCTGTCTTGCGTGCCATTGTCTGTCCACAGGCCAACAGAAGCCTCAGCTTCTTTCTGCGTGTACGGTTCATCTTTGAGGATGCGATCCCTTGTAGTAGTGTCAGTCATGAGAGCAAACACACAGTCTCAGCTATGACTGACATTTTTTTGTGCCTCTTGCTCTTCTGGTGCGCCTCAAAATTGTTTCCGCTATCAAACCATCTAGCACAAGATTTGCAGTACCATTCGCCCAAAGCTGGAAGATCCTCAGGTGCCTTTGTCTCGGTAAATTCTGCAAGATGTTTCTCGTCCTGTTTATCAGCGTGAATCTGATCCAGATCGCGGGTTCGTCTTCTGGTCTTTGACTTTGACTTTGGCCCACGAATAGCAGGCATCCTAAATATAGCCGATTGAATGGTTGAGTGACCACGATGGATAAAGCTGTGGAAAAAAAAAAGTCCAAATTACCGGATAAGCGGCGTGTTTCACGTGAGGTTGGTAAAGGGACGGGCGTGAATGGCTGCAATACCTCGGGCAGTGTGTTACGGAATCCAAACCCCGGCCGGTATCGCGCGGCAACAAGCTTCTGCCATAGCTTACTACTGCTACATCACCTTTTCCCGTCTCTTCCCCTCATACAACCAATTGATTTTCTCCAAAAGATATTTACTTTTCAGGCCAACTCTTTTGCCTCCTTTGTTCGTCTTTGCATGAGCTGGTAAACAATTCGTGTTTGCTCGTCCGGCAGGGATCCCACCATGTTCACTGCTCGGTTGGCCGCGAGAAAGCTGGTGTGTTTTGTTTGCAAAGCTCCATGATCCCTTGACTGATAGGCCTACTTAGATTGGCCGCCGTGGCCTAGCGACCGTCAGCGATGCTCCTCTCAATCGGAAGGTCGAAATGACCAACTGGGAAAAGGGTCATTACATTAATTACCAAAAGATGAGCGAGAACCTGTCTGTGGTTCGATCAAGATTAAATAGACCTCTAACATACGCCGAGAAGGTAGAATATCTATTTTCCAAGTTGCTGCACACTCTAAACTAGGATAGATCCTCTACTCCCACTTGGATGATCCTCATGGACAAGAAATCGAACGCGGCAAATCATATCTCAAACTTCGTCCAGACAGAGTCGCATGTCAGGATGCGACGGCTCAGATGGCAATTTTGCAGTTTATGTCTGCAGGAATGCCCTCAGTAGCTACTCCTACCACAGTACACTGCGACCATCTTATCGAAGCACAAATCGGTGGAGCAAAGGATTTGGAACGAGCACAAAACATCAATAAGGAGGTCTACGATTTCCTTTCCACGTCCTGCGCCAAATACAACATTGGCTTCTGGAAGCCTGGCTCTGGTATCATTCATCAGATTGTTCTTGAGAACTATGCATTCCCCGGTGGACTGATGATTGGAACTGACTCTCACACTCCTAACGCTGGCGGTCTTGGTATGGCTGCCATCGGTGTTGGAGGAGCTGATGCTGTCGATGTTATGGCAAACCTCCCGTGGGAATTGAAAGCTCCAAAAGTCACCGGTGTTAGACTGACAGGAGAGATGTCTGGGTGGACTGCGCCAAAAGGTATACATCAAGGTTCTCGGACTGCGAACACATTACTGATTGAGCAAATTAGACATCATCCTTAAGGTCGCAGGTATTTTAACGGTCAAGGGGGGCACAGGTGCAATTATTGAGTATCACGGTCCTGGTACAAAGTCTCTTTCCTGCACTGGCATGGGAACCATTTGCAATATGGGTTTGAGCTCCTGAATTCTGATGCTACTGTCATGACTGCTAATAATCTGCCGTAGGTGCTGAAATCGGCGCAACTACCTCTCTGTTTCCCTTCAACGACCGCATGTACGATTATCTGGTAGCCACAAAGCGCAAGGATATTGGTGACTTTGCTCGTACATATGCGCAAGAACTTCGCGAGGATGAGGGTGCGGAATACGACCAACTTATCGAGATCAACTTGTCCGAGTTGGAGCCCCATATCAACGGTCCCTTCACGCCAGATCTTGCTACCCCGATCAGCAAATTCAAGGAAGCCGTTGAGACCAACAAATGGCCAGAAGATCTTAAAGTGGGCCTCATTGGTTCTTGTACCAATTCGTCGTACGAAGACATGTCTCGCGCAGCCTCAATCGCTCAGGATGCTCTAGATCATGGTGTGAAGGCCAAATCAATGTTCACTGTTACGCCTGGATCTGAACAAATTCGTGCCACGATCGAACGTGACGGTCAGATGAAGACTCTTGAAGAGTTTGGTGGTCTTGTTCTTGCAAACGCATGCGGCCCTTGCATCGGCCAATGGGATCGTAAAGATGTCAAGAAGGGCGAGCCTAATTCCATCATCTCCTCATACAACCGTAACTTCACTGGCCGCAATGATGCAAACCCTGCTACGCACGCTTTCGTCACTTCTCCGGATCTTGTGGTTGCTCTGACTCTGGCAGGCACCTTGAAATTCAACCCTCTTACCGATACGCTGAAAGATAAGGACGGAAAGGATTTCAAGCTCACTGCACCTACTGGCGATGCTCTTCCAAGAAACGGTTACGATCCTGGTACTGACACTTACCAAGCGCCTCCTTCTGATCGAGCATCCGTTCAAGTCGCTGTCGCACCAACCTCTGATCGTCTACAAATTCTTGAGCCTTTCGGAGCTTGGGATGGCAAGGACAAATTGGACATGCCAATTTTAATCAAGACTAAGGGAAAGACTACTACTGATCACATCTCAAGTAAGACAGCGTATTGGTGCTTTGTTATCGATTTTCAATAGACTGACTTTGCAATCTAGTGGCTGGGCCTTGGCTCAAGTATCGTGGCCATCTTGACAATATTTCCAACAACATGCTTATCGGTGCCATTAACGAGGCTAATGGCGAGGCAAATAAAGTGAAGAACGAAACGAACCAGGAATGGGGACCTGTTCCTGCTACTGCACGTGACTATAAGAAGAAAGGCATTCAATGGGTTGTCGTTGGCGACTGGAACTACGGCGAAGGCTCATCTCGTGAACACGCAGCTCTGGAACCCCGTCATCTTGGGGGTATTGCCATCATTACTCGATCGTTCGCCCGTATCCACGAAACCAACCTGAAGAAGCAAGGCATGCTGCCGTTGACCTTCTCCGACCCTGCAGATTATGACAAAATCCGACCTGATGACAGAGTCGACCTGTTATGCACACAACTCGCAGTCGGCCAACCTATGACTCTAAGAGTGCACCCTGCAGATGGTGGAAAGACTTTTGATGTCCCTCTGTCACACACATTCAATGAGAGCCAGATCGAATGGTTTAAGAACGGAAGCGCTTTGAACACAATGGCCAAGAAGCACTCATGATTGATCGGAGATTTGATTGGGAAGTGAGTAACCTTCGGAGATTACAAACACCGATGGAAGCGAGCCGATATGCGATGGGACGGGAGGGTGATGAGCATAATAGGGAAATGAAGTTTAGATATGTTTCGTAAGTGGTAGAAGCGCTGCAGCGTCGTTGCCTGTGAATAGCTGTTACTATTTTATGTAGGTTCTTATTCAAATTCTTTCAAATTCCTCATCAAAAACTGTTGGCTTTTGATTTTGTTTTGACATTACACCGTTGAGGTCGAGACACCTACCCACTTAATCTCCAACTGGTTCCACTTATTCGTCTGTGCGAATTTGCCTTATCTTGCCTCGCAATTTACGTGGACCCAATGTCCGTGTGTCAAGTTCAATACCAACATCATGATTCAGCTCTGGGGCTCAGCTCTAGTCCTGAAGGGCAATCGCATTGTTCCAGTCATGCTCTTGCACCTCGCTATCGTTGTGATTTTGTAAAATCTGAATCCCTTTCAATTTTCGAGCTTCCCGAACTTTCATGCTGTTTCAATGTTTTTAAAAAGATTGCTCTTTAAAGCATCGTTCCAAACAAAAAATGCTGGCATTTGTTATTTTCCTGACGGTACCAGGAGCCTTAGGGATGTGCCATGTGATTCGGCCGCGGACGTTAGCATGTGTTGCAATCCATCGTCAGGGCAATGCATGACGAATGGTCTCTGTGCGTCTATAGATACGACAAACTTCACTGGCATCGACTTCTCGAGAGGGACTTGTACTGATCAGAGTTGGAACTCAGAAATATGCCCTCAACATTGTCGACTCAGTAAGTCTTGACCCTACCAATCAGTGCAATTAGAGAAAAGTCACAAATCGCGAGAGAAGCATTTCACTCAACACCCGTCAAGAGGATACTCTACAATAATAAATTACGCCATTTTGGTGAGCGTTATGCAACAAAAGGGATGTCTTTTTCAACCACCCGAAATGGTATTGAAGATCTCCACAATAGATGCTTGGCGCATCATTACCCTTATGGCCCATGAAATTCCTTATTGCAACCCTTGACCCCCTTTCCAAGTCATTTCGTTCCGTGCACTGCTGGCTTTTTAGTTTCTGAACCACGGAACTCATCTCAAGGCTGACTGTATCTGTTCCAGATCAAGACTCTGCCACCAATGTTTCTGCCGCGGACTTCGCCCATAATGGAGTCACCGTTTGGGACTGTGGCCCTGGGCAAGGCTTCCAGGAGGCCGCAAATTATTGCTGCGAATCTGAAGCAGAAAGCACGCGGTGTTGTTCTACCTCAACTGCCCTCTTTTACCTGGATGCAGCTAGTTCGGGAAACCCGTCTAGTACCAGTGCTACGACAATTACGACAGCAGCGGCTTCAATCAGCACATTATCCCAATCGTCTCCGACGCCGCGCTCACAGCTCACGGCTCCGTCAACCTCACTACCGAGTCTTGCGAAGCCCACACCTATTGCAGACTCTCAGAACCAAACTAGCAATGGAAGCTATAGCCGGGGCGTAAAGATTGGGATCGGTCTAGGCATCCCTTTCGGTCTTCTCCTCTTCAGTGGACTTGCACTTCTAGTCTTGAGACTGGTCCAAAGCGAACGGGCACGGCGTAAGCTAGTAAAGCAACTACAAGCGTTGGAAGGGGAAGCATCGCAGGGAAAACTAGAGCGAAACGCTAGAGCGTCCGGACTCATCAATGAATTAGACAACTGTGGAAGGTACGAAATGGAATCAGCACGCCCATTACAAGGTCTTCGTGAGCTTGAAGCAAGTCATGGAAGCTCCGAACCGATGATTGCACATTTGCCACAACTATCCTGATACATGTTTGTTCTAAAAAGTCTGCACGTATTGTCTCTCATTCTTGCCCCACCGTTTCCTCAATGCAATTTGAGGTCCTGCAGTTTGGAGCGAACTGGATTTCTGATTGCTAAGGAAATATGTGCCAACATGAAAATCCAGTTCTTTCTTGCAATTTCGGTGATATTTGTACCACTAGTCATTCGGTCGTAAATAGAGGCGTAGGATCAGAGCTGTTTCACATCCTTCTATTGTCTTGTAGGAATACTGTCAGAGTAAAATGTTCGCAAAAGGGTTTCTTATCCTCCTTTCATTTCGGCTCATCGAAAATGAAACAGTACACATGTTTGACCTCAACCGAGAAAGCGGGACAATTTACGCAGGTTACCAATCGCCATTTGTTTTACGAAATGCCATATTCCGTACCTTTCTGCATACATCTCTTCTCGGTTCCAATTTCCTGCCGCTCATTTGCCTCCAGAGCCAATTCCATTCTTTTGCTTCCTTGGCTTTTCGATGTCTCGGCCTCCAGTCTTTACCGCTTTCAGTTTTCTCCTTATTGCTCGTTATTTTGCTGGCAACAGTGGAATATGCTACTTTCCAGATGGTACAGTTGCGACTGAGGGCTCTCCCTGCGATCTAAATGCCGACGTTAGCATGTGTTGTGTGGCGGTAGATGCGTGCCTTTCAAATGGCCTCTGTTTGGCCCGAGGTACTACGAGCAACTCTGGGACATCTTTCATCAGAGGTTCTTGTACAGATCAGACATGGCAGTCTGAAATTTGCCCAGGATATTGCCGTTCTGGTGAGTTTTTGACTTAATTCCATTACAGTCCTTGGCTCCAACAAAATTCCGTACTTTTTTTCCCCAAGAGTTTCATTGACAAAGTCTAATCAACTCGTTCTGCACAAGGTCAGGGCAGTGCTACTAATGCATCTACCAACTTTGACTCTAACCCTGTCGGCATATCCGAATGCGGGCCCTCACAAGGCTACGATACGGGTTCTAATTACTGCTGCGAATCTGAGGGCCAAGGTGCGGGATGTTGTGCTACTTCATCCGCAGTCTTTTACATCGGAGGAGCTACGCTCGGGAATCCATCTAGCACTACTACAATCACAAGCACCTTGATAGTTGTAATGACGAGCTCCATTCACTCGTACCACTTAACCCAGCCATCTACTGGCATCCACGTTCCCACCAGAGCGAGCGAAGGGCAAAGCGAGTCAACTACCAGCACCAAACCCAGGTCAAGCGCTAATTTCGTCGTCAGTCCTACGAGAGCGCCGCCAACGTCCATGACGCCAAACACGTCTTCAGCTCCCAGAGTCCAAGCTAGCGACACTGATACTACTGCGCCACATAGGAATATTAGATTGGGTGTGGGACTTGGCTCTGTCTTTGGAATAATGACGCTCGCTGCCGCAGCCTTCTTCATTTGGAAAATGAAGCACAGTAAATGGTTGTGTGAGAAGCACCGGTCACCGCCCCTAAGCCGTATGAGACATGTGCAAAAGTCTAAGATCGAGCTTGATGGTGCGATGCGGTACGAAATGGACCAAACGATGCTATATGAGATGGACCAATCGATGCGATACGAAATAGACGCCTCACCACGTTACGGGATGGATTCAGAAAGAAGGCCGCTGCACCTACCACCTTTTCGACATGATCCTAGGACTCTTATAACAAGCTCGCTTATTATATTGTCATCTCCAACAGAGGTTTTGCTCAAAAACCAGCGTTTCCCAGGTCGAACAGCACATTTCAAAAGCGAGCGCAGTCCCCGGGCTCAGACTTTTTAATGCCTGGACCAGCGTTTTGACTCAATTATTTCTTGCCTCCGATGTTTTTGAAGAGTGAAGGGTCAATATAATCATATTTTCCGTCCAAGGCTTTGAAGGATGACCAATCTCAGGGTATGCCCCAATAATGTAATGATATGACAGGCACTAGGAGCTCGTCGATCATCAGCTACCAAATTGTCTACCCAATTCCACGTTAAGGATGGGTAAAGCTGCGATTCTTCTAGTGTTCAGGCTGGGAACAAGTTTATAGAATAGATTTCCGTCAATAACCCATTTAATTCCACGATGCTTTCTATTCTATCAAAGATCCTATGGCTCCTGCCCAAGCGACAACGGACCCTGCAAACCAAGCAGGCCACCATACAAGCCAGATTACCACTTGCGTCCACATACCATGGATATGCCAGCCGAGGCTTGCCGCTGTTAGAATTTCTGCTACACTCGTCTTCGATGCCCAGGTCGCTGCAAACGTGAATGTCAAAGGGCTCAGCGCTGCAAGGAAGAGCGCAACTGCTGTACTGATGATCCGCCGACTCATTCCAGCGGAAGATGAATGAGAGGAGCTTCCATTAGGTTCGATGGGAATACAGAGATGCACGAAAGAGAGAGGAGCAGTGAGAAGACCAACGAGAAATGCGAGTGAGAAGTTGAGAGTCGCTAGAGCAGAGAGAAACATTCCAAGAAGTAGCAGAGAGAAGCATGAGACGAGGGTAAGGTCTTGGCGAGTTGGTGTACGAATAGTGGCGAGGAGGAATGATGTGAGAGGTGGAAGAAGGCAGGCAGCGAGAGTAGAGAATGTGAAGGTTCCAACAAGAGACTGCGTATCAGACGTCAGGTGGCTTTTCCGTAAATATGGTCTGGAGAACGAGGATGACAACGTACGCTTTCAAAAGTATTGTTGAAGATATATAATGGGATCAATCCCATGAAATGTGACACGGCCACAAATGCCGTTGGCAGAAACAGTCGGCGTTCTGTGATCTCAAGCGCCTCCGTTGGAACCAGCGCAATCGCCTCGCCTTCTATGATGACTGTCAATCCTCCCTTTTCTCCTGCCTTGGATTTTTCAGGAGAGGCAGTCCTAGCAGGGCGCCTTGGACGGCCGCTCCGGACCCATAGTGCGATTGAGGTAATGGTGAAATTAACCGCTACTAGCATGGCACTTGGAAGGTAGGTGCCGATACTTACGAAGCGATTCGCTTGCATCAGCAAATAGAAGAAGAAACTCTGATGCAGGTGCTCAAGCAAATTATTGAGACTGCGAAAGATGCTCTCGATCGTTCGACCAAGGCTCATCTCATCGTGCCAGCCGTCACCTATAGTTTGCAAGGTGATCGCATCAACATGATAGGGGATGAAGCTACTATGAGGGCCGGAAGCATGGCCCAAACCTTGGCTTAGCATACCTCGGAGCATTGTTTCTAGTCGCTCTTTGTATGAGTCGTCGTGCTTCCACATGCGTTGGAGCGTGCAACTGATACCCATCTGACCACTCGCGATGGACACAGCGGTATTGAAAAGGTCGAGGTTAGGCAGCTGGCCGTTGATTCCGTCGTAAATGACATGAAGCTTGTCAAACCGGTGACCCCAAGGACCTGCTGGGTAATCGACTGCGACAGCGCCCTGAAGAGCGCCTGATTTGAGAGTCAGGGAGTCTACTGTAGAGGGAGAGTGCGCATCGTGATACGCATCTACCCAGGCTTGAGGTCCGGCTGTGCTATCGCCAGCAATCAAGAAGATGATGTCTTTGGACCAGAGAGACCATTCTGATTTTGTATTTAGACCAAAATCTACGATTTCAACGGAATTCAGAAGCTTACTTTTGAAATATCTTGCCATTGTAAGGACAAGAGCTACACCACTCTGGTTGAGCACTTTATCCATGTTCCTCCATGCTCCAATGAAGACAACAGCTTCAGTTGCATCTGCTCTTGGACCTTGTAAGACAGCATAGACATTTTGGCCAGTAATGTTCTTGCCAGCGGCAGTATATTGATACTTTTGATAAGCTACTCGCAAACCACAAGTCTTGAATAATTCCACAAGCTTTTCTGTCCGTCTGCCATAAAATCAGCAAACCATGCCTCAAGAATCTTGCTGACATGCCCCTCGCATACTCATCGTCTGCCTTGTCCCCCAATGCAGCCACTTCTTGCCTGTACGCTCGAAAGATGTTATGCTCACTTCCGCCAAAGTATGTGTGCACCTGTCCCGGTAGCAATGCATTTTCGGAGACATATGTCTGCCTCGAATATTCGTTTAAAGGTAGGATAAGCAACCAGATTACGCCTACAAGGACGCATAACGCTGATAGAAAAGGGGGCGCTTTTTGGGCTCGAGGATCATGCCTCAAGGCTAGTAATCGCGCTGCTCAGGGGTTAGTCATTGTAATTTTATATAAACAAAATGTGCAATCTTACCAAGCAGCGTCATGGCTCCAAGCCTTCTTCACGCGACCCTCATGATATTTGGTGCCTCTTCTGCAGTCTGGGAATCATCTAGAAACGGTGCTGTATAGAGCACGCGACGGCGATTTGAACGTCATTCCGTCCTCTCTTCCATCTTTCCTCTCCTCCGCAACTCTCCGCATCGCCTTATGGCGCAACCCTCCTGGCAGGTCAATCCCGCTAGGATTCGATCATATGTAAATAAGGTGCCCTTGGCAACTCGCCTGCTCGTATTTGCGGTGTTCTTTGTTTCGGTTCTGAGCTATCGTTTACCGGCTTTGCGCGACTGGGGCTGCCTACTACCAGCAGAGACAAATCTTGCAACGTGTAAGCAAATATACTATGCTTGGCTCAACAAGAGTAAAAGTCTAAAACTAATATCTTCCAATCCAGTAAATCGATTGTCCACATATCCCTTCTTCCACTTATCTCTCCTCCACCTAATCTTCAACCTCATCGCCCTCATCCCCCTCCTCGCCGCCTTCGAATCCGAAAACGGCACCATCGTCACCATCGCCCTCTTCACAGGTCGTACGTCGCTCTCTCTCCCTTGCTACTCTCTCATTTCCCCAATGCCCACGCTAACCCTCTCACCCAGCATTCTCCCTCCTCCCCGGCGTCCTCTACACCCTCCTCACGCTCGTCACGCACCTCTCCCTTACCACCGCCGTCTGCGGCTCCTCCATCTGGATCTTCCTGCTGCTCTCCTCCACCGCATACACCACCTCGCGCAGCCACCCCTTCTTCAACATCCCCATCACGTCGCCCGCGCTCGCCTTCCCCACGTGGGCGTCGCCGCTGTGCCTCGCACTGCTCATCTGGATCTTCGTGCCGCGCACCTCGCTGCTCGGCCACCTGTGTGGCTGCGCCGTCGGCTACGGCTGGGGCAGTGGCGTGCTGAGGTTTCTGGGTCCCCCCGAGCGCCCGCTGAGATGGGTCGAGGGTAAGCTGAATTTGCTGGGCAGGCTGCCGCATTATGTGAGCGTGGATCATAGGATTTATGGGCGCTATGGCGTTTTGCCGACGGCGAATGGGGATGAGGGGGATGTGGAAGCCGGGGCTGGGAGGTTTAGGGGGACGGGACCGGCTGGACAGAGGTTGGGGCCTTGATTTGGGGTTATGGCAGTTGGTTTAGGAGGGGGGGGGAAGGGATGAGTTTGAAGTACGGTGAATCTGGTTCCTTGATCTATGTGGAATTGATCGGTCTGTATATCCACGGGTAAGCTGAAGGTGTTCAGTGGTGCTAACGATAGAAAAGACTGCTCCAGCGATTGTTGACATGTTTAAGGATTCGATTTGTAAATATTATACTTCTCTTCAGTTGAATCATCTTCTTGATACGGAGTTTCCAAACCACTCCCCTTGAGAAAGCGGGCAACATTCGATGTGGAGTTGCTTTACTTTCTCTTGTGTCTAAATATGACATACGCCATATCCCTAATTGATTTCAGACATGCTGCGATGAGGTAGCTACAGGGAATAATGCGTAGTGCTTGTTGCAAATAAGCCAACTCCAAGTATACGCTCAGCCAAAACACACAAGAACCCCAATTATACGAAGGGAGA
Organism: Astrothelium macrocarpum; assembly: GCA_021030915.1. Classification (NCBI taxonomy): domain Eukaryota; kingdom Fungi; phylum Ascomycota; class Dothideomycetes; order Trypetheliales; family Trypetheliaceae; genus Astrothelium; species Astrothelium macrocarpum. Next base: position 188,424 of record JAGEMR010000023.1, read on the forward strand.
AGTTCCAACCCAGCCATTTCCCAAATTTACGCCAAGTCTCCCATTGCTCTCACGCTGTCATGCAGACATGCATACGTGCTCGCTGCTGTAGATTGGACAAACCAGTAGACTCTAGCTACTGACTATACACTAGTCTCTGGTCTTTCTCCTTCCGCTACAACAGGTGTGCTTAGGCCTCGCTCCGGACTCTGCAAGACCAACTGCTCATGTCGCCTGGCTCGAAGAAAGTCGCTCACGGCTCTGATAAGAATGAACCACCCCACCACCATCAACGCGTATGCCATCCAATCATTCGTAGTGATACCACCAACCCCACCAGACGCGTTGCCGGCCGGCGAGGAACCATCCGGTCCCACATCACCTGGATTAAAGTCGTGTGCGTTTGGATCGGGAGGTGCTCCACCTCCTGGCTGGCCACTCCCCGCATCGCCAGGATTGGACGAAGGACCACTTGAGCTCGAGGCGCCCTTCATCTGGAAACCGTATTGAACGAGAGTGATTCCGAGACCAGCGCGGGATCCGTTTTTGGCAGCATGCGTGGTGTGCAGGAGATAGGTGAGCAGGAAGCCGACGAGGTTAAAAGACATGCTGATCATGCCATTCCACACGAATGAGAAGACAGAGCCGACGGGGAGGCCATCGACGAAGACCTCGTCGCTGGCCATGCCGGGTGCGAGAATGGTGGTTTCCCAATAAGGCGGAGTGGCATCAGCTGCAGCTTGTTCGTAGGTCTGCATATCCTCGTTAGTAAAACAATCCGTGAACAAGATAACTTAGGGTAGAGTCATACGTACCGGCGGCTTTTCGTCTACATCTTCGCCTCGTGTGGGCTTGGCGCTAAGGTTCGCGAATACACCATCATGAACGCTATTACCTCCTCCAACCACTGGTCCGTTTGTACCAGGCGCAGGAGCGGGAACGAATGTTGATAATTCCGTGACCCTTCTTTGTATTTGGCGTGGTCTCTCGTCCTCATCGTCCGCCTCGCCGCTGCCGCCTGCCGAAGGGTTTCCACGCATCAATCGCTGCCTGTCATCGCCATGTTCATTTTCGTCATCGGATTCATCGTCGGAAGGTGCGTCAAAGGTATCTGCAAGCGTTCTCTCGGCCTCTGAACGTAAGGGATCGTGAGAAGAAATAGAATGTCGTCGTGACTGAGGAGAAGAGGCACGGGAACGAAATGATGGTGGTGGAGAGTTGGGTATTGACTGTTGACGTGGTAAAGGAGATGTAGTCGTTATCGGAGAAGTTTCATCATCTTGCGCTTCGATCTGAGGCTTCATATCAGTCCTGTTCTGTGCTGTAGTCTTGGACAAGGCCCTGGGTTGGGTCATCCGGGGTAATGTGTTGTGAGTGTGTGTTGGAGGGGTGGCGTGACGTACCCTCTCGTACCTTCCCTGAGGACTCATGTCGAGCCTCTCGAGAAGCAAAAAAAGACTTCAAAATCCAAGAGAATAGTATTAGAGATTGGTTCGCAAAAGGAGTGTCTGGGTTGGAAGCAGATGGAACAGATGGAGGAGTAGGTTTGAGTAGGAGTTGCTGAGCCACCGCCCGACGCCCGACCTGCCCAAAGCACTTAGCCCCCAGGTGATTGGACGTCACGATCGAGACTCATTCAAATTGCTAATCTACAGTTGATCACGTTCCTTCAACCATTCATGACAATGTCCCGAGCCGTGCGTTCCTATTCATCAACCAACCTGTGCTGACTGACAATCATATAGACGATCGCAAGACATTATGAGCGCATCATCAAGGCATGGCCGAAAGATCCGCTCCGGCCTGAAGTATCATTCCAAAAAATGCTCCAAAAGCGTATAGACTCCCAAAAGACGGAACCTTCAGCAGACTCGACCGCAACTTCTGTCACTTCTAAAAAAACTGCTTTCAGTGAAGGTGCTGAGCTACGACAAATCAATGCTCTATACTCGCTCCTGGATAATCGCTACGCCAAGCAGGTATGCTCTTGGAGATCTCCGAAACCTCCTGCAAATTTCGAGCTATCTACCAATTAGAAGTGCTAATAAAGCGTGCTATTTAGTATCCAGTCTCGAAAGCGATGATGAGCCCAACCTTCAATCCGACATACTATCACGAGCTAGCTGCTGAATTTGACGCGATCCCAAATCTAACGTTTTGGCAAAGAATCGTCAGAAGAATCAAGTCGAGAATCCGATTTTCTTAAGAGGAGGGTATCTTTATACATGTATGCATAGCGAGCGGCGTTTTTGTAATCATTTCTTCCAATGGGGTTTCACGGGCTCGTCTCGTCCTGTACTGATATTGTACCATGCGGAGAGGTAAGGTCGAGGTACAAAACAATCCTATGAATAAGTACCAAATGTAAACAAACCACTAAGCTTAGAGTATATTCGTTCTCAGCTCACCAAATATCCACTCCCTGCCAGCTTCTGCTTGTATCAAACTTTTAAAGAAACTGAAAAAGAGAATTTCAAAGAAAAAAAACTTCAACATTTCTTCTCAAGATATAATGGTGAAGGTCAAGCATTCCGTAACGCAACAACTTGAATTGTACCGCCCACAAAATGCTTTTCAAAGGAAAAATCCAATCAAGTACCGTAAACCTTGTGATAGGAAATGCAGGACGCCAAACATTCAGATGCATGAAAGCACCCCCATACGCTTGCCTGAACGGTTCTGCCGTACGCATATAATATCAACGCAAAACTCTCGTAGCGCTGAGAATGTCATCAAGATCAATATCCGCTCGTCCCGGGACAATATCCTTCCATGCACTCTCTTTCGTCCTCTCTTCCGACGGCAGAATCCGCCAGTTTGGGCTATGCTCCGCCTTGAGCCAATTAAAGTCATCAACCTGATCAAACTTGTTGCCAATCTCACGATTCGCCCCTGTCATCTACCCAATAATTAGTCACTTGGCAAGAACCACCTGTCAGAAGAAACGAAATTGCTTACATAGAAGTCAGGCAGTGGCGCGAAACTGATCCCTTCACATCGCTCAATGATCGGTCTGCTACTACAATGCAGATAGATGTCGCAGTTTTTGCAGTCATGTATGCGGAGCTGTCGGCTCGCCACTACAATCACGCATCTTTGAAGATTTGTGATGTGAGCTGGCCCACTAACATTGCCACATAGGATCAGAGACTCCGCGGCGTTCTTCAACGTGAGGCTTGCAAAGGGGCTATTTTCTGATGCTGGAGCAGACACATCCACCACGCAATGATGGACGTTGGACACCGTCCCTGTTGATGTAGCATGTGATGAAGAATCTGGTAGCGCAAGGTGTAGATTTGTCTTGTTGGCGATCGAGATCGCAGTACCTTGTGCGAAGTCGGGTCTTTGAATAGTGTCTTTGCATGTCAGGAGCTAGCTTATTGAAAAGTCATTACCATCAAACACACCAATTCCATTGCCCCCATTCTTTACATCTGAATGGTTGCTGTCGATTGAAATATCTTGCATGGTCGCTGGAGCCGACTTTGGCCCACCAAAATCGTCGACTCGTACTTCAGGTCGGCCACGTTCTCCTTTTTTGGGGCTTGTTATCGAGGAGCGCGAACGCATGGCGGATTTAAATGTGAATTTGGGTCGTGGAGCAAAGGATGCACGCGTCTTTTGAAGTTTTTCCGAAAGAGCTTTAATCGCCTATTACACATTAGCGTTTACCACTTTACGCTCACTTCTGCAGCAAAAGCCTACTTACATCGCCGTACGTACGAAGGTCATAGGCGGGAATGCGACTTGAATTATCTTTAACTTCATTTGAGAGTCGTGCTATGCCTGCGAGACAGTGTTCAACACCATCTGAGCGTTCTCCACCGGAAACGGCGGTTTCGCTTAGGCGGGCCATTTCTTCTTGTAGAGCTAGATATTTCTCAATCAGAAAAATTCGATTGCCAATAGAATCCAAGATCCTCTTACCAGTGACTTCATGTTGAAAGTACCGAAAGAAGCGTGCTTTGGGATCTACTTCAGTTGGCGAATTTGGTGCTGTTGATACCATTCTTGGTTTTCTTCGATTAATTTCTTAGGTTCTGCAAATAAAGATTCAGATATTGCAAAGAGACAAGCACGGTAGCGACAGGAGGCGCCCGTCACATGGCATTAAAGCTTATTATAAGTTATTACTGATTGATGGAGCCTGGACACTGTGACGTCGGATCGTCATCCCCACATGTACATGGGGGTTTAGAGGGGTAAAGAAGACCCCTCATGTCCCTGCATGCAAGGATATGAACGGCGGGTGCGAGCATGATATCTACTGGTGGCGCTTAACATGTCCAATCAACTCAAGGCTTTTGAGGAATTTCTATAAGGCGATGGATTTGACCAGACTGCGGTCAACTTTTCTTGGTAACCCGTCTAATGATTACATGTCATGCGCGCCTACGCAATCTTGCTATCGTCATAACTCTATCCAGCTGTGACATAATTGATCAAAAAGCCCTTCAGATATCCTCCATTGTGCGGTCAATCGAGAGAGGGGTTTCCCGAATTGTTCGCTTCACTTTTGCTTCCTCTTAGCCAAGTGTGGGATACCCGGAGAGCTTTTTAAAGCGCACCTATTTGGCTGTAGGGTTACAAACACGAAATGTGCTGCACCAGCCTGCAATACAGTTTCTATCAAACAATTGTGGTAAGTATCTCAAGCTGTCGTACGCAAGGTGCTTGTGCAGCATGATGATTACTGCTCCGGAGCTCCTGGCCCATCCTTGCTGCCCTAAACAGATATCAGTACATTATTTTAGACCGGATAAGATCGACTCACCATTTGCCGTGCTTTCAGCATCTCATCACACAGTAATAAATTCGACGCTATGCCTGTGCTTGAAGCAATACAATTTCTAAGCACGCGAAAGGAGTCATAAACACCGGCTTGTACAGGATCCATTGGCAATCCTGATTTCAGGTCGAGTCCAACTACGTTTCCCTCTGCTTGTTCGTCTTGAAGACCTGACAGAGATTCCTGTATATCATGACCAGAGTTGGCTGCCAGGGTTTTTGGTATTATGAGAAGTGCGTCAGCGAATGCTGCGACACCAGACTTGGCCTTTCCTTTCACCTCTTTCCGGAAAGAATCGCTTAATAGGTGGGCCGCACAGGCAACTTGGAAAGCCCCACCTCCAGGAACAACGCTCTTGTCTACAATCATATTGTATACGCTTCGAAGTCCATCTCTAACAGCATCTTTGACCTGTGTAATGGTGTGCTGGTTTGGTCCCTTGATCAGTAGTGTTACTGATTTTGGGTCTTTGACCTCTTCGATAAAAGTATACTTTTCCTCCCCCAGTTGATGCTCATATACGAGTCCAGCCCATCCAAGGACATCTGGTGTGAGATCATCGACACTGTTCTGTGCCGTTCCACCACATATTAGCTGTAATCTCTCCATATTTCTCCTCTTTGCTCTTCGAAGTGCCAGTATTCCATTCTTCACCAGTACGTCCAAACTTAGGGGATCAATACCCTTTTGATTTACTATGACGAAATTTTTCTTGGGGTCATTGCCACAGACTTCTTTCTTTAATTCCACAATCTTTCGAAGTTTGTCGTCTACAAACCTTCGTTCGCTTTCAACAAGCTTCTCGCGCTGCTCTGCACTCGAGTAATAAAAGCCCGAATTGATCTCGGATTTTTCGTACTCCAGGCTGACATTTAGCGTGAGGATGTATGCATTCTCAACCCGCTTTGGCATGTCTGGATGCCGTGCTCCGTGATCCAAGGCAAGACCCTTGATGAGTTGTGTATCAGCGGCTGTTCGGTGTTGCATAGTCATAATTTCAACCATATGTAGGTCGGGCTTTTCTGGAGGATTGTAGATGGCAAGTACGGCATCAGTGATGCTTGGTGTAAGTTGTTCGGCCAGACTGCTATTGAGTTTTGTGGATAGTGATGTTCGCGCAACGGACAACAGTAATTCCCGGTCAACCTCTTTTTGTATTTTGAATTGGTCCAGAAACTTGAGTGCCTCCGTTTTTGCAAGCTCGTAGCCATCTGTTATTACTCTTGGATGAAGTCCCTCAGATATGTATCTGTCAGCTTGTTTTAATAGCTCGCCAACCATGAGCACCACCGAGGTAGTCCCGTCTCCACAAATATCATCCTGTGCCGTAGCTGCTCTTGCGATCATTACAGCCGTCGGGTTTTGAATTTGCATTTCGCGCAGTAGGACGCTGCCATCTTTGGTAAGCTTGATTGCGCCAGCCCCATCCACCAGCATCTTGAGTGTTCCTTGAGGGCCCAAATTCGAAGCAAGAACTTGTTGCAGACCTTCTCCTGCACTAATGTTCACTTTGAGAGCTTCTCCTCTTCTCTGTCATGGATTAGCAAAGATGCTTATAGGTCATAGCTGGTGAGAAATTACCCTCGACTCCGCCTTTGGGTTGAGTAGCTGTGTGGCCGACATTTTTTGGGCGAGACTGCAATATGTAGTGACTTTGTTTATCACAATAATGAGAAAGCTAGGAGTGGAAAACTTTGGAGCTATGCAGACGCGACGCGCCAGGCTGCATAGGTACTCGGAAGAACGTCTGGCCGGACTGAATTCTCTTGGAGCTCGGACCAGTGTCGAGTTTGAGCGAATTTCGAGGAGCTCCCACTAAACTTTTACCCACTGCATATTACTTGACGCGACGAATTGTCAGAAACTCTAATTAACAATCTTTTAGTCTGCGGTATCCAAGAGAGCGATATTGCGCCATTGCGCACTTCTTCACCAGCCAAGATGTCGCAGATTGACTACCTCCTCCATGAGAGCCCGGTTGGATATGCCGTATGTTTCCTCACTTTCTCTTGAAACACACTTACTGACGAGAGCGCAGGTATTCAAAGTAGTAATGCAGCCAGATACGATAGGGAATCGTCTCAAGGAGGTTCAAGAAAAGGTCCAAGATCTCTCTCGGTTTGGTTGGTTCTAGCTTGGGCTTCAACGTGAAGTCTTGCTCACATAACTTAGGCAAAATGGTCGATCTCGTTGGATTTGCCCCATTCCAAGGTGCTACTCATGCTCTCGAAAATGTCAATGACATATCGGAAGGCATTGTTTCCGACTATCTGCACACTGTTCTTGAGACGAATCTTCCAAAAGTCAGCAAGAAGCACAAGCTTGTGCTCGGTGTTTCGGACAAGAATCTGGCAAGCGGTATAAAATCGGTGCTGAGTTACGTCGAATGTGAGACTGGCGAAACAAGTGAGGTCGTGGCCGATCTTTTGCGCGGTCTCCGCCTTCATGCATCCAAATTACTCAAGCAACTCCAGGAAGGAGATGTTGAGAGAGCTCAACTTGGTCTCGGCCATGCCTATTCTCGAGCAAAGGTCAAGTTTAGCGTGCAAAAGAATGACAATCACATCATCCAAGCCATTGCTACGCTGGATCATCTCGAAAAAGCCATCAATCACTTTGCTATGCGTGTTAGGGAGTGGTATTCTTGGCATTTTCCAGAACTCATCAAGATTGTCTCGGATAATTTGACGTATTCCAAGCTGGCGCTCCACATCGGTGATAAAAACAAACTCTCGGACGACAACATCCATGACTTGGCGGCCATAGCGAACAACGACTCCGACATTGCAAACAGTATCATTCAAGCCGCACGCAACAGTATGGGACGTGAACTTACAGAAGCCGACATGGAGAACGTAATGTCATTCGCTGAACGAGCCATCAGTATCGCAGAATATAGGAAGACTCTATATGACTACCTTGTTAGTAAAATGGGTATTGTTGCTCCTAATCTTGCCACTTTAATTGGAGAAACAGTTGGGGCACGTCTCATTTCCAAGGCTGGTAGTCTGACAAATCTTGCCAAGTACCCAGCGTCAACAATTCAAATCCTTGGTGCAGAGAAAGCACTGTTCCGTGCATTAAAGACCAAGGGAAATACCCCCAAATATGGACTCATCTACCATTCTTCTTTCATTGGACGCGCAGGTCTTAAGAATAAAGGCCGGATTTCCCGATTTCTAGCAAACAAATGCAGTATTGCGTCTCGCATTGATAACTTCTCGGAACGACCATCTACAACTTTTGGTGAAGCGTTACGAAAGCAGGTAGAAGAAAGACTGGATTTCTATGCCTCGGGTGCTCCACCAACGAAGAATCAGGACGCAATGCAGAAAGCTATGAACGCCGTCCTAACAAACATCAATGTCGAAGACCCGACTGCTGCAGGTGCCGAGGACGTGGAAATGGCAGATGGGGTTACTGCTCAAGCAACGGAGCAAATGGTGAGGAAGAAGAAAAGCAAAGAAGAGCGGAAAAAGGAAAAGAAAGAGAAGAAGAAGGCAGAGCAGACAAACGGGATTGGTCATGACGTAAATGGGGTAGACGAAGACGATATTCATAATGAAGACGAAAAGGCCGCGAAAAAGGAAAGGAAAAAGGAGAAGAAGCGAAGACTTGCCGAGACGGATGGAGATGTAGATGGGGAGAGGAAAAAGAAGAAGAAAGATAAGAAGGCAAAGGTCTGAGCCTGACTAATCTGTCTTCTATGAGCTCTTCCGTAAAATCATGGCAAGGTGTTTTCGGCGTAGAATGTGATGTATATATGGTCAATCTGGGAGCTACTCTGGATTTCATCGTTTGCTGTACGACTTCAATCTGCGACACGACGAATCGAGGATCTGTTTAGCTGCGAAGCTTTGACGAGGTCCTATTTAGCATTTCGTTGCGAATTGAGTGCAAACTAATAGCAATAACATTATTTCCTCTACAAGATACCGAATACATTGTTTATACATATTACGTGATTAGATAAACCCGAAAAATATTTGAAAACCAACGACGCCATATTCCAACCTGACAAGAAATCTATAACCGAATGACGGGCCAAAAAAATGCACATCCCATATCCGTGTACTATGCTGACAGGTAAACTCCATCACTTGCGTGACCTTAACACCATGCTCACAACGGATAAGCGCGCTCAGTCTTCTAAAGCCTCATCCAAATTATAAAATTTCCTGGGTCCATCCGGATGCGGTTCCTCCTCCGTTCTCGTCATATCAATCGTCCCATGTATACTGGCATCCACCAAGGCCTGCCTCTTTCTCGATCGCGCAAACGCCGGTGTACTGAACTTCATCACCTCCTGTCCATTCTCCAAATACCCAACCACCTTCATCCACGGGTTCGGATTCACCAACAACCCCTTCCCTTTTCCCCACTCAGAAGGCGACATCGACAGGTATTCAAACGACGCCATGTCGGTTGTGGCGTCCTTGAAGCCCATGCGGACTTCTTTCAGCTCGATTGCGTCCTCGGCTTCACCCCAGTCTGGCGCGTCGCTGCATACTAATATCGTCTTGTCGGCTGTGGTGGTCGCGTCGGCAATGAGGAATGTGAAGGCGGTGTAGCGGTTGTCAACAATGTCGTCGCGTGCTCGCACGTACTGTTTCCAGAAGGAGTAGATGTCGGAGATGGACCAGCCAGAGAAATTTTCGGAGGGTTGCTCGGACATGGGAAGGAGGGTAGCGCTGTCTATGTCGGCGTCTTCCGGGGCAGTAGGACCGATGTCATCGGGGCCGAGAACGCGTAGGACGTTGCGGTTTTCAGGGTCTTCAGCGCAAGAGACTTCGAGGAGTTCGTTGAGGATCTAAGGAGGGACACCTTAGGTCAGTGATGTGATGGGAAGGAAGTGGCGAGTACTTACGGGAAGAGGGATTTCCGCAGTGCAGAAAACCGGCCATAACACGTCGGGCATACTGACTCGTTAGAATGGTGATGTCTGGTGATCTGTTTGTACAAAGCGATGAGATCGGAAAATGACAGGATATTATAGATCGAAATTTGTGGAAAAAAGGGGTGAAGAAAGACAGAGGGAGAAGCTCAAATAGTCGGGAATGGCCGAAGATCCTCGCCACTCAGACTGCAACGTCTCTGTACTTCAAACCTTTTATTCTGTTTGGTCAGTGAGAGCTCAAATATTGGGTATAGCTGTGTCCACGCTGGTGACGCTCCGTTGGACATTACATCACAGTTCGGACTTCAGGACTACCATGAGGAACTGCGGCTGAGACAGCTTGGGCCATGTCTGGGTTGCGGCGTAAATCGCTCTTTCTTGCTTGTTGTCCTCTTCTTGAGTGGAATGAAAGGAGCGTACGAACAGCATTTCGCCACGTCCATTGTATTATGAAGCCAAGAGCATGAAGTTTTATGCTCTCGGCATAGGATTGCATTAGCCTGGAAAAGGTAAAGACCCAAGGGGACCCTTTGATGCATCGCACCAAGCCGTGCCATCCCGGATCCGCCCAACGCATGCATGGAAAGCGGTGAGGGGCACTAGAAGTAGATGGTGGGTGCAGCTAGAAATGCCAATTATCGAGCAATTTCCTCATTTCTCGTCGTTTAATGCTCCAGTGGAGTAGGAAAAGATTTTCTTTACGAACGAGAAAACTTTTGGGGGATTTGAAAAGCCAGTTCGCAGGTCGGATAATTTTATCTTGAAAGCGACATTTCCAATTAGTCTACTTCCACTTGCCTTAGTGGGGGTTCCCTCCGAACCCTCGCACGCTCGGGCGCATGATACCGGACTCCGAGCATGCGCTTGGAGCGGCATGAAGCGGGACGGGAAGCCTTAGAGGGGAGCAAAGAGGGCCCGCTGCTCTGGCACTGGGAATTTGGGCGCTGCCATTTTGGCCTTCTCAGTGGTTTCCCCTCCCTTGGATCCTCTCAACTGTGCGAGGAACTCTCATCCCTTCCCAAACCCAATGAATGCTGCTTCTGCGAGTCCGCCTTCTCCTGCTGATGGCACCGGGTCTGCGTCAGCACTCGAGGCTGATGTGCGTTAAATCTCCCTTGTTACCGTCTCATTTGCCCTTGTTGAGACGAGTATCCGAAGGCTAACAGGCAAACGCGCGACAGTCCGATCCCTCAGACACTTCCGGGCTTGACAGTCTTGAGTATGTGTTACAGAGTGTGAAGACTGTTACTAATTAATTCTGTAACGGTCGCCTGTGCTCAATATTTGGTGTAAGCGGTAAACGAATTGACTAATCGTGTCTCGTAGTAACACAAAATCTCTCACGGATAGCATCTATGATTACATAGAAGAAAATGGGAGGACCTATCATCGCTACAAGGAAGGCTGTGAGTTCCTCAGTAATTCTTGATGACTTTGGAAAGGTGCTGAGTTCCTTCACAAGCCTATGTCTACCCGAACGATGCTGTAAGCGTGCTCATCCCTTGTCAAAAAAGAATTGATCTGTGCTAAGCATCTTTACAGTCGGAAAAAGAGCGCCTTGATCTGCAGTATGAATTATTGAAAATTCTATTCGATTACAAAGACTTTTTCGCTCCTGTCCACAATCCAGAGAGGGTATTAGATGTCGGAACTGGGACTGGAGGATGGGTAATCGATGTTGGTGCGGGTTCATCACTCAATATTGGGAGAGGCAGGCTGACTTATCCATGTTACACAGCTACAAGATTTCCCAATTGCGAGGTAACCCCCCTGTTCGAACATTGGCAATAATCATATTTAATTCCCATTATCCAGGTCACTGGCACTGATCTCTCCCCGATACAGCCTGATTGGTTAGCTTTCTATTCATTCACAAATTGGCTTGCGGGATATTTATTGACAATCTCCAAGGGTCCCTGACAACGTTCATTTCGTCATCGATGATGCGACTGAGGAAGATTGGATGATTGAACCATCGTCGTACGACCTCATCCACACACGTATGATGCTTGGTGCCTTCGAAGACTTTCGTGAAATCATTGCTCGCGGCTTCAAATATACGAGACCGGGCGGCTGGATGGAATCGCAAGATTTGATGTCGACACTATGCTGTGATGACGGAACTATGAAATCGGATCACCCTTTTCTGCAGTGGACAAAGTTAAATGATGAAGCGCAGATGAAGATGCGTCGTCCTGTACGGATAGGCAATAAATTGAAAAAATGGTATGAACAGGCTGGATTTGTGGATGTGCACGAAAAGATATTCAAACTACCGGTGAACCCATGGACAAAGGACGAGAAGCTGAAAGTTGTTGGCCGTTTCCAGGAGGCGGCTCTATTGGACGGAATACAGGGGTTCTCCCTGGCGCCCTTTTCACGTGCATTAGGCTGGACTAAAGAGGAAATCGAGGTTTACTTGATCGATGTTCGAAAGTCAATATCAGACCGTAACGTGCATTGTTACCACAGAATGTAAGTCATTTCAACAGTTGCAAGAATGCGAATCTGACCGACGACTCTAGTTATGTGGTGTGGGGGCGGAAACCCTATCCTGGTGAAGTTTTCAGAGGTTGAGCCGCTCAGGATAGGCTCCCTCTTGATTCCACTGTCCAGATTTTGTTCCCATTCGTTCATGGCATTGGCGTTGTGCGAAGTTTGAGCATTCTTAATTTCTCGCGTATTGCATTTACCCGGCATCATCACTAGCGCTGGAGTTCTTGGCCCAGACTGACTTGGATTACGGGATAACGACGCAACGTCACGATATAGACGATTTGACGAAATAGATTCTCTTCTTGGATTTCCTACCAGTTACGACTGCACGGGTTTTATCTATTCTATTAAATCCATTCTATCTAGATTAACCGTATTACTTCCTTTGAGAGCTTCCATCGAAGCACTGTTGGTCATGCCACCCACTGCCCCTCAAACGCTCGCTATCAGCCTCTCAAACCTGCACACTCTCCCCAGCCCCATCCACTACTCCCTCCCCAACCCCTTTCTGCACTACCTTCAAACTAAAGTCCACATGCCTCACTCCCTGGTGGATACTACTGCTACTAATTACATCTACATCCGCACACGCATACCTCTCCACGTTCGCCTCTGTTAACCCCCCACTCACCTCCACCAGCACCTTCTCCCCCCATCTCTCCTTCAAACTCCGCGCCGCCGTCCGCACCTCCTCCGCCCCAAAATTATCCAACATTACTACATCCGCACCCGCCGCTGCCGCTGTATGCGCCTCCTCCTCGCTCTGGCACTCCACTTCGATTTTCACAGAGAACCCGCCTGCGGCCCGCGCAGCGCGTATTGATGCGGTTATTGCCTCCGCAGTCGTGGAGGTACGTGCCGCATGTGCCCAGATGTGGTTGTCTTTTAGCATCGTCATTGTGCTGAGTGAGTGGCGGTGTGGATCGCATCCGCCAACGAGCATGGCATACTTTTCAGGGAGCCGGAAGCCAGGGGTCGTCTTACGCGTGCCGGCGAGCGTGTTGGGGTAGCCGGCGTTGCGGAGCAGGGTGAGGAGGTGGTGAGATCTAGGGATGTTAGTTCCGAGTAAGGTAAGGAGGAAAGAGAGCTACGGGATACGTACTGTGTGGCTATTCCTGAACACCGAGCTAATACGTTCAGGCTGACTCTCTCTCCAAGCAGGATCTTTCGTGCAGGCCCTCGTACCGTAGCAATGTGTTTTTTGCCTTCACCTGAAATCAGGGTGCCTTCTTTGACGAGCCACTCCACCTCGCATCCAAGTAACCTAAATGTTTCATTGAAGAAGGGGACGCCAGCAAGGACTCCTTGCGATTTGCATAGGAGACGTGCCTCCGCTGGCGAGTCACCAACAACAAAGCCGCCAATGTCGAGGGCAGGTGCGTCTTCAGTGAGCCAGCCAATTATGAGAGGTTCAAGCGTTGGAGGGAGGAGATGAGATGGGTCGCCGTGGGCGGGTGCACCACCTGGCGGTGGTGGCGGCATTACTCCTGGATTAAAGTTGTCACGCTGAAACGATAGCACTGTATGAATAGATGGATGGACGATTCAAGAGGACAGTCCACACAGAGTGGCTAAAAAAAATCAATAAAAGCTTGGGATCACCTCGAAAGCACAGCAAAAGCTTTTAGACCCAGATGTCGGCCGTGAATCAGAAGTCAAATTACCAGAAGCTATTGATCGTAGTGAATCCGTAAATTAGAACTTGCGACGCATATACCATATCCTCTTAATGTCATGATGAATGACGAGATGATGATCACCCCGCGATGCCCCGCGAGAAGTTTTTCGTACGTAAAAATCGCGACCAGGGCTCCGACACCTTGGATCCATTACGGAAAGCTTGGGAAACAGCCTGGCGGACATATATATCGTGTCTTCCCATCCGGGAGATTCTTCGAATGGTGTCCGCCGCCCATCACCAAATTGTTTTTGTTACCAGAAAGGTACAAGGTTTTCATCTTGAACAGACGGGAAAGATGCGCGCATTCACGCGTCAAATCAGGGGGTTCTCCGTCAGATTTAGACTGGATTCCGTCTGAGCTTCTCCACAACCTTATTTGCTTTCATCGGTAGCGCTAAAGACCAACAAAATACTCCGTAATTTGAACATGGTCAGTGTATACGAGATTCATGGACTCAATGAAGCCTATTTCACAACTCTTTCAAGACTGACCTCATCTCTTGCTACTTCAAATCGCTCTCTTGAAATAATTGGTGTAATTAATCTTTGAAGCTGTTTTGATTTTTTTTAGGTGTCCAACTTCAACATGTTCTATACGAAAGACTTTCAATGAAGTCAGAAAAACCCCACATTCCAAAAGACTACTTGTATCAGTGCATTAAAACATTTCCAGATATCTCACATCTCTTACATCTCTATCTAAAAGTCAGGCAAAAACATCACACAAAATTATGTGTTGGGATCAGAAGCGTGATTGGTCAGATCGAGCATTGATAAGAAGCAGTGGGCAGCCCCACGTTAGCAAAGTCTTCAGCGAACAAAATATGATAAGGCATTGTTGGGCATTCACAACGCCCCTATTGAAGTACACTACGGTTGGACTGAAATTGTCTCTTTGGCAACCATTGTCCAAACCGAAGAGACGATGAATGCGAAACCAAGTTGATTCCAAATAGATTCCTAGGCCCAGTCTCGTCGAGATGGCCGAGTCTCGTCGCGATGGCCTCGACGGCTGGATTTTATTGGAACTTGAATTAATAAGTGAAAATGATATTAAGCAGTCACCGCGGAAAAAGGTGGCATTCGCAGCCTTCTTATCCTGTGTCTTTACGCTCTCAAACACACTGCTAGTCGTGACTAGGATGCCACTGATAAGCACATGCTCCTAGATAGCTGCAGCTGGACCTGCGCTTGGACTCGTCGAGAGATAAGCAATCCTCGACACATCGGTCTCGATTCACGAAAGACCGGAAAATAAGCACAGGTTATTTGCGTAGCAGGATCATTTCGGTAGTCATTGTTGCGTCATCCGAATGTCTATGGTGAGCCAAAAGGAAGAGCTGAAGCTAACTCAACCAGAAAATGAGGAGATTCAACTCGCAACTATATTGAAGTTGATCAAAGTCAAATAAATGGCAATTCTGGATCCGCGCCGTCTGGACACTTATCACAAATACCTCCTCAGCAAGCTTTCTTGCCTCCAGGTTAGCTAGCTTCAAATAAGGAGAGCCTAAGACCAGGAGTCGATGTTTTACAAGCCAGTCGATTCTCTGCATCTTTCATATCCATTTTTGGCAACGCCCAATACCTTATCAGGCACGAACTGCAATGCAGCCCAGCCTCGCTCGGCATAGCAAGCAATTGATACGCCGCTGTGTTTGAGATTTCCGCAAGGATTGATCCGCGGATCTGCACAGAAGCCGGGCTGCAGCACATCTACCATAGCACCGGAGAAGCATCATCATCGCAGACTGCTTGTTATTAGCAGTGCTTGTGGTATATGAGTGTGACGGAATCAAGCTTCGGACTTCTTCGCCTTAAAACCAACAATCTCACTTCTTCATCTATCTTACCTTGTGGTTCATTGTTCGTCGATATTAATTACAGAGTCTCAATTTATACAAGAAATAAATAAATCCAGGGGCCAATCACATCACCATGTCGGGCATCTCATTGCTTTGGGCTGCCCCAGAAGTCAATCCAATCAACCACAAAGCACGCTCCATTCCGGTTCTAAACCCCATCAACGTGTATGGTAGGGTTTGGTGGTTTGCCTGGTTTGGCTTTTTCATTGCATTTTGGTCTTGGTAAGCGCCTGAAATTACATTTCAACATCCGCAATGCCTTTACCATATACGCTCGAATCTGCATCATGGGTGTTGACTTTGCTCTCTCCAGGTACGCGTTTCCCCCGCTATTACAGGATGTGATTGCAAAAGATATCGGTCTGAATGCAACCCAACTTGCGAACTCAAACATCGTTGCTCTTGTCGCTACGTAAGTCGATGCGCTGCGGCTGTCGTGGTTTGGACTAATATAATCAAAGTCTCCTTGTTCGACTTGTGGCTGGTCCTTGTTGCGACAGATTCGGCCCTCGGTACACCTTTGCGGGATGCCTCCTTGCTGGAGCCATACCCACCTTCTGTGCAGGCGGTGTAAAGAATCCCTCCGGTCTTTTGGCTTTACGATTCTTTATTGGTATACTTGGCGGCTCATTCGTGCCATGTCAAGTCTGGACCACCGGATTCTTTGACAAAAATGTTGTCGGAACCGCCAACGCACTTACTGGTGGACTGGGTAACTCGGGTGGTGGAGTCACGTACTTCGTCATGCCTGCCATCTACCGATCTCTCGTTAAGAATGGTCTCTCTAGCCATGTGGCGTGGAGAGTAACTTTCGTCGTTCCTGGTATTCTCATTGTATTCACCACTCTCTTCCTAGTCCTGCTTTGTCCTGATACACCCGTCGGGAAATGGTCTGAACGCATGCAAGCGGCCGAAAGTAATCTTCGTGAACATACTGTTACTGATGGTCCCATCGTGGATGTACCCGGTCAACTTGATACGGAGAAGGAGAAGTCAAATGGAAGCACAGGATCTCCCGATCGTGTATCACATGAAGAGAAGAAACTCGGGGAAACGCGAGGCGTCTTCCATGACCATGAGGCTCAAATGGGCGAACAACAGATGGTAGAGGTCGCTCGTGGTGAGATCATCCAAAAGCCATCCACCAAAGAAGTCCTTCGTGTCTTCGCCAGTGCTAGCACATTTGTCACCGCCGCTTGCTATTTCTGTAGCTTCGGTGCTGAGCTATCTGTTAATAGCGTCCTTGGAAACTACTACAGCAAGAATTTCCCAAAGCTAGGTCTTCAGAAGGAAGGAGACTGGGCAGCAATGTTTGGCCTCCTCAACATTGTCTGCCGTCCACTTGGCGGCTTCCTCGCAGATGTCGCGTACCGCTCAACTGGTAGTCTCTGGAGCAAAAAGCTCCTGCTCCACGCATATGGAATCATCTTTGGCGCTTTCTTCATTGCCATAGGGGCTACGGACTCGCACAAGCAGAGTACAATGTTTGGTCTGATTGCTGGAGCTGCTTTCTTCCTTGAGGGTGCAAATGGTCTGAATTATGCTCTTGTTCCTCATGTCCATCCGTACGCCAATGGTGTCATTTCAGGCTTCACAGGCGCAACAGGCAATTTTGGTGGCATTATATTTGCCATCATCTTCCGATACAATGGCAAGGATTACGGTCGAAGTTTCTGGATCATTGGAATTATCGCCATGGTTGTAAATTTGGCGGTCTCGTGGATTAGACCAGTACCTAAGAGTCAGATCGGAGGTAGATGAGTTTTGGATACTGCACATGAATGAGTTTGTATTCCATGGATTTCTGAGATATCTGTTTCCTGCACGCAATGTATTATATCCTTGAGGATTACTTGAAATATTGTACCTATTCGCTCGTATTGTATTTGAAAGTTTTCAAAAACTGGACATAGAAAGATTTTCAAATGCACGGGTATGAATTGTTCTTCACATTGCTTTTAATGTCTTGACGATAACCTGAGATAATAGCAAGAAAGGCCTTTGATTGAAAAAGTAAAACTCTTCGTAAACATCTCAGAAATACTCTTAGTAAGGATTAAAAGCATTATTCTTGGGAATTCCACTCAGCAGATGGTTTGATGTGACTACCTAGTTAACTGAAAACCGGAGCGGCGGTTTCCCGAATACGCATAGAGCGAATCTTCCCCATTCGTTCTGGCTCGATAGTCGGCGTTAAATCATGGTAGAGGTCAATCAAGCTCGAGCTGAAAGGATGACTCAAGGCCATTTTGATGAAAATTTTGGTGTTGTTCCGCCCGAATAAGGTTTCATTAGCGGTGGATCACGCTGACTGTGACGGCAGTTCAAAAATTCACCTTCTGTACATCTCTTATTCGCACACCCTCTTTAATGGCCCATGCTCTTCATTGATGGAGAAGATCACCGTAGCGAGCGTCAGACCCGTATACCCCGCCGGGATCTCCGACTATGTCTGAACTTTGGCCGTTGATGGCCATACTAGCATCTCAACGCCGTAGCAGGGGCAGGATTTTCGTCCACCGAGCCAACATGCATAAGCCATGCAACTTGCTGTAACATACAGAGCGCATATGCACCAACAGGCTGCCCCACTGGAAGGTTCTTTCTTAGAGAGATGGGAACATATCTAGGTAAGTTCGTTCGAAAATTGGGTACTTAAGAGAATAAGAGTAGTTTCGTCTTGGGTTTGCTAAGCTTTGCCGTTGCATAAGTCTCATCTGTCAAAAATGTGGTCTGCCATAGTCGCCTTGAACACTCTATGTCTAATTCAACACTCCTTTGGAGCTTCCATCACCCAGTCGCAGTGGAACAGTCTTAACAAGACTGTAAATGGTCGTTTGAAATCGGCTGATCCATTCTCAATCTCATGTTTCTCTTTCTCCCACGGCCAATCAGTGACTTCAGATGAATCTGCGTGCAGTACTGTGCAGACAAATTATCTGAACGGTACACTTCGTAGCGAATACTACAGCGGCTTCATGAATGGTCAAGATGAAGCATGTCTCTCGCGGCCTGAAGATCAGTGCTTGCTTGACAACCTAAACCCCAATGATCCTTTGGCTTTCACAAATGTCTCGTGCAACCAAGGTAGTGTTTCAAAATACTACATTGAAGTCTCAGGCGCTCAGGACGTACGAGCCGCGTTGTCCTTTGCGAAACAAACAGGCATCAAACTCTCCATCAAAAATAGTGGGCATGATTACGTCGGTCGAAGCAGTCAGAAAGGATCTCTCGCCCTGTGGACCCGTAAGCTCACTGGTGTCTCTTACTCTCAATCATTCATAGCTGCAGGATGCTCCTCATCTGCACCTACGACTGCCATCACGACCGACTCGGGTGTGAACTTCGACCAGCTCTATACCTTCGCTGACGCACACAATGTTACCTTTATTGGGGGCTATGCACCTACGATCGGTGCCTCAGGAGGCTGGGTGCAGGCAGGAGGCCATTCCGTGCTTTCACCTGTGTACGGTCTTGGCATCGATCGTGTGCTCCAGTTCATAATCGTTACACCTGACGGTGTTCTCCGCACGGCCAACGCATGCCAGAACCAAGACCTCTATTGGGCTCTACGAGGCGGTGGAGGAGGGACTTTTGGCGTTGTCTTGTCTGCAACCCACAAAGTTGAACCTGCCATGTCTCTAATTGCCGTATCCCTAAACTTCACGGCAACATCAACTAACGTGTTGCCGTATATGTCTCTCATGGTAAACTCTTCCACACGTTGGGCACGAGAAGGCTGGGGTGGTCATTTGGGGGATCACAACTTGATCAATGTCAATCCCTTGCTCAATATTTCCCAGGCACACGATACCTTTGCTCCGTTAGTCGACTATACCCTCGCTCAAAATGGCACAGCCATAATCGAAGAACTTCCCAATTGGTATGCATTCTATACCAAATATGTCATCCCCAACGCAGCGGCCATTGGTGGTATTACCTTTCCAAGCACTCGACTCTTCCCTGCCACTCTTTTCGCCGCAGCCTCCGGACGAACCAAAATCATGTCGTATTTTTCAGAGTCAATAGCAGCAGGCTTCACACCGTATATACCTGTTGTTGGTCCACATCTATACCCATATGCCTCTAATTCAACATCTGCCACTACTGCATGGAGAAATAGCCTGTGGGAAGTAGGTACTGGAGTAACATTGGCCTGGAACTCGACGCTGGAAGAGAGGAAGGTGGCGATGGCGCAGTTGAATAACTTAACACGCATGACGGAAGCACTGACGCCAGGAGGTGGAGCGTATATGAATGAGGCAAATCCATGGACCGAGGACTGGCAGGAAAGTTGGTGGGGAAGGGAGAATTATCAGAAATTATTGCAAATCAAAAAGAAATTTGATCCCGACACTCTATTAACGTGCTGGAGATGTGTGGGTTTTGAGGAGGATTTGGGAAATTTCGAGTGTTGGAATGGACTTGAATAGAGAATGTTGAAACCACAGGTGAGATTAGCCCAAGAGGAGGTTTCTGGTCTCACGGCTACCGAATTTTCAATTTCAAGATTTATTAGATCCATTACATGCATTTCCAAATCCGATCAAGTTGTCATAGGTTGGAGATGCGAGCAGCTGTAATGATAACAGCACTGAGCAAGGCTCATAAGGAGACCCCGTTCGAAGCTGTCAAGTACAAGACGCCATCACCTCAAGTCCCCCTGAATAGAAGAAGAGAGTAGAAGAAGAAGAGAAGCTCTAGGCCTGCAGACAAGCAAACCGTAGCAATCATGACCACAACATCCCTCAACGAAGCGCCTTTAATTTATGCCCATCCCTCTCTATTCCGAAATCCATCTCGCTTTTGTATTCCTTTAACAAATCCATCTAGACAATTAAAAATACCACCCCGATTCGTTCACAAAACGAAGCAAACGACTGAAAAAAACGCTGAACAACTCATGCTGTCTCTCCCTTCTATCTCGCACACAAGATTCAGCTTTCTCACCCTACTCCCTCCTCCTCCACGAACATCGTCACTGTCAACACATTCAACTCAAAACCCCATTCACCTTCCCCCCCTCCTCCTTCCCAGCCTCCCCGGCACCCTCACTCTTCACCGCGCCTACCCCGGCCTGTGCACTCGCCCGCGCCTGCGGCTGCAGCGCCAACTGCGCCTTCTGCCGATCTAGCATGAGCTGCTGCTCCGCAGACGTCTGGTACGTATGATAACCCGAGGGCCCTGTTGCAGCATGGGCTTGCGATTGCGAGGGGGTTGCTGGTGGGGGAGGTGTTGCGGGAGAGGCCTGTTTGCCGGTTACGCGGGTCGTGTTGTTGGTGGTGGGGTTGGCGGGAGAGGAGGTGCGCCCTGGGTAGTTTGAAGTGGTAGTGGCGGCGGTGGTGGTGGTGGTTGGCGTGGAGTATGAGGCCGGAATGCTGTTGGAGGGGCGGGGTGGGTAGGATGTTGTTCCTGAGCCATTTTGGGTGCGCGAGACGGGAGTGCTGTATTGTTGATTGTAGTTGTAGTTGGTGGAGCCTGAGCGTTGGTAGCTCTGGCCGTTGGGGACGCCGCCGTAGGAGGGCTGAGCGGGGCGAGACTGGTTGTATGTTGAGTATGTGGTACGACCAGAAGCTGTTTGCGTGGGAGTGGCGTAGGTTTGGCTGCTTCCAGAAGAGGGGCGTTGGGAATAGTTCATAGAAGCACCGCGATTAGGTGGTTGTTGCTGGGGATAGTATCCTTGTGCGGTTTGACCTGACCGGCTTGCTGACTGTGATAGAGGGGTTCTTCCGTATTGACTATTACTGGAGTATTGGACTTGCCCTAGGCTTGAACTTGAACGAGTTGGACCAATAGCGGCATTCAGTGCAGCAGCTTTGGCATACCGCGTCGTTTGGTGTTCTTCCATTACACCTTTGCAGTTTTTGCTCTCAATGTTGATAGTTTGCTTAATATTCAAGTCTTCAAGTTGATCTCCATCAAGTTTAGCAACAGCAGACGGGGGCAATGCAGCTATCAATAATGTGAGCTGGCTCTTGAGGATGCTGTAAGTATCAAACTCGGCAGCAGATGGAGTTGTAGGACTTTCGGCAAGCCATGGAAGGGATGGTTTCTGATTTGCAGTGGGTGTCCGAGTATTGGCCGGTAGGGTCGAATTCCGAATGCGCTGATAGGAGTGCAGAGTCTCGAGCAGCTCTGAAATTTCTCTCAACACTTCCTCAACTTCCCTATCAGCTTTGTCCTCCTTTTCCTCCTTTTCCTCGGCATTCATCAGATTGTCGGCTTCCACAGGTACAAAACCATCCACAGCCTCTTGCAATACTTTATCTTCAGCTGTTTGGACCTTTTCAGCGTCTTGCATAGAAGTATCAGCTTCGAGGGCGGGATCTATTGCGAAGGTCTCTGTGAAGCGTTTTTCTCCATGCCTTTGCCACCATACCCGATTTTTCAGCTCTTCTGGCACAATGGCCATCGAATCATCGTGTGTTGGAGCAAAACTAGAGAAAGCAGTCCGGAAAAGAGCATCTTCCTTTGCTTGCTGTAAGGCGGCAGTTGCCTCTTCCGAGAGCGCTGGTCGGGCCTCGCCAGTGCTGAGTGCACGATCCCTTTGCTTGCGTTTTGCAGTCGGCGACGTGGGCTCTTGGGGGATATTTACATTGTTGTATCCAAGCCAATGGCCAGTGGTAAGGTTTTGTGTTGTATAAGTTCCTTTCTTCCCTGTCTTAGGAAGAGAGTTGTTATCAATCCATCCAACTCGAGATCCGCGTGTGGTTGATTGCTTGGGAGGCTTCGGAGGATTTAGCTGAGGAATAACGGGAGAGGGAGCAAAGAGCTCGCCGATAGTTGGTGCTCGCTCTTTCTCATTGATTGCATCATTTGCCTGGATGGGAATAATTTTGGAAGCCGTTATGAGATTAGGAAGGGCGTCTTCTCTGAGTGGAGCAGTCACCTGAAGGTTGTCAGTATCCAGAATCAGCTGTTTGTGACGATCCGACTGTCGACCGGTGCGAATTGGTTGTTGCAGACTGGAGAACAACTGTTTAGGACCCTGCGCATTGCCGTATAACGTGAGAACTGCCTTTCCACTCTGTGCATCATCAAGACTTGTTTCAGAGAGCTTGAAACTTAATTGGCCATTATCCTCGGTCTTTACTTTGGTTGCATCCTGTTTTGATAGATATGGTCGCTGCGATTCGGTGTCGAGTAGAGTATTGACAAGTTTTCGGAACACGAGTACGTTCGCCTGTAATGATCCATCTTCTGGAGGGGTGAGCAAGTGTCGTGTGATAATGTCTGTCGAAGATCCATTCGCGTTCTTGGAGACTAGTACTTCTGAGCAGGCAGTTTCGATATCCTCTCGTACCTCTTCCAATGAGGTATACTCCTCATTTTCTATCCGTGCTGCTATGTTTGAACTCCTGGTGGGTTTGGATACTTTTGCACGCTTTGTAGAAGGCTCAGATGCGGAGTGTCGCTGATCGGTAGAGGGCAAAGCAAGATCGAGTATTGATGGACAGGTATCGTAACTATATTTCGCACGTCAATATATGATAGACGACGAAGGTTGTTTGGGCCTTTGTAATTGTGATGATGCGAATCAAAGGGTGAACTTTGTGTGTGTCAGAGATGAGATTGGGACGCGACAGACCTTTTTAATATGTATAAAAGATCTTTCATAGACGTGCGAAGTCTGGCAACATGGACCTCTCCAAGCGAGTCGATGGTGGTGGGTGGGGTGAGGCCATTGGGTTGGGAATGATGATCGCTGTCAGAACGTTTGCGCTTTCCAATGGTTGATGGAGGAGGGCCGGGGGAAGTAGGCACATCGAGCAGCTCTGCGGGCGGCATTATGGCTGGTCGGGAAGGTGTGTCGTCGTGATTGATGAAGCTTGGGGACTAGCTCGCGACGCCGAACGCGTTCTTTTTTAATGTCTCGCCCCGTTTTCCACAACCACTTCGTTGAATTCCCCTCCAAACAACACACACCCAACGAGTCGCAGGCCCAGGAAGCGCACCAGCTCCTTGGCGAGAAGCGTCCCAAGACAATTCCAGCGTTCGACTAGAGTCAAAGGGAGGTCCGAGAAGCTGAGGCGATTTTGGGTCGGTCCAGGTTGATGGGGGAGGGTGGGCAGGGTGGTGACGGTGGTGACGGGCCACCCGACTTACGCGCAGCCTCAACCCGTCGTGGACACGGATATCACCAGTGCCTGCGCAAATGTCTCAATAGAAATGCAGTAGACCAGAGACAAACGCAGGGCACGATTGTCACGAATAGACCAGATAGACGAATGCAGGCCTTCGCGTTGTGAGTCGCGGATCGGAACGGTTTGCGGCGAAATCTCGGCTGCTTCACGTGACCGTGACATTTGCAAGCGTCCCTTTCCCTTCCGTCTGCTCTTTGTCCGCGACTTGTTATTCTTGCATTTCGATGAATGCCTGTTCTCCTGGCATGGACTGCGCCAATTACATTCTTGCGCACACGTAGTGAGTCTTTGCGCTCTTCACCAATCCGGCTCTGTTGTTTGGTAGGAGATGACCTCCTGATAATCTGATAGACGTCTGTTTCTGATAGCTTCTTCCAGGGCCATGCATCGGCTCGGACCATTGCGCAATGGACAGGCCTCCGGAGATTGTCATACACTTGTCATTGGCATAGACTGAGGGACGGCTTTCGTCTTCGTGGAAGACATCCCTGTATCAGCGTGGTTTTCGAGAATGGAGTTAGACGCGACACTGTCTCGAGTCAAGATGTACAATTACAAGGATCGCCGACTAAGGAGCTCAGCGCAAAACAACGTCGGCGCCTGCGATGGCGACAACGGCCCGATTACATCAAACCTTTGATCTTGGAGCTGAGATCGGCCTCCCTCCCATATCGCGTACCCAAGACTAAAAGCGGGAGATTTTTGAAAAGTACTCGGATGTATGATGCCCTTGCTCACACCCAGACATCCCTGCCATCAATTCTTGCCAAACACATTTTCTGGTTGGTCTCGAGAAGAAACAAGTGTACCCAAGAACAAGATGTAGATGACGAGGATGATTTGGAATTTCCTCTCTCAGAGAAAGAGCAAGCTCTCCTTCAACA
Organism: Astrothelium macrocarpum; assembly: GCA_021030915.1. Taxonomy (NCBI): domain Eukaryota; kingdom Fungi; phylum Ascomycota; class Dothideomycetes; order Trypetheliales; family Trypetheliaceae; genus Astrothelium; species Astrothelium macrocarpum. The sequence goes on from JAGEMR010000023.1 coordinate 213,159, forward strand.
AAAGGGTCACAGTAGTGTAGACATCAAAGGATGGGCAAGCCTATTACTCAGTCGTACTGGCTATCAGGCTGTGCTCAAGCTAGCCAATATGCAGATTGTATCGAGAGGTACACTGGGCCGAGACGTACCTATTTTCCTGGTCCATGTCCTACTTTGGCGACAACCTATGACGGCACTAACATTCAAAGTTCTCCTGCAACATATCTGGGAAAGATACGACATATTCGCACGAGACTGCCTTGATAATCAAGAGGAGACTGATGGAAGCCCATCCACGCTGTTTCTTGAAGAGTGGATGAACCTCGCCACATATCGGAACACCGTACTGGAAAAACAGACTAGTAATAGGCTTTTAATACACAGTTTGATTCGTCAAGCCCTGATTTCATGGCCTGCAAGCGTTATCAATGTAGTTGATTTGGCTATCAAACTTCAAGAAGGCGAATCTCAGAAGATGCGCCATGCTGAGCCCTTTTCTGACGATCAGATAGTTCGCTTGTCCAATTTCTACAACCGCGTACTGCAGCACCTGTCTCGCCCCGCTGTGATTGGAAAGTACAAGTCGATAGTGTTTCAACAACGTGCTCAATTCGACCTCCTGAGACACATGGCTGAACATAGGCCTCCACTTATTGTCACCCGAATCGGCTACCGGGCCATTATTAAAACACAGCTTGCACAGAAGAAAACGCCGCAAGAGCGAGATTGGGCAACCCTCAAATCTCAAAAGTGGCCACCGTGGAAAGAAGACAAGACTGGTCTTGACGCTGACAAGGATTTGGATTATAGTCTATCACGAGCTGCAATGGCGATTCGGAAAATGCAAGAAGCGGGCTATGGCACAACAATGTGGGATGATATCGCCAAGATCTATACTGGTTGGGACACGGATGGTAGTCCAACAATTCAAACGCGATTTTCTATTCGACGACCAGCTAAGCTCAAGAAGCGTATACTGTCTCGCGAGGAAACGTTGAAGGGCGAAATATGGGCTGCTCGAATTCGAGCAACTCGGACGGTGAGGGAAGCCTGGGGCTGTTTCCTGGCTTATCGCGAGCAAGAGTTGGAGGAAATATCGGCTGTATACGATATTATGCTTCAGAAACTACTCTTCGAAGAAACACGACGACGTAAACGCGACACTCAAGAACACTATCGTATGGCGACGTCAAGCGACCCCAGAGAAATGCAGACGCATCTAGCTGTCGAGGACAGGGCACTGCCAGGTGACGGACCAGAGGTTATTGCACCACCTATCTCACCCCTCGACTCAATGTATCTCCCATCCGAACCCCCTTCGGCGGACGCATTCTTTGACGAGATGATTGCAAAAGGAATTCCCGTTGCAGACGGATCTGTGGCGCTGCTGATTGAGAATGCGACTTCTCTCGAACATGCGCTCTCCTATCTGTTCAGATCACAACCATTCGGGAAACTTCGAAATTTGTTCGTTGCCCGCGAAGAATCCACTTCGAGGCTGCGGATACCCAGCCGGGTCTTTGTTCTACTAGTTCAAGCTCACTCTCGATTTAGCAAAGAGCATACATACTACATGGATCTCGTCTTTCCTACTTCTTTCTACTCGATTAATGGTTGGAAACTGAGAAGGGAGCCATCGCTGTTATTTGCAGTGAAGCTCCTAGATGAGTTCCAGCCTAAACATTTCCGATCCTGGGCTACTGTATTGGATTCCCTCCGTAAGGAGAAGACTTTTTTTGTTCGTGGATCATGGGAGCCCCTGGCTGATGCCATCAACCGCCTTATTTCATTCGTTCTTGCATGCCACATTTGGGCTTCTATGCAATCGGTCGGTATAGATTCTGGCCATGGCGCTTTTCATAGTCTCTTAAGGGTCACTCAATACGCTTTTCAAGCAAGCCTTCGGCTTCAAGCTCACTACAAAGATCAACAGTTGGATGCTCAGGACAAAGAGCACGGTGTGCTATCCAAAGCGCTAGAAGTGGCAGACAAAGTCACCGCAACAGGCTCGACTTATCTCCAGCATGCGTTCCATTCATTCGTCTACGGTGCTGAGATGGAGCCGGATAATGTCGAAGGCGATTTGGAAAGAAGTTCAGCATCCGAAGTCGTTGCTGACGCTCTCTCCCCTTCTCTGCCACGACTTCTACACACACCGTCACTATCGGATCTTCACGTTTTGGTCCGTGTAATGGGGCTTGCAAAAGACTTTGTCGCACTTCGGAACCTAATTCGATGGATGGTGAATCACAAAGCGGAACTCGATATTGAAATCGAGGTAGCGCGGAACGGCCGACGGCAACTCCGATATACAATTACCGCGCTCGCAGTAATTTTGGAGCGCTCTTGTCTCGGGACTCGCTTTGACACGACGACGTCGGACGAGATGGAGACATTAGCGCTAGAGTGTCGACAATTGATAGAAAGCGCCGGGGAATCATGGGGTGGGTGGCCTACGGATGATGAATTTGATGCTTATGTCACTTTAAAAGGAAAAGCCGAAGATAATAGATGGATGCATCATTTGTGACCTGAATCTTGAGCTAATAGACTGTAGATTTTTGTACAAAACTTCTGTATATACAGCCGTACAGACATGAGCAAGACATGTGCGAGCAAAAACCGTCTTTGCTGTAATTTGCGCACAACAATAGGCTGATCGGACAACGGGCGATTTGCCTGGGCCATGGTAGGACAAGCTGTTGCCTTGACTGCACCCCTCCACCTCCTCAGCCTTCCTTGCTTTACATCAAACTTCGCCAGCAGCATTGACCAGACCTTGAACAATGCCTGACCATTCGAGCTCAAAGCTGGAAGAGCTTCCGCAAGAAATCTTTCAGAATGTTTGCAATCATCTCACCCAAGCTGATCACGTGCGCCTTGCAAGCTGCTCTCACCAGCTGTACTGGATCAGTCAAGAGGTGCTCTACCGTAGGCTGAAGTTAGGTTCATATTCTTCCCTTTATAAATTTGCCTCCGCTCTGAATCAAGTCTCAACCTCATCATCTCAAAGATGCAGACCACTGCCCACCAAAATGTACAAGAAGGAGATCAAGGAGGTCGAGCTCACTTTGCGAGGCCGTGACGAGCCTGGTAGACCCTCTATCGAAGGGACAACGAACTTCGTCTACATTTCGAGCATGCTAAGGTCCATCACGGCACACTGTCCTGAAGTCGAAATCACCCTTTGTCTATTTGATTGGCCATGCCTGAAAACTACAATCACGCAAACGTTTCCCCGCGTTATCCGGCTTATTGCCTGTTTTGGCTTATACGATGCAGGACTTGTCTCTACTTATAGCCACAAAGATATACGTTGTCTAAAACCAAGAGTTGATGATTTCTGGACATGCTTCCTCGGGGGCAACGTCTTCCCTGACCTACGTTCGCTCGAACTGGATCATTTCTGGAAGTCTCCAACGGATCGCACAGAATCCATCCTTGACGTCGCTGGCCGATTCATGAACGGCCTGCACTACTATAGCCCAGTTCTCATTCATGAACAATCTCCCAACATATATCCGGGCCCCGGTTTGATGCCTCAACTTCACAACCATCATCCACCGTTCATCGGTACACATCCCACCAGCTTCATTCCAGCAGCCCGCCGCCTCACCAAAAAATCCGAACCTCCACACGCCCCCACTGTCACCGGCTTCCCCGGCCTCCAGAACATCCAACACCTTTCTCTCACCCACACCCCCGAGCTCACCACCTGGATCCTCAACGCCCTCCTCCTCAACAACTCCATCCTCGCGCGCCACCTCCGCACCCTCGAACTCAAACACGTCCCTCTCCCGCTCAACCTCCTAGGCCCGCTCCTCGAGCGCGCCCTCCCCATCCTCCACTCCTTCACCCTCCACACCCCCGCCGACGTCCCGCCCTTCTGGACCAGCTCCCCCGGCTCCGCCACCAGCACCTCCCCATCCAATTCCATGATCCCGGACAATCCCAGCTTCCCCGCGGGACAGATCCCGCACCTCTGCCCGCTCTTCCGCACCCACGGCACCAACCTGCACACCCTGGACCTCGCCCTGCCGACCGCATGCGCCGCGCTCTTCCTCTCTCCGGCCGAACATCGCCTTCTGCGCGAAAGCGGCGTCTACCTCGGCTGTGACTCCTCCTCCCCCTCCACATCGGCAATCGACACGCACCTCCTGCGCTCCCTCGTCCGCTCGCACCGTGCCCGTGCGCGCGACGCCCAGCGCGCTGCATGGGCTGCGGAGCATCCCGGGGAGCCAGCGCACGCGTTCGATGTCGCGCGCCGGGACCGCGAGCAGCGGGTGCGCGAGGCCGGGATGGTGCGGAAGGTGTTGCTGTGGCGGCGGCCGTGTTCGGGGTTGGGCGATGGGTGGCGGGAGATGGTTGCTGGTGCGGGACTGGAGGAGGATGGGTTGGTCTGGGAGATGGGGTGTGTGGGGATGGAGTGGTTGGGGGGGAAGAGGGATGCCACGGAGGCGGGTGGGGTGGCTGCGGCGGTGAGGTGTGTTGGGGGGAGCGAGGTGGTTGAGGGGGTGGAGCTAAGCGGGATGGTTGGGGGGAATGTGATGGAGGGGTGGGTGGGGAGTGGTGGGTTGGGGGACACGCATGATGTAGGGGTGTTTGGGGGAGATGGAGATGCGTTTTAGAGGGGGGGACCCTCTGAAGGAAAGGCAGAGATTGAGAGACGCGTTGAGAAGAGGGGCGGGGGGTTTGAGCACATCGATTAGAATGCGGCAGAGATCGGATTGTGGAATTGATGGATTTTCACCCGTGGATGCGAGTAGAAATGTCACCGGCCACCGCGAAAGATTATAATAATTCGCCGCAGGCCTCGTCGGGACGACCCCAACCCATTCTAAATAATTACAGTTAATGAGTCATTGAGAAATAAGTTCTAAGATATTCTCGTCTACTCTTGTTGAGGGTCTCCCGACGAGGTCTGCGGCGAATTATATCTTTCGCGGTCGTGGATGGCATTTCTTATGCTTCAGCAAGATATAAGCTTTTTACGCATCACGATCTTTTCGGACGTAAATGTGATACCGGTAATGGTTTTAAGGCTATCTACTTGTTTTAGGCAATTCGGCAAATCATCGTGATCATCTCCCCGTGTTCATTAATGTTGAATCATTCCCTTTTGTTCATCATTTTGAAAGAAAGTCCATGAAGCTCGTCCGCCATTTCCATCAAGTCATTCATATCGTGCATTCCATTCGAAGCACAGTTATTCACATCCAGCCTAAGCATTCGCATTAGCATGCGCGGCCAAACCGCCTTTATGCCCAGCTTCCTTTGCCGCCTCACTCCCCTTCACAAACGTCCCATCAGCCCTACGTCCCCCCTCAATGCTCTCATCTTCACCATTGTCATTAGAAGCAGAAGCAGTAGAACCCGAGGACGCGGGTCCACCAGCGCTCGTCGCGTCGCTTTGGTTGCTGCGGACGTTGCTCGACGGGCTGCCCGACAGAGCGGCGGCCTTCTGCTCCGTCGTCAGATTCATCAAAAAAACCGAGACCAGGAATATAAGAGCGATTATATACCTGGTCACCCTTATCCTTGTTTGCGTGGCTCGCCTTGCCTCCCTTACTTGCAATTGCCTTGACTTCTTCGGTTGGGCGATTAGCGAAATTGCCGGGGTTCTCAGCGGCATTATTGCGATTGTGGGGGATCTCAGTAGCAGAGGTGGCCCCACTGGAGTGAGAGGCTTGGCCACCTTTGGAGGCAATCTCGCGCTGCTTGTAGGTTAGTGCTGGGGATTGCCTGGATGAATACCGGGCAATAAAGTAGCCAGTGCTTGTAGATACGAACTTGCTTATCGGGATCCATTGAAGCAAAGCCGCCAGAGTGAGAGGCCTGGCCACCCTTTGAAGCGATGGCTTGGACCTCTTCGTGAGGACGGTTGGCGAAGTTGCCTGGGTTGGTATTGACAGTAGAAGATTGAGAAGACATGTTGATTTGATAGTGAGATTGCCGAGTTCAATGTAGTTGATTTGGAAGTGGAAGTGCTCGTGGTGGTGAAAAGAGGAGATCCCCAGGTGGGTGGGCTTTTATGGTTGAGAAATGAGAGTCACAGTGGCAAATTCTGAACGGTGGAATAGGCAGCAAGGAGCAAATTTCAAATGAGAAGAGTGAGAAGTGAAGCGAGAAGTGTGATACATGGAACAAAGATTGCAGCGCGTGTTGAATGTTGAGAAAGCCTACCGTTGACTGCATTGCTTCTACACAAACCCGGATAGCTGCCTTACCAGCGACCAGGTGATTTTAAGGCTTTTTGCCAGTTGAGTTTAAGAGCTATGAAGATCTTCTTCGGTCTGAAGATTGTTGTAAGGCATCAATCAGCCCTAGAGATGTTATACCAAAGTTCACTATAGCATCAATGTGGAGATGGAGAAAAGAGGCGTGAGAACGCGCTTCCACGCGATCCTTGGCGTCGTCGATCTCTTTAGGCAGACGCGACGTCACGCGCCAAGCTCCTCTTTACCGTGCCTCTTCTGTGAATCTCTCCCATCTTGAGACAATGTAGATTCTTTCTCAATTCACATAGACTCAATTGCTCTTGTTTGTAAAGCTCAGCCTGGCTCGTTGCCTCAGCCTTCTCTCTAATCATCCTCCTATCCTTTTCCGCTCTGCTCCCCTCATCATGTCTCTAAAACGCAAAGCTACTGATCTCGCTGCCGATGAAGCCAAAGCTCCCAAAGCTAACAAAAGTCTTCACTCCTTCTTCTCCACCACTGGTCCAACCAATTCCTCCAAGACCTCCACCTCTACCTCCGAATCCCTCCCTACCGTCCCACCCCCCGACTTCGACAAAGATGCCTGGATTGCCAAACTCACCCCGGAACAGCGCGAACTTCTAAAGCTCGAAATTGAAACCCTCCACGAATCCTGGCTTCCTTACCTCAAAGACGAGCTCCTGACCAAAGAATTCCTCTCCCTCAAAAAATTCCTCGCCGCCGAAGCCGCAGCCGGCAAAAAAGTCTTTCCCCCAACCGAAGACATCTACTCCTGGTCCCGTCACACGCCCCTTCCCACCGTAAAATGCGTCATCCTCGGCCAAGACCCCTACCACAACGTCAACCAAGCCCACGGTCTCTGCTTCTCCGTACGACCCCCCACGCCAGCGCCGCCGAGCCTCAAAAACATCTTCACCTGTCTCCGCCGCGACTTCCCAGACACGTTCCAGGCGCCCCCCAAGAATGGCGGGTTGTTGACGCCCTGGGCGGATAGAGGCGTGTTGCTGCTGAACGCGAGCTTAACGGTGCGCGCGCACGAGGCGAACTCGCATCAGGGGAAGGGGTGGGAGCGGTTCACGCAAAAGGTGGTGGATACGGTGGCGCGCGTGCGGAGTCGGGGTGTGGTGTTTTTGGCGTGGGGCGCGAGCGCGCAGGCGAAGGTGAAGAGTGTGACTCAGGGGAAGCATTTGGTGCTGAAGACGGTGCATCCGAGTCCGTTGAGTGCCGCGAAGGGGTTTGTAAGTTGGACCTTGTTCTCCTCGATTACGTTGTACGTGAAAAAAATGCTAATCGGTGGACCCGTGTAGATGACGTGTGGACATTTCAAGCAAGCCAATACCTGGTTGAAGGAGAGGTATGGAGATGAGGATGGTCCAATTGATTGGGATCTTAATGTAAAGCCCGAGGATGCGGGTGTCTAGAGCATGCCAGGAATTCGAGCATGGCGTCTTGCCTTATGTCGGTTTTCTATTTGAGGTGTTGGCGAGGCGTAGGAATCGGTTGTATAAAAAAAGATTTCCCAGGTTCGGCTAATAGACCACTAACTGTTCAAAAGTTTTAATACTTTTTACCTTTTATAATACAGGGTTTCTTTCATATTCCATCAACTTCATACTCATAGCACCAGTAATTGCAACGAGAAATGCCGCCCGTGACCGCCAAAGATATAATCGCTGCATACCTCATAGGGAGAACCCCAGCGATAATAATCAAGAAAAATCTTGAGAGATATTTCTTGTTGAATTGATGACGGGTTCTGATGGCTTAGAACGGTATGGGGTCCTCCCTATGCAGCCTGCGGCGGTGATATGTATCGCGGTGGCATATATTATTTCTTATTGTAACAGCTGGTCATAGCACAAGATATGCAGACGTCAGCTACTGGCGCCTCGGATTCACTCACCGTCCTCTCCTTCCTCATTCTCCGCCCTGGTCCCCTCCCCCTGCGCCTTGGCCCCCTGCTTTCGATACAACTCTGCCAAATAATCCGCATCCGACGCCTCCTCAATCCCCTTATCCTCCCTAACCTTTAAAAACCGCGGAAACCTGAGACTCAGCCCCCTCTCCTCGCTCACCAGCCCCATCGCAGCCGGATACGTCGGGCTGATCGTCACATCCGCAAACGCCATCTCCCACACCTCCTGCGGCTCAAACCACACGTCCGGGTGGCCCCCATACGCTACGTACGCTGGCTGGGCCGCCACCACGTTCGGCCCGTCCTCGGCGTACTTTTCTTTGTTCGCCGTGTAGAACTTGTCGGTGAAGCCCGAGATGCATTTGGTTACGGCTTCGAGGCCGCCGGTTTCAGGATTGCGTACCGCGAGCAGGATCGGGGACCACCATTTCGCTTTGCGGCCCTGGCCGTGCCAGCCTGCGACGGGGATAAGGTCGAGGGTGTCGGCCGCGGTGTTGTAGTCTTTTTTCACTTTGAGCCAGGAGTCGAGACGTTTGTCTGGTTCGTAGGTTGCTAGGAGGGCTTTACGACGAGTCGATTTTTCATTGTCGGTGGTTACGGTAGAGTCATCTCCCTTTGGTTTTGTAGCTTTGGATTTCGGCTTAGATCTGGTGCCTTTCTTGCTTTTGGAAGGGGTAGGTGGCTGCGGTTTTGGCTCCGCGAGTTCTCCGTCTCCTTCGATGTTGATTTGGAGGTCTGGGTTGGGAAGATTATCGAGTACTTTGACCATTATGCCTTCGCATTTGACATCGGTTGCACTTTTGAAAAACTCGAGCACTGTCTCTGAGTCGGCTGATGTTGCGTCAAGATTCTTGACCCAGGTGAAATGATTTGGTATTTCTGTGAAGAGACTTCGAAGTAGTGATCGCCTTTCTCGGAATGGCCTATTCAACAGTTCTTCTCCATTAAGATACATCAAGTCAAATGCGAATAGACAAACGTTCACCTTGACTTCGTTGACTGTAACGTCTTTTCGTGCACGATTGGCCAGGATTTGAAAGGGCTTTAATTCGCCAGTGTCACGATCCACTGCAACAACTTCACCTTCCATAATGAAACTACCCACGCCCTCACCACGGATCTGAGGCACGAGAGCCACAAGATCTGGATATTTTTCGGTCATAACTTCAAGGTGGCGTGAGAATATTGTAACCTTTCCACGCTCATCACAGTGTACTTGGGCACGTTGTCCATCATATTTGTATTCGCAACTAAAGTCTCTTCCCTGGAGTTTGGTGAGCATTTCTCCCAAATCCCTGGTGATGCTCCCAAGCATGGGTCGTAACGGTATATGTAGAGCAAGTCCACACCGGATTAGCAATTCTTCAGAAACACCAACTTCAAGCAGTGCCGGAATCAGATCGTTGTAATTTGGGTGTCTTGCAAAACATGCCTTGACGATTTCTTCGCCTCTGGAATAAATTTCCGTCAAAGATTCTTTCTTAAGTTTCGCTAGTTCATTTGGAGATTGAATAGAAAAGGCGGCATTTGGTGGACGAGCAAGTTGAAAGGCACGTGATAGTGCGATTAGCATAGTCGTCTTAACAGCGCCTATCCGAAGCTGTTTCGCAAATTTAATTACTACGTTTTACGTAAAATTTTTGTATACTTACATGCTGTACAAGCGTCCGTACAATGTACCGACTCTCCTCTGCACCCCTGGCGTCTTGCACCAACCTTTCAACAATTCTTTGCTTAGCTTCTTGACTTCCATGACCCTGACTTTTGGCGATCTTCACAAGTGATTCGAAAACACCCTTGATAGTCAACGGCTTCGGTTTTCGGAGTGTAAAGCTCTGTCTCTTCTTTGCTTCAAATGCGACATCCCCTGCATCTCCGTACTTGTTGTATAGTGTTTTGAGAGCTGCATTGTCTAGACCGCAGACTTTTTTTAGTGCTTTCGATATCGATGACCCTCCTAGCCCTAGTTCAAGATCGATGTATGGCGGAGATATCGAGTTCGTCGCGAGCCAAACCTTGGAACTTTTAGTACTAAGTCTTTGCGAAGCGTTGGGGTACATACTGCTGGAAGTAGACTTTCAGGATCGCCCTGAATGATTGTACGCAGGAGGTTTACAAGCGTATCCACAATCTTGATTCGACTCTGCGTGCTGTTTACAAGCACAAAGCATCTTGTAAGGAGAGCATATGTCGCACTGCCACCCTCTGCCGCCCATTCTTCTTTCAAGTCTGGAATGTGTTTAGTGGGATCGAAAGTCAGAGGATCCTCATCGAAAGGTATGGCTGTTGAGATCGTGTCCTCCTTCGCTGAAGCTGATTGCAAGGAAAGCGTGGTTTTTCCGAACTCTGGCGGTCTAGTCTCGCTTTTTGCCTCCTCCACAGCGGTTTCTTCCGATGTATTGTTTCCATTCTGATCCGATTCGTTCCCTTCTACATCATTTTCCACTGCGATGCTTTGGCTTGCGCTTGGTGTTGAGCTCGATTGGACTACGGACGTTGGTGGTGCATTGCTTTTGGTCGCGGCGTGATCCTCCTCATTCCATTGCGCTTGTAATTTACGAGCAAGTTGCTCGTCGGTCAACTCTTCCTCCTTGACCTTTCTAGGGAAATCATCATCATTGTTGCGATCATTCTTTTCGTCCACAGCGGTAGCATTACCCTTCTTCTGCTTTCCAAAGAAGTAGTCTAGACTTCTGATTGTCTTTGGTGATGTCTTGTAGTCATTAGTCTTTCTTTTCTTAGCCGGACTATTCATCCCAATAGATAGGTCGAAATAGCATTCGTGTTATGCTATAGCTGGAAATCCATGAGGCAATGCATTTCAATATCGCTTATAGTAAGGTAACCACGGTGTTTCTGCGACTCTAGTGAGCCGAAATGATGACGCGAACAACGCCTACTTCCTTGTAGAAATCAAAACGAGCTGCAAAGGCACGCAAGACCCTGAAAGCCCTGAGAGACAATGAAAAGCAGGGCTACGAGATAAGAAGACTTTGTGTGCTCGTGAGAACATCGATTGTTTGTGAGAGCAGGTATGCCCTACGCTTGTTTACGAGCAGGTACGCAGGCGGAACTAAGTGGGGCGCTTGCAGGATGCGAGAGGCTAGAGTTAGGAGTCAACGCCATCTTCTGCACGGCCCACATTTCTGCACACCCGAATTAATTCTCACCACCAAGTCTTTGAATGTAATTATCTCAACAACAAGAATAGATGATGAGATGAAATCAAGATTAATTAATAGTTCTAATTTGTATGTTTCATTTGAACCACTAATTTTGATTTCTATAACGTAGTGGAATTTGTAAACGTCGCCCTGAGCGATTTGAATGAGAAACCGCTTCCACTTTATTTAATGCCTTCTCATCCACACATACAACGTCCTGAATCTCATTTGGTATTTTCCATTGAATTTGCTGATTCCGCTTATTTTGTTGTGATTCGAATTTTAACTGTTTATTCGCTGCTCGTTACTCAACTGCCTCTTGTTTCTACCGCTATTGAACAGCTTGTTCCTCCTTCCGCTGCTGCTGAGCTTCTTCACGGGCGCGTTTTCGCTCTGTTTTTTATTCAGCTTCAATTTGCTTTTTAATTTATTACTATACCTTTTGAATATCCTTTTACTCTTTTTCAAATTGTTCTATCTCCTCCTTCTGTTATTGTATTTCACGAATAAATGCTATTTTACTGAGACTGTAAAATACTATTCCATCATATTCAGAAGATATTTTCAATTGCTTTCGCTGATTTATTCGCTATTTTTGAATTTTAATCATTTTTTTTAAATTACAAATTTCTATTTTTAAAAAATGATTTTCGATATTCTATTAAAGAAGAAACGTTTTAAATTTATTAATTCTTTTTTATAATGATGAATTTAATTGGCTATTAATACGTTTACGAAATCGTTTTTATTCATTTATTGAAATAATAATTAAAGAATCTGAATTAAAAATCTGATTCGAATTTTTTCGAAATTATTGATTATTAATTTGATTAAATATTATTGATAAATCGAATGATTAGAATCCAGTTTTGAATCATTCATTTTCAATATTTTGAAATGTAAATATCTTTTTATATATCTTTCAAAATAATGGAAAAAAATCAGCCTTAATAAATGAAAGTAGACCTTATATACGCTGGATCCAATTATCTAATTCGATATTGTAATATTCAACTAATGGCCTAAACAGATTCACATCCAGCGGCTGAAATCGATGAATAGAATGAGAAGGATAAACAGCAATCAGAATTCGCTATTCATGACAATAATCGAAAAATTCCATAATAAAATGAAAATCATGGCCATTTATTATAAATAATTTCCATTTGAAATCGTTATCAATTTTGTTTTTAATATTTTTATTGAATATCTTTTTGAATCAGATTAATCCAATTTCATCGTTTATTCAGTCTGATAGAAATGATGTAAAATTGCATTTATGAATAGCAGAATCCATATATTGAAGTCATGAATTTTGTATGATATTGGATTGAGCGTTATAAATGAACGAAGGAGGTAAGGCCTCCCCGTCCATAGCGATCGTGACGAGAATAGTAATCCATAAACGAGAACCATCTATACCTGATTCTCGAAGGCGACTTTATTCATAAACTGCCTTATTAAATACACGACGGTATTTTGTAATTTGGCCTATAACGAAGCCTTTTTCATTTATATTATATATATTATAGAATGAGATACGATATTGAACAATTTTGGTCCTTATTTTTCGAATTATTAGTAGCGAAATAACACATTTTAATAATTCATATCATATCAAAATATAACTGAAATTGAATATAATTATCCGCCTTTTTTTATATGAGATCAAATATAATAAAAAATGCTGATTTCAATAATGGCCGATGACGTTGAATAAAACGATTTGTCCATTTCTTTTCAATCTCTTTTTTATCAATATTAATAGCGAAATTCTGAATCATTCGAATAATAGATGAAATGTCATAATCTATAAATATATTGATTCATTGAATTAAAATAGATTTCTAACGTAATAAAAATTTGGTAATTATTTTATGAATAACAATTGTATGGGATTTGGTGAGACCTCTATGGCGACGCGATAACATTGAATGATTAATTCCATGCTTTTTAGCTATCTGAATGTAATTAGAACGCTCTTGCGCATCCGCCTCAGCAATCGCTGCATCAATTGGGCTCATATTGATGGTGTAATTCGTATTTGAATTCGTGGGGTTGATCAAAATTCGGGTGTGCAGAAATGTGGGCCGTGCAGAAGGTGGCGTTGACTCCTACTGTATTTGGTCACTTCCCACCAAATCCTCACTCACTCTCTCCTCAATGCGCTCTATCGCCGTCCACTACGGGTCATGAGCGTACTCCAAGCTTCACCATCAAAATCACGTTAACCTTACACGCGTCACCTTGTCGTTGGAGATGCGTCATTGCAGTCCACCTCTGTCCTACCTCTGACTATTGAGAAGCCACGACAGTGAAGTTGTGCGTTCCGCCATCACTTTCGTAAATGACCGTCAATAGCCCAGCGACCACGATTGCAATGGCTGCAGTGTGTTCACATGCAGCTAAGACCTGCTTCACGGGGTCTTGTTGGATTTCTCTGCTTGCTTCACCTCCGTCACTCATGATGGGTGGGGCCATTGACCGAAGCGAGGAGCCATAAAAGCTGCTTGACCCCTTGCTCCTGTACTTACCCACAACTTCTTCCTCGCATCGACTTAGGTAGGCATCTTTGTACCAGCAAGGCTTTAGTAGCTCGTCATTACAGACTTCTGTCTCATCACGATAGCTGCACTTGATTGAACCTTCCACAGATACAGTACGATCATTGTCAGCTGCGATCTCAGCGTCTCCTCGTCGCCTTGGCATCTCTTTTCTCTCCACTAAATCATCACAGTGACGACTTTATCATCATCAGACCTTTCTACGTGAACCTTCGTGACCGTGTGGTTACCAGAAAAGGAACTATGGTACGAAGCTGAAGTTTTTCATGTATCGTCCTTGCCTGGGTTGGCAACATCGGTCACAATCAACAGAAAGTGACTAAATTTCACTCCTTGATTGAAATTGTGTCATGGTGAGGCTCCTTGACTCTCATGTCCATTAATAGTTGTATGCCCTTTCTAATTGGTTGTAGATAATGCAAGCCTTGGAAAATCTTGGCATCTCTCCTGTCAGGTTATCCAAACATACGGACGAAACGAAAAGCTCGAGACGAGACTTTAGCTAAGATAGTAGAGCCTTATGGAACCCAGCTCCTCGGTATCTGGACATTCTATGCATACATTTGAGGCTCTTTCTGGAGCACGTTTAGAGGCTTCACGTCCCGAATTCGGGCCAATCAAGACATGGGCATTACTGCACTCTGGGTCTTCCTTGACTAGAATTCGGAAACAATGTAGATGATCCCTTGCTCTCCTATGGGCATCCGATTTCTGTATGACTGGTCCGTCGAGATCCCAGGCATTTGTGAACTACGCTCTAACAGCCGGGCATGTGCAAGCCCGATGGACAACACGCATGCCAGCCTCAAAGACTTGTCATTCCCATTTAACTTCATGATCATACCCGCCCTCAATAACTGGACATTGGATACGTTGCATAGCGAACGTATGGGTAATTTCCGCTCACTGGATCCAAAGAAAGACTGCAGGCCTTGCGCGCTCAGAAGCAAGAAATGTAGTGAACCATCGGCTCGTCCCTAGATGCCAGTGAATCCAAAGAGATCTCATCAAAAGGCAAAGTGATACAGAGAGACTTTTGCTGCGCGTTCACATCTCTAGGAGCTATTGAAGGTGATGCTATGTGCATCCATATTTTCAGAAGGCATGAGCAAAACACAATACCCCGTTTTCCTAGATGGTACGGAATTCTCAAGACCGAGAGCCGAGATAGGGCAAACGGCTGACCGACGTGGGATAAGCGAGTGTAATTCTCGTAGCCGGCTTAGAGGGTCCTCGACGAATGTTGTAGAATTTGGCAGCATGTCATGACTGCTAAAGGTCAACTCGAGGACCATCTGTTCCTTGGTCCAGCTCACACCATTGTTGTCATCGACACCGAGTACAGACATGCAGACTGTAGAATCTTGAGGAGCAAGAGCAATTCCAATCACGATGGCGACCATGATTCCCACACTCAAACTCGATATCGACTGAACATGGATCTTCCCTCGATACACGTACAAATCCAAATCTCTCTGACCATGTTATTCTTTTGTGCCAAATCTGGACTACCTCCACACTAAGCGAGGTACGACTCTATTACCCAAGTTCTACGACCCCCCAAATCAGTAATCGATTTCTCAGAAAGATGTTAATGTCTTACAATCCACAACCCCCTTCGACGAAATATTCGTGGATAGACCCCTGGTCGAGGGACACGTCTGCATCCTAATTCCGTGATCCTAACGCCGAGCATCCTGGATATCCGTACGCCAACTTGTAGGATGTTGGTATTTGGTCGTCCGTTGATTATGACCAAGATACCATTGTTGGTTCTTGCGATAAACCTGATAAAGTTGATTGTTCTATCGCCTGGCAAATGCTGGCGAAATCGGTCAAGAACTCGTATGATTTGAAGTGTGTCGCCAGCGGGCGCTTGGTTAAAAAAAAAAAACGCACACCAAAACTCCATGATCTGCGATGCGACCGCTGGTTAGCAAAAGCGGTTTCTTTGTGCACCTAGTGGTGCCGTAGCAGAAATTGGGAATTCCGCTCAACGCAATGCCTGGTCCGGCACCACGCCAAAACGCAACTTCAAGCGATTCAAAGGGAGAAACATACGACTGATGAGCTATCTGGCTACAAGCTTGATGAGCGTGTCTGCTGTGAATTTTCCTTTGTTGGCTGAACGGTTCGTGGTTAGGCAATACAAGGAGTAGAAGCAGCGTGGGACAAATGGCCGCCGTCAGAGACTCAGCGCCGATCCGTATATCGGCGTAGATCCCAGGAGCACCGCTATGCCCTCACACCCGGCAACGTGATCGTATAACAATTCTGTTGAAACGTTGCTGGAAATTTACGGGTCCGGTTCGATATAGGCAACACGTGCTCGCTGGTGCCACAATTCAGATCCTACGAGTTCCTGACCAATTTCGCCAGCATACACCAGGCCGTAGATTAATCAATTTTATCAGGTTGATTGTGAGAATTAATAATAGTTTTTTGGTTATGATCAATAGGCGACCAAATACTAGCACTCTGGCACTTGGCATACGGATATCTATCATGTTGAATATCAAAATACTTCTATCATGTTGAATATCAAAATTCTTCTATCATGTTGAATATCAAAATACTTCTAGCTGACTATTGTAATTTTTTTTTGACTTTATTCGAGTTATGTAATCATGCATTTTTCAAATTGCATTGACAAACTCTGCACCTTGAACTTCTTCAGCGAGGGTCAACACTCGCAGCTACCTAAAAGCACGTAAAAGATGTACGAACCCAAGCTTTAGGCGCCGGGGATGACTTGGCAAGCACATGCTTCTTCTTCCTCAAGCATTATCTATCAAGCTAATGATCGATTTACCGTTGTGTTTTATCTCTAGCGACGAGCTATCTCGTTAAACGAACGGGCCCATCCCACCCAATGTCCATGGTGAGCTAGATTGTCCATGTAATGCCACTGGATTAGAGCACGAGCGAATTCGAAGGGCACAATTCCGGGCGATCGCTGGGATATCAGACTCATTCTTTGGTTGGAATCTCACACACGCTCTATATCCTATATTCCTGCATCACAGTGAAGTCAGCTGTTAAGCTGAATCAACCGCATTAATTCTTTGCCAGTATTATACTAGCTCTGGGCAAGATGACCGTTGCTTTGCTCATATGACGGTTTATAGACACACATATCTACTAGCGGATATGGATCCCCTTTGTTAACATGGTAATATTCTCTGTCATCATAGGCCTGGCCGCATTATTTACTTTCGTACAGCGCGATCCCCTCGGTGCGATGTGGGAGCCTCAAACAAAGAATGCAAGTCCAGACATGCAGTCGAATTTAGGGTGTGGCAGGCTCTAGTCGTTCAACCGCGGGCTTTTCATGCACGTGCCGACAAAGACAGCCGCTAGCTCGTTCTTAAACTTCGTTTTGGCCCTTCTACCAAGTACGACGATACGTGGTTTACAAATGATACTCCAAAAGAAATTGTGTAGTTTGTTCTCCCTGATATTAGTAGTCGAGACGGCACAAACGCAAGAACTCAGAAATCGTTCTGAAATGACTTGAGCTCTATACTCGTTGGGCATTCGCTCGTCGCTTGAAACTTTCCTAAATATCGTTTGCGGGTGCAGTCCTACTCTAAATCTGCTCTACGATAAGATCATCAAAGGCAAGCCCCCAGAAATGCCTGGTGCAATTAGGTACGAAAGCAGAAGGATCTCTGAAGCAAAGCCATCATCTCATTTCTCTTCGTCCACTACCAGTCCAGAGCAAACTCGCTTTCCTTATTGCTCTTTGCGATTCAGACTTGCAGCATGTGATGCTAGATGAGAGCAGGAGTAGGGAGAAACTCAGTCCACAGCATTCCATAAGACCGAAATTTTGGCACGTAGCTCACGTGGATTTACAAGTGAATATTACGCATTCATAATTATTCGCGTGTTCTCTCGACTCTATAGACTGTTCACCAAATGCAGCCGCTTTTCAACGGGTATCAATTGGGACAAATATTCAATAACAGATTGCTGGTATTTTTTCGCAATGCTCTGAGATACGTTGGATACGATAGACGTGACTGGACTCGGACGAAGTCCAGAAGCGTTCCGTTCCAGTGGATTAGAAGTAAGCGCTAGCTCTAGCCGCATTGTATGTTCCTCTCGAAGATTAGAACAGCTTGGATCACTTCCACGGCCAACAGCCACAGTTCGGCAGAGCAGAAATGTAGAGCTGTGAATAAAGTCAATTATGTGTGTCAAAGAGAAGTGTTCTATCGGGGTAATGGTTACTGACGCAGAAAATGTACGCTGAAATCCTGTCGTGACCTCAGTTCAAACCCGCCCTTCTCTTCGCGCGGTTTCCACACTCACTAGGTGAGTGGGTGGAGGCCGTTCTGTTTTTTCTTCCTTCCCTCTCCGTCAGCAAATTCCATGCCGACCCTTCGACTATCCTAGCTGTAGAAATCCAGCTGCAGCCGGTTTAATAACGCCAGAGCTCACCAAATTGGTTTTATTAGATGGAGATAGAGATTTTGTAAACAAGTCATCCTTGCCAAGATCTCTCCATACATTGAGAAATAATGAAGAATCATAGCGAAATCACATCTGAGTTACAACTACCTCGTCAAGTGGACATTGTAGGACCAAGTAGTTTCACACACCATATTAGTCCGGTCATCCAGCGTTTATTGGGACCAAACCTCATGAAGGCGAAATGATCATTATTTACGATGACGGATGAATTCCCCTCTGTACGGACTAGAAATTCCTGTCGGGTAGGATTACCCTACCTACCCGCAATGACCGAATGCTCATTCCACTTTCAAAGGAAATGTGGATACACGTGTAGAATATCGCTAGCTAGTGTAGTATCGCCCAGGAATTGGCGTTGCATATCTACCGTGTTCCAAGCAGCTGATGGAATTAGCATACCATGCCAACGATATTTTGACATTCGCCATCATAATGTTTAACCAGCCGCCATTAAGACTATCTTTCACATAGAGTGGCTCAACTATGCAATATCTGCAAAGGTTGAATTCAGACTGAAGGTGCACTTCCTCGTGCATAAAACAATGCGCGTCAGGCACATCACCATTATCCATTTCTTTTGCCCGAATCGAACGTATCCTCAGAAACTAGTTCGACTACTACGCAACCATCCTCATATTGTAAAAACTTGCTTGGCACGCTATTGAAGAGGAAAAATTTCGACTGTCCGCAAACGCAAGGTCCAGGGTCAAGGCGTCTCGGTTAAACCTCGGTCGTCAGTCCCACAGTGCATCCTATTGGTTCGATGAAGCTTGCAGATCAGCATCATCTCTTGTGCCGGTGATCAGGTCTAGCAACGGCTTGCTTTCTCAGCCGCGCCACTTGATTATTATTACAGCCGATTATCTGATCGGAGAGCAATGGTCACCGGTTATCTGAACATTCCACACAAGTCCAGAATCAAGAGCTGTCTCTTAAAGAACATAACTCCCAGCAGAACAAGATGAGCGCGCTATCGTGCTCTCCCGCCCTTATCAGCCGATGCCAGGCAATCGGAAAAAGCATTTGGCCTTTATTGGACTTTCAGGCAGCCCGTTATTTGTTACCGAGCCTCGCCCCGCTTGTTCAAACTTTGGCGACAAAGTCAATTTGTAGACTTTTCACCGGATCTGAAGCTGAAGCCTGCATAATCCAAGCTGTAGGCTGACAGTAGAACGGAAGGAGGCGGACCATTGAGAGTATGCACCTAGCTGATTTCTTGCCGTTCGCGCTCGCGATGGCTTGCTGTGCGCAGTTTGCCCAATTCCTCACCACCACCTTCATGCTGCCAAAACGTGACCGATGATTAGGCTGCAAGCCTTTGGCGACTCCGAGGCAAATTCCAACACATGTCCACTTTTTGGGTAAGATGGTATTGGCCTTCAAGTTGTGGTGATCTCTTGGACGCATAGATGCTAACATTAGACACCCTTTCAAGTGCCTCAATAAAAGCTCCCATCTTCCGATTGTGGTTATCCGCCCCGTAAATTTTACATTTCTTACTAGACAAGAATTTTCTCTGTCAGCCTACCTCTAAATTGTAATCGGATATCACTTTACGGTTGAGTAAAGTTGTGCTTGAATTAATTCGCACACAATTTAGCTCTGCCTCTGGGCCACCAGAGTCATTACATCTTCACTGTACCACTATGGAGGATAGATATGCAATATGTATAGCTATAGGCTTTTTCATGGCCTTTCTTTCAATCGCTGCGGTTAGGTTTCGATTCCAAGCGCGCCAAATTCGGAAAACGCCTCTAGGAATTGACGACTATACAATTCTTGCGTCTTTGGTACGTTCAACACCCTGTCGTATGTCGCGAATAAACATGAGCTTCAATAGATTCTCTAATGCTCATGTACACTAGGTCTTCACCCTTGGTCTTTGTATCTGCAATCTCGTTGGTAAGCTAGTCCGAACTCTCAAGTGCGCCTCCTCAACTTATTCCCCAAATAGGAGCCTTTGCTGGAAAATTGGGCACAGTCTCGAGTGTCGGTCCAGACGGAGCGCCCAATATACCTATGGGCGAATTCGTTATTGAAGGCAAAGTATGTGATCTCAGCGACAATGACATTATTATGCAAAGATTGTACATACTGACGCCTCGTACGCACAGGTTATTTGGATCCTCCAATGGCTTGGAGCTCTCGCACCCGGGTTTACCAAAATTAGTGTGCTTTTTTTCTACCGTCGGATATTTGTTGGAAAGTTCTTTAGAGCTCTGAACATAGTCTTACTGGTGCTTTGTTCTATATGGACCGTGAGCTTCTTCTTTGCAAATTTGCGTATGTGTCTACGAGTTTCGAGCGCCAATTTGTACTAATATAGGCGAAATAGTTGACGTAATTCCTATCAAAATGAATTGGTCTGTGGCCGACGCCACAGGAACGGCGACTTCCATAGACCTCTACAAGATGTTTTGGTGGATGGTAATTTCGGATGTGATAACTGACGGTCAGTTTTGACACTATCATTTTATTGAACCTCACTTAATCGATACGTTTACAGGGTTCATATTAGTGCTTCCATGGTATCCAATATCTAAGCTACAGTTACCATTGGCAACAAAATTCACTATTGGTGCTATACTCATGCTTGGTGGGTTTGTCATTGTAGCTGGCATATTTAAAATTCTTGCTATAAAGGAAGCCCTTTCCTCGGATCTCAATGAAACTTGTAAGCAACGTTTCCGTCGTGTGATACAGCCACAGCAATATGGAAGCGTTAATCCAACTAAATTACAGACAATTACGCACCAGCCTTTTATTGGACGACTGTCGAAGCTGGCATAGGCATTGTCAGTGCGTGTCTCCCAACTATGCGGCCTCTACTAGATACAGGTTTAGCTGGCAATGTTTTCCGGAGTCTACGGAGCAAACTATCATGGTCGAAGCTACCTTCTGACAAAAGCAAGAGTCTCAACCCTAACTCGAGCAGCGAAATAGGGTCATGGTCGAAGATGAGTGACAAAGTCAAGATATATGAAGGCCCACAAGGAGGGAGCTATGAGATGAATACCAGCATTGTGAAGGGCGATGGACTAAACCACCCGCAATTTGATGGCATTGCAGTGCACTCAACGTTTTCGCGCACTTCTGATCACGGAGATATCGTTTAAGGAAAGGCATGACATGGATTTGTCTAGATTTGGCAAGCAAGCTTGGCTGTGTAGGATCTCTGGCTTACGATCTACTTGAGCCACAACCTCTTCTGCCGGTTGTGGCGTCAAACGGCCGAACTAGTACCAACTTTTTGTGAACTCCAGGATGCCTGCTCACGGACTTGCCCAAACAACTTCTCACTACAACAGGTAGAATCACACTCCGTATGCGCTGGTGACATCGTACACGTGATGGAGATACGTTTGCGGACTGCCTGCGGCCCGTATATGACAACCATTACGATCCACGTGAGTTCAAAACAAAAGCGGCACGCACAAATCCATGCAGCGGCACCAAAACGAACGCTGTCACAATGGCATTGATTTTTAAATTGCAACTATTTATCAATGACAGCCAAAAACTTTCGCATACGAGCTTATCGATAGACATGTATCTTTAAATTTTTAAAAAACAATTTTTGGTTGTCAGATTGAAAACTGAGGGCCGTTTTGTTTTGTTCTGTTTTTTTTGGCCCGCGTGCTACCCCATGTTACTACCCCATTACTACCCAACTACTACCCCATGCCGCAATCCGAGTGCTTGAACGTCCTAACTCAAAGTTGATGCGCTAAGATCTCGCTTAACCCATAGAAGAACAATCCCGGAAGAACTTGACCAACCCTAGATATTCCACGAATTACGGGGATAGGTAGAAAGCATGAACCTTGTTGCCTCGTGCGGGGGCACACGGGTCGAGATGGGCCAGTAACTGCGCTGACAAGTACCTCTTTAAAATCCCGACTTGCCCTCTTCGTTTCCTTTGCATTGCTTACCTTGCCCTTGGCATTGACACGGAGAAAGCAAGCTCATGAACATGTCGGACACCGCCGAACCGAAGCATGATGCGACTGAGGTCGAAAAGGTCGACATTCATGACCTCCAGGAGAAGAATATTCATCAGTCCGAGGTCTTGGTCAACCAAGACCTCATGGCCAATGCCTTTGATGCTGAAAACCGCGAGCATGAGCAGGGACTATGGGACGCTGTCAAGGAGCATCCCATGGCTTGCTTCTGGGCATTCATCTTTTGCTTCACCATTGTGAGTCCCGGTGTTCGATGAGCATTTTCTCGCATGGAAAATGCCCAATTTGTGCAGAGCCATAGCTGATGCCCACCAGGTCATGGAGTCCTTTGACATGTTTCTGAACGGAAATTTTGTCGCGCTCACCGCGTTCAAGCAAAAGTACGGCGTCTACGTCGAAGGATCTGGTTATGCCATTCCTACCAAATGGCAGAGCGCCCTTTTCCAATCCGGTCAGTGTGGTGCTTTTATCGGCGTGTTTCTGGCCGGACCGGTCACCAATCGTCTCGGATACCGCTGGACCACCATCTTGGCGCTGATTTTCATGAACGCCACAATCTTCATTTCCTTCTTTGTCAGTAATCTGATCCTATAGCTGAGCTTATCATCTGACGGAGTCCTCTTAGGCTGACTCACTCGCTGTGCTTGTCATCGGGCAAGCGTTTGAAGGTATCCCTTGGGGATTCTTCATCGCGAACTCCCCTGCCTACGCTAGCGAGGTCGTCCCTCTCGTTCTTCGAGGTGCCTGCACAGCTACTCTTCAGATGAGCTGGTCTATCGGCAATATTATTGTGGCCGCCGCCACGTATGGCTACAATAACCGATCCGATCAGTGGGCTTGGCGAGTACCTCTTGCCTTGCAGTGGATCTTCCCCGTGAGTCCCTCTTCCCTGACGTTGTATCTGCGAGAGCTGACCCGTCTAGACCCCACTTTTGATTCTTGTCTTTCTTGCTCCCGAATCTCCATGGTGGCTTATCCGCCGCGGACGTAAAGACCAGGCTCTTCGCTCCCTCCAGCGCCTCGGCCGCAAATCCACACAGAATGCTGAAGAGACACTTGCCATGATAGAGCGAACTGTTGAGATTGAAGCTAAGATGGGCGGTGCTCCTAGCCTTCTCGACCTTATCAAGGGCACCGATTTGAGGCGAACCGTCATTACTTGCTTGATGTACGCGTCACAGAACTTTGCTGGTAATCTGATTGCCAACCAAGCAACGTTCTTCTTTGAGCGTGAGTAGCTCCCCACTAACAACATTCAAATATGGATGACTTACGTCGTGCTTAGAGGCCGGAATGTCAACGAACTTTTCTTTCCAGCTCAATTTAATCAATTCGTGTCTTCAATTCGTTGCCAATGCGGGCTCTTGGTTCCTTAGCGCCTGGTTCGGTCGTCGAACCATCTATCTCTGGGGCACAGCAACCAACATCACCCTACTCTTTATCCTCGGCATCTGCGCCTCTGTTACACAAACCTCCTCGACTAACTACGCCCAAGCTTGTCTAGGTGTCATCATCTCCTTCGTTTACGCCGGTACTCTTGGGCCGATTACGTACACCGTCATCGCCGAGACGTCTTCTGTGCGTCTTCGCGCTTTGAGCACCGGTGTCGGTCGTGCCGCCTACTACGTAGCAGAGATTCCCATGATCTATCTGGCCTCGCAGATGCTTAACCCGACTGGATGGGATCTCGCAGGCAAGTGCGGTTATGTCTGGGGAGGTACTGCTTGCGTCTGCTGGATCGGGGCCTACTTTTTCCTTCCTGAATTGAAGCATCGCTCTTACCGCGAAGTCGACATCTTGTTCAACCGCAGAGTTCCTGCCAGGAAATTCAAGTCGACCATCGTTGACCTCAAGGACAACGAGTAAGGCATTGCGATGGCACAAGTGGAGATAGAGTATATAATGAGATTCCGTAGCTGAATAGCCAAGAAATGAGTTTGAGCTTTGATCCGAAAGGGGTGGGAGAATTTCCCTAGTAATAAGAGTACCTCCTCGATACTATGACAGTTTTTATGACCATCTAGATAACAAAACAGAATCTTCCACGGTGCTTGTCAAGACCAAGATTTCAAGAAAGCACTTTGCTCGTGAAACTCGCAAGGACACCATGAGTAGGTTGTCGACCTCGCACGTGCCGGTTGTAAGGATTCAGCGCATTGGTCGGAGGGAAACAGTGAACTTCGCCGCATTGGTGCTGAACGAAGGATATTCGCCATTAGTAACAGAGGGATACTGGCGATGTTATCCGCGTTCACAGAGCCTTGGGATCAGGTGATACTATTCAAGGACATCGGACCTCCCCTGGGGTGTAGCTTGTTGATGAAGAAGGCTCTCCAACTGTATATTATGGTCTCATTGCGGCCTGCAAGATCCAGAAATCAGTTGCATGGGATATTGTTGAGAGCAAGAGCACAAGAATTTACTAGATCAGGCTAAGATGAACCCAGCATCATCCCGCAAGACTCATCTGGGCAAACCATCCAAGGTTTGCTCCACCTGCAAAGACTACGCGCAGCCACAGGCCCAAATGACTACAGCCTTGACAATCTGATGACATGAGTTCAATGTATTGGTGATTATTATGTAGCACTTGTCTCAAGCGAATTGCCATCAGAGGGTATCAAAACAAAGGTCGCTATTTTTGTCCTTGGTGTCGTACATTTAAGGCTGGGAAATTTGGAATACCGCCTGCGAATGGATTAGGCTATTTTGCAATTTTCAGCTGCCAGTGACGTTTTTGATGCGGTCACCTACATAAGGTACCTATTACAGTCAGTTTGTGGCGCTGCGAATTACCCAAACACGTGTGCACCTAATCCTTGCAGCAATCTCGTCCCAATATCCCTGACTTCCGAGTCTGATCTTGTGGAAATTGCGAGCAAACACCTTGGCGACCACTCGTCTCAGCATGTCGTCGCAGTCGTATCTCATTACCCACCAGCACTAACCAGGAGATACGCCATTTCGCCCTTTAAGGGAGGATGCATGAATCAATACGTGTTTCAGGATTGAGGATGAATCGGAATTAACGTGACGGAGTAATCGTCATTTGATTGGGTATGTAACTATCGCTACCTTAGACCTTGTCCCGAATATCCAAAATGAGGTTTTAAATCAGTTACAGCGATCCTCCTTCACCGTGATGTTGTCCGCTACACTGTCAGAAAAGCGCTTTGGAGAAAACAAATTTATAATTGATACATAAAGAAATCATGCCAATTTCCCAAAATCGAAGCTATTATTCGAAGTAAGATCAGAAGCCTTTTTCTCGTGACCATTTCCGCGACCATCATAAGCGGGGAGGCCGTCGGCTTCACCTGCAAGCTGCTCAAGAGTCTTGCGTTTTGTTTCGGGAATCAATAGAGTCGTGAAGATACCGCAGAACATGAAAAGAGCAAAGATTTCCAAGACGTGGTTGAGCCAGGGAGAAGCAGTGCTTCCTGGCGGGGCACCGCGTTGCCTAAGAGGACCAATGACAACCTGAGCAATGATGGAGCCAATCTTGCCCGATCCTGCTGAGATACCATGTGAAGAACTACGGTAACGAGTTGGGAAACATTCGCCAGGCACGATGAATGTGGTGGCATTCGGTCCAAAGTTGAAGAAGAACTGAGAGATGACGTAACAAGCCAGTAGACCATGATTCCCAATCTTGTGAAATCCAAAACCCATGATGCAGAAGATAATGGTATTTAGTATGAAACCCATTAACTGGATTGGCTTTCGTCCGATAGTGTCAATGGTCGCCACGGTCACCCAATACCCTGGAATGGCACCAGCAAGGACAATGATAAGGTTGCCGACAGCGGTGTTGAAAAACACCTTGTAGACACTGTCGCCGTTCGCGAAGCCGATGGTCTGGAGGAAGATGGTGTTGTTCAGAGAAAGACCGTAGAAGGCAACGTCCAAAAAGAACCATGAGCCAGCAGTGCCCAGCAGAACCTTTCCATACTTCCATTGCCCGTAGTGTTCGATGAAGTCTCTCCAACCAGCCGTGGGAACCTCAAGCTCATCAGAGGCTTCGCGGATAGTTTGAACACGAGTGATCTCATCTGGAAGACCTTCTGGCTGATTGCTCAGATAGGCCTTAATATCCGAGCCAGCTTTAACAACATCACGAGAAACGTCGAAAGTATACCGTGGAGTCTCAGGGATCGTCAATCGATAATACAAAGCAACAAGACCAGGAACGGCACCGAATCCGATGATGATACGCCACATCTTGTCAACTGCTAACCCACAGACACCACCACATTCACCGACAGCCTTTGCAGTCAGGAGAGACTCCTTGAATCCAGAAGTGACAATAAGAGCAATGAGTGCGGCGGCGAGTTGGCCAATACCTTGCATGGCAAAGACGGCAGCCATCATAGCTCCTCTCCACTTTGTTGTCGCGAATCTAGAGCTTGTTTAGTGGCCAATCCCACTTTTGTTAATTTTGGAATTACTTACTCGGAGGTGATGATTGAGGACAGAGGATAGTCACCACCGATACCAACACCCTGCAGGACACGCCAGAAGATGATCAAGCCGACAATGGACATGGACGGAGAAGCAGAAGACAAGGCTTGCGCCAAAGTCGCAAAGATGATGATGATTAATTCGATACCGTACATTCGTTTACGACCGACAAAGTCCGCGAGGATACCGAAGAAGACTTGACCGATGACCGTTCCAGCAGAGGTTGCAGCCTTAATGGCAGTGTCGGAACTGGTCGGAATGGTTCCTCGTTTGCTTCCAGGGATATCTTGCCAGTAAACAACGCCCAGCATCGCAGTGATGAGACCGACGGCGAAAATGTCGTAGGCATCAGTGAAGAAACCCACACCCGCAACGACAACGGCTCGGACATGGTACCAGCCAAACGGAGCCTTGTCGATTTCTGCGAGAGCTAAACGTCGTCGCTCATTGGGGTCTGCAATGTGGGCGTAATCATTGTGGAAATTCTATATGAGAAACATTAGTAAATTGGGATGTCTTTGACGGATTTTGGGTTCATCTCAAACAATGACATACATGGAAGGCGCTGTTCCCGCCTCGTGTGCGGGCGGCCATACCTGGTGGCTGACCGAACTTTCTGTGACCTCAAGAGAAAAAAGAGATCCAAAAAGCGTTGAAGAAATTCGAGCGTTTTGTTAGGTCACAAACCTTTTTACGAGTTGATTCAAAAGAAAAAGAATGACTGTAGTTGAGAATAGTATTGCATGCTGCATGAGGGGCTGATCAAGGGGTTATATGAGGCTGACAGCAATCGAAATTCTGTCGTTACCCATGCGGAGCAGGGCCCTGGCAGGGTAAGCGTGCCGATGCAAGTCTGCCTTCGAGAAAAAAAAGGTCTGCAGATAGTAGCGAGTAGTGCAAGGAACCCATGGGGGCACCGCCCCTACGTCAAGCATGGTTTAGGATGAGTTGGGATGCCTGGTCCGTCGAAGTCGCAATGTCGTTTCGCGCCTATCATCACCCTGCTCCCAAGCACGCTGCACCGTTCCGCAGCGAAATGAATTACGCCTCCACCCGTGCGCAAGCAAGCAGGCACCATGAATGCATGAACTTATCTCTGACACTGATTCGGGCTCCAAAGTCCCATCGTGGCCGGCGAATAAGCGACAGAGCCTCCCTTTGCCATGTCGAATGCACCTTGGGTCGGGATGGCTGGTCAATAATCGAGCAAGGCCATCACAGCGCGAAGAGGAACCAAAGCCGTCTGGACTGCTGATACTTTCAACACGTTTGGGGAATCATCATTCCCAACTTGCCAATCGAGGGTCCGTCAATCACTGATCGACCGCTGTTCTTGACGGGCAGGACTCTGTCCTGCAGTAGTCTCGGCTTGCTTCAAAATGGGGTTGCGTCAAAAGCTGCCCCAGGAACAAGGTCCGCCACTCATCCCACATCCCTTCTCATCGCGATTATCACAACACCAACATCCAGCTTGCGCCACTCACATCTCATGATTGGCCATTGACGATCTTTCGGAGGTTACTTGGTGTAATTATCATTGCACAAATGGTTTCGCCGTGTAACCTCGACCAAAATTAAGCTACGCAAACCGAAATTTTAAGCCTCTGCCAAACAGAGCTCGAAGGCGTTCTGTCGCAGACCTTCAACGACATTAGTTCAGAACCCGAGTGCCCTTCCCGAAGCGGGTGGCTGGATGCTTCCAGTCACTCTGCGTTCTTGTTATAACTGTGACCCATAAGGCTGTCGTGCAGCACTCTGAACTTTCTAAGTCAAAACCACTAAGCAAGCCAGGGTTCCAATCATCTCATCCAGCCTCTCGAGTGTCTAGAACCCTTACTGCGTGGATTGTCGCGCCATCCACAAGTCGGATTCACGAACCAAGCGCGCTTAAGACCATCCGGTGCGAGGTGGGATGGAGAGCTGACGAACGGCCCGAACTGGCAAAAGCCCGTCGGCGCTCCAATCACCTAGCTGACGCTTGTCACGTTTCGTCAGGCGGAGCTTTGACTGGAGCAAGCAGCTGCTCGCCCAGTTCCCATTTCCGCCCCATGACTGGTCCGAGTGGGGGGGTTTAACTAAGCGTCAGCATGGCAAAAGCTGAGCGGCCGTTACGCCACTTTGGGAGATCGGTACCGATGATGCAACGCGTACTGTCGCCACAACTTGTTCCCGCTAACCAGAAATGCGGGCCCTTGTTGCTGCTGCTGCTGCACGTCGAGGCACCGGGGGTAGATTTCTTAATCGAGATGGATCTGCCGATCCTGATAAAGACCCATCTTGCGCGCGCCAGCCAAGACGGAAAATAGTAGTACGGAGAGACTGCGCGAGGTTTCAGAATCGGGAGGGTTGCTTTAGCCTGTTGAACGCGTCTTGTTTTATCTTGCTACTCCAGAAAGCTTTGTCGCCTAAAGCGAAACGTTATTATGCTCTTAATTGAGCAACTCGTCATCGCGATAGGACCATAAGAATGTACGTGTCTTCCGGATGAAAGGTGGGTGGTCTTGGCTCTGGTTTTTTCGTAAGAGGCTCGGTCCGCTGCAAATCCACCATGGGAGCACAGCAGATTGCGGGATTTTTGTGCTCCGCATCGACCGTTCCACCAGCAGTACCCACCGATCGTCCCATTATCTTCACAGGTTCATAAACGGCCAAAGCGTTTAGATACCCCAGACCCTCCTGTTCGGTGTCATCTCCACCTTGGGGCAACCTCTTATCGAGCCAATGTATGGAATGCATATAGTGTGCTATAACCGCGGCAATCCTAACGGGAAGGAAGACGAACTACTTCTTTTGACTATCTGGTTCATTACGGAATGATCCAATTAAGATAGAGTACAGGTCGGTAAGTTCGTCACTGCATATGATATCTTGCCTTCTCGAGAGTGTAAATAAGCCTCAATTTCCCGATTGGATTATTGTTGCATACCTCGGTACGCCACTACCGGGAGGTTACTTCGCGTTGGCACGACTTGGGTTTACATAAAGTCAAGTACTTCAACGCGGTACAAATCTTTTCCAATCGAATCGCACGAAGCTATCGCCAGGCGCTGCAATAAGAAATCGATAAACCACAGGTGATGTGATTCGCAAATCTTCTCCAAATAGGTGGCCTAGTTGTTTTTGATGGCTCGGATTTGCATTGTGGATGCAAGAAATTGGTGCCCCACCAAATTTTCTCTTATTGCAGACCCATGGTTCTCTTTGCCTTATAGAAGAATTATTATACATGTCGTACCAACTCACGATCGTCGTTTTGAACGAGGCACGGGTGCATTCGCAATTCAATATCAGTCAAATTGCGTCAAAGTATCGGCAAACTCCTCATTATTGGCTAGCTATACGAGCAATCATCCTATGAAAATTTGGAAGCGACTTAATTGTTTTTTGTGGTTCGTAACAATTCAATCGAGGCGGTCAACGGTATCCAGGAGACTCCTGGAGGCTTGTCAACCTCTTCGCGATCCACCATCTTGGACCACCTTGCAAATAACGTCTGTGGCGCACCATGATGATTATCCACATATATCTCAATGGACCGTACAAAGCATTGCTGTAGATACCGGTGCCATTGGGATAAAATCTCCCGGTCCAATTTTGGAAGTTTCTCGAACGGCGTGAAGATCGCACCAAAGTTGACCACATCTGCAATGGGCTTCCACATCGCGATGGCTTCGTCCTTAGCACCACCTTGCCAAATTCCACATAGAAATTCCTGCCGCTCGTCTTTATCCATCGTCTTTAGAGTTACATTCTCGCTTTGTAGGTATGAATCAAGAGTTTGCGTTCTTGCAACAAGATAATCTCGAAGGCTGGTCCTGAATTCCTTGTTGAGATATGTTATTGTTTGGCATATCAATCCGCGAGTACCATGTATCGCGTATTCGTGGTCAGATGCAATGATGCCATATCTTTCAACAAGTTCCTCGGAAACTTGACGCTTGTTGAAAAAGAGGAGCTTGGCTAAATAGTGGAGGACGTCCATATTTCCCAAAGCTATATCGTATTAGTTTTGAACCGGTCAGGTGTTCTTACGGGGGTCACTTACAGAACACATACTCGTGCTCGCGGTTGACAAAGGGAAATTCTATGCGAGCGTATGGCATGATACTGATAGGGACTTGCCGAGAAGGTGGATTTTGAGCTTTTACCACCGATGTGACCTCTCCGGGTTTCCTTGGACCTTGAATCTGATCATGTATCAGCATTAGACTAGTGACTAGAGACATCAGCCTTTTGGATTAACGTACCAAAGGCCGACGCACATTGGAAAAACATTCAGGCAAGAAACAAGCCTGGTCTCGGCCTACCGCCTTATTACATTCGACGCTGGCTTCGACGGTAGCCTTCTCAAAAGATGTGTTCTGTGAGTGATTATTGGTTTGCGAAAATCTGCCGCGATTTTCAAAAGGATTGTTTCGAGGAGACCAAGGAGGGTCTCCAGTCAAATCGATTGTCTCCGTCACGGATCTTTCAACAGTATTGGCACAAGACACTGAGACTGGATTCGTGAATGCGGCCGAAGTAGATGCCCCTTCACTATGGAATGCCGGTGCGATTGATGGAGCCTCATAGCAAGTATCGTTTTGCGCCGGGGCGTCCGCGTCCACCATCTGGACATCTTCTCCCTCATATTCGGCTCCCACTTCGTTCTCCTGAATCGTTCCAATGTGATGTGCTGCTTCCCCTAACTCCGTATTACTGGGTATATTGCGCTTGTCTTCGATATCCTTCACACAGTCTCGATTTGCGAGGATATCTTCACTGCGTAATTCTACTACGAGGCCTTCTCCTGCCACGCTTTTGGATCGAGTATCTTCTGTCTGCGTACATTCTGCATTTCCTTCTTCCATCATGTCGTCTTTCTGTTGATTTTCTACGTTATAGCCTCTTGGGTAGTCTTCCTCCAGCTGGGTTTTCTCCCCGTAACCCTCTTCAATTCCATTATCTCTCATAATGCCCTTTCCAGCATCATCAATCCCTCTTCGAAAAATTTCAGTGTTGTTCCCTTCAATGATGTTGGCTTCCTCTTGACTAACATTTTCCACCCTGGTCTTTTTGTCCAATTGCGAGTCTTCAAAATGAGGGACAGGGCTTGTTTCAACGATGGTATCTGTTTCAGCAGCATCTACTCTTAGCTCATCGTGATTGTGTCCAAGGGCCTCTTGGATTGATGTTTCGACAGTTGTGGCTACAACATCTGCTTCTCTTCCCTTCTCAGTGTGATTATCCTCGCCGATAGTGGGGACCGTGATGCCTGGTTTTGTAGACATGCCCCTCTCCACAGTGAAGTCTTTCTCAGGCTTAGATAAGACTTCCTCTGAGGTTCCATGGACGGTGCTTTCAGGCTCGGTGGCTCCCACATTATCCTTCGGCGGAGCGGCCTCCTCATCCATTTCCTGGTCAGACGCCTGAGTCGACATTTTGACGATCCGGAGTACCGGTAGATTTGCAGAGCAAGATTGAAGTGACTTGCTCGCTAATGGGTCTAATATATGTAAGTAGGAAGACTGTGGTGCATTGAGGGCCCCAAGACGTCGCTAATAACAAAAGTGTGAATAATGCGTTTCGGCATCGTGAAGGATGAATGACAAAACCAGAAGCGACGACTTACAAGGTAATAAGAGAAGAATTAATATAGGCCCTGGCTGACAGAGATCAAGCTATAATGGCATCCGATGTGCAATCAAAGCAACCAGATTCCAGTTCCCTCATATTCCGTCACAATTGTAATCTTTCGGGACGATGACGGCGATTAAAGTGAGACGAAGCTTGTCAGTCAGGTGGTGAGGTTTGATGGAGTGGATCCCCGATTTGGTGTGAGATGTGAAGCAGTGTTCAACCTATTTAATTGGCTGTGGCGCATGAATGGAAGAGCAGGGTACTGAAAAGTGACAGATGAGGCAACATATGGATCTAGAGGCGCAGTCACACGCCTCTTCCTTACCTAAACCCCGGCCTTAGTCTAAAAGCTTCGTATATTGTAGCCCCTGCCTGTACGGACTTTCCTAATGATACTCGAACTTGGGAAACTCGAACGGTATGAAAGGATGCCTCGAGAAGAATATTCCTATGATGATCTAAACTAGCCGAAAATCCCCCCAATGAACGCGTTGCTAGTAGGAACGCCACGAATTGCAGAAATCTCGTATGATGTCTTGGAATGAGGAGATTGTATGCTGTCACAATTCGTGCTGTATTAATAGTAATCGAGATTCATCTCTCAACTAGTTTCTCAAATTGTTGGTCGCGAGTTCTTCTCAAATTCTGAAGCTCCTGATTGGCTTCTGCTACTTTTAAACGAGCGAGGTCTTTATCGTGCGGCAAACCCTCAAAGGCTTTGAGTTCTTTCTCGAGGTTCTTGACGCGATTCTGAATTTCGCCAAGACTACTTTCTATGCGCCTCGTATCCGTAGTGATTCGTTGGCCCGGCGTTGTATCAAATAGAATCTTTAAGCGGTCGCCATACTCCATAACTTTGTTCTTTAGCTGCTTGGTACCGCGTGTCCAGTCCAAGGTCTTTTGTCCAAACTCCAAAGGTCTAGTAAAGCCATCACTCTCCAGGCCATTCCTAATCCTGCGGAGACGTTCTAGCTCGGCTTCTAAATAATCGATAATGGCGTTTGCTCTCAGGTATTGTTGCTGCGCATCGATTTCGAAAAAAGTTAGATCTACGGTATGCTCAGCGAGCCTTGTCTATCATTAGCCGCGAAAAAACAGACGCCAACGATGGCACTCACGTTCTCGGCTTCAAGTCTGATACATTCAAGGCCGTAGAGCTCTCAGCCAGGGCATTGAGGCTTACTTGGCCGTCATAAGTTAGAGCACTTGCGACCGACTGTAAAACGTCACCATCATCTTTGGAAGCTTTCACCTGGGTAAATGTTAATGGTTCTAGCAAACAAACATACATGATTTATCACGATCAATAATTAATACCTGGTCCTGCAACTCCTTGAGAGCATCTTCACACACGTTGTCAATGAGTCTGCGTTTTTCTTCTACATTTTCATTGAAAGATGCTAGTTCTAGCAAGGCTCTCAAGGTATCCTCATTTCTCTCAAATATTGGTACAGATTTCGGAGCGAATCTCTTTTCTAACCAGGTTTGTACATACTCCCAGTCCTTAGCTTGAGCCCGCTGTTGACGCGCCTTTGACGGCGAGAAGTGAGAAGCCGTCCAATCATCATCCATTGTTTCAGGACATTAGGCTGTAGGAATATCGTGTTGAGATGTTTGATCGCGTGTGGTTTGAATATCTCGCCACGCTAGGGAGCCAAATCCCTGTTCGCAATTCCCAGGATTTTGCAGATCTGCTCGCTTAATTTCACCATGACATCGCGTCCCCTGCGCGTCTATTAGACACTTGCCAAACTTCTATGCCAATTCTAATTTAGAGCCGACAATACAATGAAGCCGCTCTTGGAAGCTTGTGCGACACAGCGAAACCATGTCCGGTAGCAGGGCGATTCTGAAAGCCGCAAAGGCTGCCTTAGATGCTGAAAACTATGATGAAGTTGTAAATCAAGTACATCACGTCTTTGCTGCTGATCCGAACAATTACCATGCGAAGCTCTTCTTCGGCCGTGCACTGGATAAGCAAGGAAAGATTCAGGATGCCATCGAAGCTTACGGGTCGGCTACGTGTATCAAACCAAACGATGACCAAGCCTGGTTAGGCTTGCGTGCTGTGTACGAAGGCCAAGGTCCTAAAAAGGTTAGGGAATATATCGAAGTTTCTATACGACTTGCAGAAATCTATGCAGAACTTGATGATAAACATCGCTGTCAAACTGTTGTGGACAAACTAACTTCATTTGCGAAGAGTAATGGCACAAGATCACAGTACAAGCAGGCACTCGAGGTTCTACTCCCAACCAGCTCCGTGTACGGCTTCCTCGAAGGCAGGATTCCACATCCATCGCATACGTACCAGAACATCGCTGAAATCCTTGAGTCGGAAGAGAAAGAACGCATCAATCGAGAGATTGGGGAGCGAAGAACACGGATCGGTGCAAGAGTCGGACAGGTGACACTTGAGGTTAAAAGAGAAGTGTTTGCACATAGTCAACTCGAAGATGTTTATCAGAATGTCATAGATTGGTCCGAAAATGACGAGATCCGAAGGTTATACGAGGAGAAACTGCTTACCCGCGCCTACGAAATTCTCATAGTCTCGCCAAAAGCAGAAAAAGAGGACAAGAGGGCTAGCGTAATGAAACATGCGCATGGAATGGTGATAATAAAGCATCCGTTCAAGCTGGCATGGCGATTGGAGCTGGAATGGAAGGATTTTGATAACTTGAAAGAACTAGACGCTGGCATCCTGCGCGAATACATCGATTTCTTTGCCAATGATGGGCTCTCGAAAGTTTTAAAGGGCTACCTATGCAGCGAGTTGTCTCCCTTTCCTTTACACATAGACGACGAAAAACAGACAGATGGTGATGGAGACGAGGAAACGGACGTAACTCTTGATGCCGAAGATCGTCTGGTGATGATGACAGATGGCCTTCAGGATGCTGACGACTCTTCCCTTGCTCATAGGCTCATGAGCGAATATTATCTCTACATTGAAGAATACCAGATAGCTGTCGATACGGCACGAAATGGCCTCAAGATTTTGAGCAATGAATCGGACCAGTCCGGTCTTCCGTTTGAAGAAAACACCGACGCTATCAACGGGATCCTCGCGACTTCACTCGTGCATTACCAAGCACCCAAGAATCACCCGGAAGCACGATCCATTTTTGATTCGATACTCTCCCGCAAGCCAACGTACGCGCCTGCTCTCATTGGCATAGGCTTGATCTTTGAAGAGGAAGAGGAGTTCTCCAAAGCCGTCAATTTTCTCAGCAGAGCGCTTGACCGCGATGCAACTAATATCAGGATCGCAGCAGAATCGGCGTGGTGTAAGAGTCGAACGGGAGAGATTGAACTAGGATTGGCTGAATTGGAGGAGTATTTGCCGAACATGAAGGTTGACGACCCCAAGTCGCGCGATCTTAGAGCATTAACTCTCTACCGGATTGGTATCTGTCAATGGGAACTCAACACAACAAAGTCTGCTCGAAAAGATCGCAAGGGTGCTTACGCGCAGTTTCTAGCTGCCATCAAAATGAATGTCAATTTTGCGCCTGCGTACACAAGTCTTGGACTTTATTATGTGGATTATGCCAAAGATCGAAAACGAGCTCGTCAATGTTTCCAAAAGGCATTTGAACTCTCGTCATCAGAATTAGTCGCTGCAGAACATCTTGCTCGCTCATTCGCCGATCAAGGTGATTGGGACATTGTCGAGCTCATTGCTCAAAGGGCCATAGATTCCGGTAAAGTTCGTATATCACCAGGCTCCAAAAAGAAGCCAGTGAGTTGGCCATACTCTGCACTTGGCGTTGTTCAAATGAATAAGCAAGAGTACTCCAAGAGTGTGGCGTCATTCTTGGCTGCACTGAGAATCACACCAGACGACTACAACTCGTATGTTGGCTTAGGTGAGAGCTATCACAACTCTGGGAGGTACAATTCTGCGATCAGGACTTTTCATTATGCCGAAGAGGTGGCCGAAAAATCTGAGACAAATATGATGGATGAGCGCTGGTTCACACAATACATGTTAGCAAATGTGAATCGTGAGCTTGGCAATTATGACGAGGCAATCGAAGGCTATCAAAGTGTCTTGAATATTCGCAAAAAGGAATTTGGCGTGCTAATGGCTTTGCTCCAAACCTACAACGAGCGTAGTTGGCGAAGTGTGGAACTCGGCTTCTTCGGTCAGGCAGAAGAGGGCGCAAAGCAGGCCATTTGCATTGCACAGACTATCGCCGAACATAGACCGGATGTCTTTAACTTATGGAAGTCGTTGAGCGATGCTTGCTCTATCTTTGCGTTGGTCCAGGGTCACGTTGAGGATTTCCCACTGGAAGCCGTCAGTCACCTTTTGGGAGCTGGTATTGTTGTGGACGAATGTGATGCCTTTGCAAATGTAGATGGGGTTGGTAAGGAACAACTGAAGAATTTGGTGCCGGACGATGTTCAAACACCTCTCGCAAGGCTCACTGCGTGTCTATATGTATCAATTCTGGCTCAGAAACGTGCAATCTATGCTTGTACTCATGATGTCCACGCACAAGCACTGGCTTGGTACAACCTAGGCTGGACGGAATATCAAGCACACATCAGCTTGGAAACCGCAATAGATTCTGACATTGCAAAACCTTCAACTACATATCTCAAAGCAGCTATGCGATGCTTCAAAAGGGCGATCGAACTCGAGGCCGGCAATGCAGAGTTCTGGAACGCTCTCGGAGTCATCACATCGGTTCTCAACCCTAAAGTTGCTCAGCATTCATTCGTCCGAAGTTTGCATCTCAATGAAAGGAGTGCTCGAACATGGACAAGTTTAGGTACGCTATACCTCTTACAAAATGACCTTGATTTGGCACACGCAGCCTTTGCAAGAGCGCAATCGACGGATCCGGATTACGCCCATGCATGGCTGGGTGAGGGCCTCTTGGCATTACTCTGGGGAGACAGTAAAGAAGGCCTTTCTCATTTTACACATGCATTCGAGATTTCTGACTCCTCTTCCCTCATTGCGAAAAGACAATATGCCACATCAGCTTTCGATAGCCTCCTCTACGCACCTTTAGGATCCAGCAACATCTCCAACCTAATCCAGCCACTTTTCGCACTCCAACAACTGGAAGCCCAATCTCCTCGAGATCTACCGTATAAACATCTTGCGGCACTCTATCTTGAGCGTGTTGGGCACTATGCTGCCGCAATCGATGCCCTTTCTTCAATTTGTGCCATGGCAGAAGCTGAGTATGAGGAATCCGAATCTCCAAAAGCACTTGGCCGCTTTTCTCAGGCAAAGTCTGACCTTGCACGGAACCAGCTTGCCGTGCGGAGCTTTCAATCTGCCGCCGAAAACGCTGAGATAGCATTAGATCTCTCATCTGAAGCAGATGAACAAGCTCTCGAGCCCGAAAACCGTCGGAAGTTGCGGCTATCAGCTCACCTGACAGCTGGTCTTGCATATCACTATAGCAATCATTCAGACCGGGCAATTCAAATGTTCCGATCCGCGCTGGAAGAAAGCAATAGCGCTGCAGACGTTGTCTGCACCCTAGCAGAAGTGCTGTGGGCCAAAGGAGGTGAAAGCGAGAAGAACATGGCCAGGGAACAACTCTTTGATTGCGTAGAGAAGAATCCAGGACACGCAGGCTCCAGGGTATTGCTGGGAGCCATTGGCGCATTTGATGGTGACGAAGACGTTATGGAAGCTGGCCGAGAGGATCTCCAAAATGTGAGGACTTTGGATGGACTAGACACTAAACAGCAGAAACGGATCGAGGATGTCCTTGCGGCCATATGCTTAATGCTTGATGATGCTAATGAGGGGAACGTGGGCGTCAATGAAGCCATGCGAGGAGAACTTGTGGCTTCAATAATGCTTTCTCCATCTCAACCACATGGATGGAGTGAACTAGCCGACTTCAGCGATGTGTTATATCCGGCACAGATGGCGCTAACAACCGCGATTCGAGCGGTGCCTCCGCATGGACCATTGAGTAGTGAAGACCTGGCAAAGACATATGCTGGAGCCAGGACAATTGGCAACATCCAAAGAGCGATGATGCTATGTCCGTGGATGCAGCATGGATGGGAAGCCTTTGCAGGCGTTTTAGCCTGATTCTTGACATCCGAGATGACCACATGTATGAATATGCAGAGAATACCCTGGTAGAAAAATCCAACCATGTGAACACCCCAGTCCTACAGCACCGAATTCTGCCGGTATGCCACCAGTACTTGACATCAACAATCATCCCTCCTCCCCCATCCCCACTGCGTCTTTCAGCGCCTGCTTCCTGCCCTCCTTCCACCTAGCATGCAACCCCTCCACCTTCCCCCCCAACACCGTCACCGTCTCCGCCTCCATCATCAGCACCCCCCTCGCCACCACACACCCCTGCAACACCAGCTTCGCCCCAATACTCATCCCCACCCCAATCCCCTCCACCCGCCCCATCTCAAACCCATACACCCTCGTCCCCGCCACATCCTGCAACAACACCTTATGCTTCCCCCTCTCCTCCCTCCTCCCTCCGCCTTCCTCCCCACCACCACCACCCAGTCCCTCCTCTCCGGGCACAACCCTTACCACCTCGCGGCCCTTGGTCCCCTCCCCCCGCTCCGCGGCCTCCAGCGCCTCCACCTGCGCCCACCGGCTGCGGCTGAGATCCTCGACGTCCAGCACCTGCACGGGGATCCCCGGCGAGGCGGGCAGCCGGCGCTCGCGGAGGCTGGCGTTGTGGATGTCGGCGGGGAGCACGGCGGAGGGGGTCAGGCTGGTGGTGATGTCGCTGGCGAGAAGCCGGAACAGCGCCGTTTGTGCGAGCCCCGGGAGAGGCGTGTTGGGTCGCGCGGAGGCGAGGAAGGTGCTTAGCCATTGAGAGGTTGGGTGCAGGTGTTTGGAGGCGAGGTGGGCGAGGATGGCGGTGCGGAGATCGGGGGTGGACATTGTGGGTGGTGGGTTGGTGGAAGTGCGATTGGAGTTGTGAACGTGTTGGGGTGATCGTGGGGTTTTGATGGAGGGGTTGTCGGCTCGACGCGAAAGCACGTGAGTTCGTGATAAGGTCGTGGGAATCCAGGTTAGGTGACGTCCTCGCGAACTTGACTGTCTGCAAACCGCAAATGCGCAAGCACTTCTGCAATGGCGTTGGGGAATGAGATGGTCGACATCGACATCAATGAGTTTGACGATGTCTTTGAGATCAATCCTGACGCATCCCTCAGCCGTAGCGACTGTGAAATTATTCAAGAAAATCGGCAGACACTGAATGGTGAACTTTTTTTTGACAAGCTACTCCGAGTCTTACATGTCAAAGGTATAATAACTCACTTCTATGTGGCTTTCATCCTGACGATATTCTTAGCATCCCATCTCTATCCCCCAAGGAGTAATGAAAGCCTCCGCGAACTTCATGGCCAAATAATCGCTGCACCCATAGCGGAGCACCACAAGCAATCATTGCTCTTTTACATTCTCAAAGACTATGACAACGATGATTCGCAGGATGAGCACATTTCAGTAGTGTTTGCAGACAGAAGTCTCATTCCAGAGCGCTATCGGCTCTACGTTAGTGGTCTTTGGGAATTGGACCATTTGAATTTTGAGCAGGCCGTTGATCTCCTGACCGAGCCATCGTTGATTCCTACTTTCCCTGACGAAATCTTGTATGTGCTTCTCAAAGAAACCCCAGCACACGACCAAGACCTCGCGTTGGCATACTATCATACCGTATCTCCACCCTTGGCGGACGTCGACGTTCGGAATGCCTTTTTTGAGCATCTTGCCCGACTAAGCACTACTGAGGCATACATATTTGCACGAGAGCAGGATGATGCAACACACGAGCAGCTGTTCGAATTGCTCATTTTGTCGGCACTAACAGACTCAGGAGGAGTGGAGGCAAGAGAGGCACGATGCGTTGAACTGGTGAACCTACCTTTGGACGAGGAAGAAGACAAATGGTTTGAAGAGCTTTTGCTAGAAGGGCGGTTGAGGTCCTTGACTGGCGCCAGAGATACGGTGATGATCAGACAGATCGCCATGGGAAAGACGACAGATGCGTTGAAAGAAGGTGAACAGCTCAGTGGACG
Source organism: Astrothelium macrocarpum (assembly GCA_021030915.1). Lineage (NCBI taxonomy): Eukaryota > Fungi > Ascomycota > Dothideomycetes > Trypetheliales > Trypetheliaceae > Astrothelium > Astrothelium macrocarpum. Next base: position 253,566 of record JAGEMR010000023.1, read on the forward strand.
AAAGGCGAATGGCATTAATTGGGACACTGTGAAGGCTGGGTTGAGAGCAGGAATCGGGGTTCGCACGGAAGCATATCACCAAGAGTAGAAGTGTATGCACATTTTAGTTCCTAAACTATGCCGAGTGATGGAGATGGATAGAACGCGTTTGAAGAGGAGCTTCGATGAGGCTGATCATGGTGGTGGTATGAAAAACCACATAGCAGAGTGAAGATGGATGTTGTTTTAAGAATAACTCACAAATGATACCCAGAGATTCAATGATTATTATATTTCCTTAAAGATGTAATTAGTCAGAGTGGAAAAGCTGAAAAAGAATTTTGCTCACAGCTGGGTTTCATGTTTTCGGCGTCGTTCTCACGATTGTCTTCCCTTGCTGCAGCAAGCATCTCGTCAATGCCTCGTTCCTTTAGCGCTTTCTGTAGACATTGCCTATATTGATTGAACAAGGGTTCGCATTCGTCTTTTGTCGCCTTTCCCGGAAGAAATTCTAAGCTGGTCTTAGCATAGGATAGTGGAATAAAGAGATGTGCAAGCGACCTACTTTCACTGTACCACTTCAAGAAGCAGCTGTCATATCGCCTAGGCAGCAAATTAGCAGATGATCCAGCACGTACAGGATGCCTTTACTCTTTGACTTCATTACATTCCGGGGCTAGAGAAGCAGACATGTCTTGGTAGGGATGGGATGTGCTGATTATTAGAGTGAAGATGTTAGAGGTGGATGGAATGTGGCTGGTGCTGATATCCCTGCCGCCGAGACGGGAAGTCGCATAAACAAGGGTATCCCCGGAAGAATTAAGCTTAAACATTACTTCACTTCACTGACTTCACCAAACAATTTTGCGCTCGCGCCTTGCGTCACCATGGCACACCGGCAAGACATCCAGTAATCATCGTCTCTTCGTTTCGACCATTCTGTCCGATGCGGTGCAATTCATCATGGAGTCGACGGGTTTATACAAAACTATTCAAGACACTATAGCTCAGACTCTTCTCGCCACAAACAGGAGCGCGTCTAAGCTTGCCGCGGAAGACCTTGATTTCCATCGAGCAGTCAACCCTTCCGTAGGCGCAAAAATCGACGGGCAGAATGCGCGGCTTCTTCAAATTGCGAACAGCATTCTTGCTCATTCAGCGTCGAGTTCGGGCCTTGTACGTCCACAGCTAAATGATGCAGAGGACGTCGATCTGAACTGGACCGAAATCGTTGATGTTGTCGACAGCTTACTTGAGAAAACCGACACAACCCTAGACGAATTCACTGGCGTTGTGAAGAGGCCAACTCTGTCGAAAAACCAGGTAACCGTTGCTCTTGAAGTGAGAGAGAGCCGAATGCATCGCTGATCATAACAGCCCTCTACTCCGCAGTCGAATTTGCGTCACTGGCAAAATGCCTTTCGTAATTTAGATTTGCCCAAGCCCCAACTCTTATTCGAACATCCTCCAAACAATGAATTCACAGGACCCTTTCGTCCTCTACTTACCAAAAAGCCGCATGCAATTGTGCCACTTGAAGAGAGCTTGAAACTTGTCTGTGGCGAGCAAGGTAGCTTCTAGTATGTCGAGAATCGCCCCTTTCATATAAGGACGATCCAGCGCAATGGCCATGCTAATTTGATCCTGCAGCTACCCTCATCCATACGAAACCGAGGTTGCACAGTATCAATACCCGCCCTCTGTATATGTCGCATCCGAGCCAACACCTCCTCTATCTTTCGACAGTACCGAAGCGACGTTTGTGACGACTCCGGAAGCGTTGGACGACATGTTGATAGAACTCAAAGCTGCCGAGGAAATAGCTATCGATCTTGAGCATCATGACTATCGATCATACACTGGTATCACATCACTAATGCAGATCAGCACAAGAAACAAGGACTGGATTGTGGATACCCTCCAGCCGTGGAGACGGAAGCTTGAAATCTTGAACGAAGTCTTCACAGATCCCAAAATTCTTAAAGTCCTCCACGGCTCTCAAATGGATAACATATGGCTACAACGTGACTTTGGCTTGTACCTCGTCGGCATGTTCGATACTTATCATGCAGCGGTTGCGCTTCAATACCCTGAAAAGAGTCTAGCCTCTCTTCTGAAAAAGTTCGTGAACATTGAAGCCCAAAAGCAATATCAGTTATCTGACTGGCGAATTCGGTGCGTTACTATGCATGACACAATGGACCGTTTCCTCTGACAGTCATAGGCCTCTACCTACAGAACTCATTGACTATGCACGTTCCGATACCCATTTCCTCTTGTACATTTACGACAAAATGAAGAATGAACTCACACAGCACTCATCTTCTGTTCACCCGACACGACACAGAATCAATCTTGTTTTAGAGGACTCTAAAAAGTACAATCTACAACAATACGAAAACCCTTTCTATGACACGGTACATGGCCATGGGCCGATCGGTTGGTTTAAGCCTCTTTCCAAACAACCGTTCCTTCTCTCCAAGGAACAATTCTCAGTATACCGTGCTGTTCACCAATGGCGGGACGAGCTGGCCCGAAAGTTGGATGAGAGTAGCGCTTACATTATACCAATGCATTCCATTTTCAATATTGCTCAATTAGCTCCGCAGGAAGAGGCTAGCCTTGTTAGTGCTTTTAAAACGATGTCACCACCAGTTCACGCCCGGAAAAAGGAACTATTGGACGTCATCACAAAGGCCATTGCTGACGGTAGAAATGGCCCTGGGATGGCTGACATATTCCAGCCAGAACGAGCCTCTGATCATGCGCGAAAACTTCTTCTACCGAGCACGATCCTGGAGAATCCAGCAGAAGTTTCAAGGCTTCCAGCACGAATGTCTTCTTTGGGGGTCTCGCCTCTTTTACCAGGTACGACTGTGCAGAAATCAAATACTTCGTCCCCCTTAGGCGAAGGCTCGCAGGCCTTGCGTTCCTACGTCTCCAATTTTTGGGGTACTGCCTTCAAAGTGCAACAGCAAGAGCAGCGCCGCACGTTCACCACAAATAGTAACCATCTAGCGCTTCCACTTCCTAAACTCACTGCCCAAATCTTCAAAGACCCAGTCACAGATCCTGAAGCCGAACATATCCCTTCTGAAACACCCAATAACTCCGAAGCTGGGACGGATCCATCATACCGTAGAGCCGAGACACGACACGCGTCAGTAGAGACAAATAGATTGTCTCAAGGTGGCGAATTCTTCACTCTCCGGCGGTCCAGCGGAAAACGAAATCATAGCTCTTACCCAGTCTCTACTGATTTTGAGCACTCTAATCCCAGCTACGTCCAGGGTGGAGCAGAACCCGACCAAACAGACAAGGATGAGCTCTCGACTGACAATACCGTGAGAACAGGGAATAGACGCTGGAGGGGCATGCAGCAAAGGGAGCAAGAGCAAAGATTGAAAACGGCAGAGGAAGCAAGAAAACGGGCACATGGAACGGCGAACAATGGAGATGGCGGTGCGGAGAGTCTCATTGGAAACGAACCGTTTGATTACGCGAATGCACCGTCTGTGTTGAATGCGCAGACAGGCGAGAGACGAGCGAAAGAGAGTAACAGATTCAATCCATATGCAAAGGCAAGGGATGCACCGAAGGGCTTGGGAAGGGCGCAGAGAGGAAATGCGGGAAGGAGTGGAACATTCCGGAGGTGAAACCATTTTACCTTTTATGCCGGCAATCATTAAATCGGCACACGAAAACCAAAAAGTCCGAGGTAACATTAAAAGTACACATCTCGTACTGTAAGAATAATGTACGAGGACACGGTATCCACAAGCTTGGAACAAGCATTTTCTTATATCTGAAGCCACAATAGCATCAGGTCTGAGACGCTGTTCCTTCGATCGAAACTTATGCTGCGCACGCGCCATGCATCACCACACTGGAATCAGACTATTCTACCATTAGAAGACTACAACTTTACGCTCAAGCTTTGTCGACTGCATAGGTAAACCGTGATCACGAGGGCCAAAAGGGAAATATTAGAAGAATGCTTTTAGCTATTATATTGCGTGGAGACATCCTTTTAGAGACCCATCGGTTACATTTATCTTAGGAGAAGCTGTGCATGTTGCTTACATGCAGTGGGGTCTCGGGATTCAAGCATTTGGTTAATTAAAGCCAAGACCAAATCAAGCCAGATTACACGGATCTTCGAAGAGGCAACGGTTGGGAAGTAGTCCTTCCTGCTTACATTCCTTGTATGGGTCAGTGGATCTGCACTTCCTTGTTCCAGTGTCGAGGCGTTATTGGTGCATTGGTAAAGTCATGCCGATGCAGCGAACAAGAGCGTAAGCGAGGGCAGCGATCTATGTCCATTTGGCGACAGTTCAGACTGAGGTAACATTCAAGTCTGGTGCCAGTCTCAAGTGTGATAGCAACAGGACTCTTTCGTACATGAATTGACTTTTAGCAGACGCGTATTTCTGGATCGCAAGCCATACACACAAGAATAGTGGATCTGGGTACCCTCTGCTTGATCCACATACTACCTTCAAGGCTTCTAATACACCCCCTCTCAACTCCCATACTTGCAAATTGTGCTATTGAATAAATAAGTGCAATGTGGTTTCTATCAAGCTTGGTCTTTCCATCAATATCTGGCTGGGCGCTGTTCTGCTTAACCCCATTTCTATTCTACTTTGATCAGGACAATCAGTGTGCAAACTCCATCAACACTCGCCATACTTACGAAGCAAATCGCTTGTTTCCCAATCGCGATCTACAATTCCATCGACGATCCAATATGATCCTAGTCTCATGGTTGCAAACTTCGTTGGCAAGAATGCGTTTACGGGATTAAATAAACCTCGGAAGCTCAAGCATCCGCTGATGTAGCTCAGGATGACCTCAATACGCCTTAGTGCCCAGGTAGAGTCTTTATATCACCGAGACAGAGCTCGCCAGCCTGAGTATCGGTGCTGAGGACATTGTTACAGAAGTCGAACATTTGGTCAAGGCTATTGGGACATCAGCAAAGCATTGTGCCGGTACCGCGATGAAGGCTGATATATAACGATAGGGTTCTCGAGAGCAGATTCGAACTATTCATTCGCAAGTGGAGGTTTTTGTGGACTGTGTCAAGACAGTGAATTCTCCTCGATGCCGACTCCGTGAGTATGGATGTTCAATACTTCTCCACCAACGCCTATTTACAGAACACCAACTCCCCGCAAATGTAGTGTGTACACTCATGTCCGGTTTGGCAGCTTTTTGCCTGCGGACCGAAAGTAAGGTCAGCACCGCTGCTTCGAGGGCAGGCAGGCTGGCCGGCAAGTGGAAAAGCAAAAAAGGGCCAGCACGCTTGTACTTTCTGTCTTTTGTACACACAAAAATGTATTGGTGGTTGCCCCACTCGTGGTTGACAAAGTTTGGAATTACTTATGCCTAGGCCACAGAGCCATCGCAACAATTTCGAAATCAATGGCGAATCTGGTCCTCCGGGATGATCTGAACAGTGCAAATCAATTCAGCATTACTTCTGAATGACTTTTGGGTCTAGTTTTGTCGGCAGAGTTCGTGCCTTGAACGCCGCAAACATCTCGATTCGTCAAAGCCTACCGTCCCTTGCTATGAGCTCGCAAGCGCATGGTTTGAGTAGTCCTCTGGCGGATTTAGCGTCAACACCACCATTGAGAACGAGATGAAAGACCTGCTTAGCGCGCAAAGCGTCACTTCACATGTCATTTTGATCGGCACGGGCGTGATTCTCTCGAACTTTGCCAACGAAGCTAAGATGGGAGTCCAAGAATTGCCGGCTTTAGCACCCGGAAAATCGTCCAAGAGATTGCAAACATTCATAATGCAATCCTTGCCGATCAAGACAATTTAAAGCAGACGACTTATGCGTGCAAACTAGATAGGAGATGGTGTCTATTAAAGCAAATAGACTAAGGACTACTTTGTTGGCTCTGATTGAAGCCGACGATAGCAGAAACAAGAATCTTGATATCATATGATAATGACCATGCTCAACGACTATCTTTAGAAGGCGGCCGAGGGCAAGTCCAGGGTTCCGATCAAGATTTCAATGACAGACATGACCATAATACTCAGATATGATAACTCACCTCACCAAATTTTGTTATTCCTTACACATCTAGGCTGTCGCATTGTAGTCCCGAGTACCTGAGAGCGCCCCCAGCGACACTGAGCGTCTCCAGGCAAGCCTTGATAATGCCTGAGTAAAGTCTACTACCAGAGCCCTCGGGCCCAGCTTCGACCCTCAAACTCACCGCTCTCAATCAGCAGGAGTACGCGGATTTGATTGCTCTTTGGCAATTGTCTTCATTGGTGCTTTCTCAAAGAGTGACAGAGTCCTCTTGAAAAATTTGGTACACAAACCTATGATTAGGGGCATATTGTGGTCCCGAATAACACCTGAACTTCAACCGTAGAAGTGGCTAATGTTCGTCTTGTGGGTAAGGTCGTCAGTCGCATGGAACTCTGCCTTTGGAAGAAAGCGTAAAGCTATGGAGGAAGAAAAGATCTGTGTCCATGCTAGTATCGATAGGGGAATTGCACACTGAGGTTCTTGGGTACAAAGCCGTTATAACACAGTTGGTTTTTCGGAAATCCAACCTACGAGCACGCAACAAGACGTATTGTAAACCAAGGCGGGATACTCTACCGACCAGAATTTATGAACATTAGCAAAATCTATCATGTCTACATGTGAAATGAGTCTATCTGGCATTAAGAATAACAGTCTCCAGTCAGTTCCCATGGCTGCAAGCCGCTTGATAGATGCAAAGATCCGTGGTATTGTCATTTAAGCATGTTACTGTCTTGGGAGTGCTGAAATATGGTCTCCGATAAGATCATGTTAAAGAAGGCCCCAGCGCTATTGTAAAGTACTCTAATCTGGTCATTTCCCATGACAACTGCAACCTCCACGATAGATTAGCTTCCTGCCTCGTTCTTTGCGAGACTGCGGAGAGAAAACTCGTGTATCGGGAAGGTATATAGCAGCGTAATCCGGAGTCCACCTGCATTCAACTATGTTGGTCATTAAAATAATATCTAGGTAAATACCCAACAGTCCAAATATTTCACTCGTCAATCCCAAACGTGTATTGTTAATGACATAAACCAAACTGAAGAAATTGTGAACAGTGCCGCGGTAATTGAAATACTGTCAATTTTTAGCACTGACTTTCAAGACAGCTGGCGACTGAATACTGTTCCGCTGAACTCCAGATTCTTTAAAATAAGCAAACGAAACGCTTAATTTAATGGCTTTCCTCAGCACAGCTCTGAAGAGAATACAGCTTTAACCATTCTTATTTACTCAAGCAATTTGATGCCAGACTAATTTGTACTGAAAGCAGTTGGTAATAATGATAAATTGTGAAGACATCCGATACTCCTATAGTTATGGAAAGACTATCTAATCAACCAAGCTGCTAACGAGTGACAATGGTGTCTGTGAAACTGTTTGCGGCACCGATGAGCCCGTCAATGAGAACAAGCCCGTTGATGAACAAACCCACTAACACTAGTAAACTCGTTGATATCAATGATTTCCATTAAAACCCAGTGAAATCGGAAAAATTGGTGAAGTCATTGGTCTCAGCAAAGGCATCGATATCAGATAACCCATCAGCAAACAAAGTAGTATCAATAAAGTCATCAACATTGACAAGTTCATTCGCAAAAGTGGGCCCAATGACATCAGTGAACTCATTGCTGTCCGTAAATCCATAGGAGTCAGCAGACCCATTGAAACCATGGATATCAGTAGACTCGTTGATGCCAATGAGTACATTGGCGCTGGAGAGCCGGTTCATATCCCTAGAACCACTGGTGTCGACCGCATTGGGAGTTGCTGCTGCGAGGACAGCGGAAGATGCCGATGAAGGTGCAGCAATATGATGAACCTTCTTCATATGTGACTTGAATTTGTCCTTCCGCATGAAGGGGCGTTTTGGACCAGAGCAGCTTTCGCTGCGGTTACAATCAGATTTCGTACACCAAAATTGGTTCGTCGGTTCGTGGATGGTCTCCCGATGGCGACGTAGGTCGTATGCTCTTGTGAAGGTCTTCCCGCACTCTGGCCAATCACAACTGATCTGCTCAGATCGAACGCCCTTCTTGGATCGAACGCCCTTCTTGGATCGAACGCCCTTCTTAGATCGAACGCCCTCTCGGCTCGGTGACACGTCATCACACTGCCCGCATAATTGAGGGTTGAAAGAGGCATACCTGCTTGGCTATTTAAAAAAAAGACAGCCTTACGTAGAGTCTCCCTCGTCGGCAAGCGTGGGAACATGTTGCGTGGGCGGAACAATCGCGTAAGGCGCCATCAGAACGACGAGGAGTGAAGCGATGGATCGTAGAGCGTGAAGCAAACTGAGGGCCGCTGGAGATACGGTTGGTTAACTGGAAAGATTGGTGAATGACGCTCAACGAAGGCGGTGCGGGTGTGAGGCTTATTATATTCTCGCGCGTTGAACTCTGGACGCCCCATCCCTTTAATTCGCCTGCATCTGCGCCCCATCCTCACGCATGGACTTCTCGAGACTGTCTTTCCGCAGATACGCGCCCAGAACAACATACTTGGGCGATCTTACGGATAGCTTTCAAAAGTTGTAGGTGCGTGCAAGCCTTTTCTGCTTTTTAATTTCGCTCAACACATTTTAGCCCTTCAAAGGCGAACACATCGTTGAACACATTGTTTTCTAAAATGGACCTCGAGAGAGACAATTCTCATACCAACCGCCACCCAAACAGCAAAGGATGCGGGCTCATCAAATGTGATAAATGCTTGAGGACTTTCACTACACGGGGGCAATTCACGTAATTACCTCTCCTACACTCATAGTAATTAGCAGTCATTGATCATAATAAGCCGTCATTACAAAACTCATACCAGGCCATACCGCTGCAACGAATGCAGTAAGGGATTTGCACTAAAAACTGACCTTGACCGACACAACTTTAGACATGAAGGTTCCAGGTTGCTCTTTCACTGCAAAGTTCCTGGATGCTGGTTCAAAGGGGCTTCGCGAAGAGACAATTTGCAAAGACATATTCGAAACAGTCATGGAGACAGAAAGAGATGGGAAAATGGGCTACAGGAGCAACACGTCAAAGAATTCTGCAAACTGGCGCATTTAGAGCGCAAGCAGTTGATGGAGGCTTCCAATTTGCTCGTGGCAGCAGAACTTGGGAATGACCGTATCATGCGTTTACTAATCGATAACGGGGTCGGCACTGGGACGAAATCCGATCGGGGGAAGACTGCTGTTCATGTTGCCGCCATGAAAGGCTACACGACATCTGTAGAATTGCTACTCGACGCAGGAGCTGACGGTGGAGCGAAGGATGACCAGGGCAATTCAGCACTACATGAAGCAGCACGTTCAGGACATACTGGCATAATACAATCACTCATTCAAAGAGGGGTTGGAGTTCAAGCTATAAACAAGGATGGTCACACTGCCCTGCATCTTGCAGTCCTGAAAGGACATGAAGATGTTGCAAACCTTCTATTAGACAATGGAGCAGACATTGGGTCGAGGGCAAAAAATGGATTTTAACCGCTGCACTTTGCGTTCAAGACCGGAAATAAAGAATTAGCTGAACAGCTCCTCCACCAAGATCGAATACAAGGGACAGGAAAAATCCATAAAGACCCAAGGCTCCTTCGGCTCGCAGTCGAAAGCGGGAATCAAGATTTGGTACAACTGCTCCTTGTAAGTGGAACGGATGTCGACGCGAAAAGCATAGGCGGGAGGAGCAGAACGGCACTGGAAGTGGCGACAGCAACAAACAATGAATCTATGGTCCAGCTACTCCTGAACAATGGAGCAAACGCCAACGGATCGGGACCTTATGCTGGATGGACACCAGGGACTGCGCTGGAGTATGCTGTGCAAAATGATAATAAATCTATGGTCCGGCTGCTCCTTGAAAGCGGAGCAGATATTAAGTTAGGGGCACCCCTGACATGTGCAGCAAAAGAAGATAATGAATTAATGGTCCGGCTGCTTCTTGAGAGCGGAGCAGATATTCACGAATTAGACGACAGAGACAGAGAAGCGCTAGTACACGCAGCAGCAAATGGTAATGAATCTATGATCCGCCTGCTCCTCGAGAGTGGAGCAAACATCAATGGAAAACGCTCTCGGGAAGAGACAGCATTAATACGTGCGGTGGCAAACGGCAATGAATCTATAATCCAACTGCTTCTTGAGAACGGAGCAGATGTCAATAAAGAATGTTCTTGGGGAGAGACAGCATTAATACGTGCGGTGACAAATGGTAATGAATCTATAGCCCAGCTGCTTCTTGAGAGCGGAGCAGACGTCAATAAAGAATGCTCTTGGGGAGAGACAGCACTAATGCGTGCGGTGGCAAACGGCAATGAATCTATAACCCAGCTGCTCCTCGAGAATGGAGCAAACGTCAATGGAAAACGCTCTTGGGGAAAGACAGTATTAATACGTGCGATGACAAACGGCTTCTTGAGAACGGAACAGACATCAATAAAAAATGTTTTTGGGGAAAGACAGCATTAATGCGTGCGGTGGCAAACGGTAATGAATCTATAGCCTAGCTGCTTCTTGAGAGCGGAGCAGACGTCAATGTAAAGCAAGATCGGATAGGGACAGCATTTACAATTGCGGCGGCAAACGGTCATGAGTCTATGGTTCGGCTGCTTCTTGAGAGCGGAGCAGATATTAACGTGTCAGGAAGCAGAGGGACTGCGCTCGACCAAGCAGCGAAATTTGATCATGCTGCGGTCGTGCAAGTCCTGCTCAAGCATAGAGCGAGAAAATACGATGAGGAGAAAATACAGAAAGGTTTACAAATGGTCTAGAAATGGCAATTCTAGCAATGTGGCTATCATTTTAGGCAGTTGTGGTTCTTATTTCGTACAAAAATTTGCAACGCTACATCTATCTCTGTCGTATAACCAAGTTTGGGGCGTATGAGAGAAGAGATATCCGGAAGAACAATTAAGATAATCCCATAAAGCACCTTCGGCACTCAGCCTAATACCTTGAGCTAACAAGGGAGGTCTATAGTTCGGAAGTAATACACTTAATCGTTATTGAGATCGTGAAATCAAGGACAGTACAAATATTCGGAAGGAGATCAGATTTTCGGATGCGTTGCAGATAGTGTAATCCTTTATGGTCTAGTCTGATTCCTATTTCAAGATATCTAACGGCTTCATCGAGAAAATGGCTGATCTAATACAAGTAGCACAGCCCGAATTTGCCTACTTTCTTTAAAGCGCAGCATGCTTCGCAAAGGTAATAGCCAAGTCTGATGATGATCGATCCTTGTATGGCTGCTGGAAAATGGAAGTCATTGTATGAAAATTGACAATGCCAAACATCCATGAAGCTGCGGTGGCCCCCGTACGTTAATCGTAAATACTTTGAAAGCTTGACCTTGGCCTGGCACGTTGACAAGCGCTATCTTGGATGAACGCATGCAGCAATGCACAGATGTTGAAAGTCCAGAAAAGCAGAGCCATTCTCACTGGCCTTTAATTGTCTAAAAAATTCGTCCAAAAACATGTTGCCACCAAATCTCTCAAATATCAAACCGGGCTCAAACCAGTCCAGAGCGCTGAAAGGAGCCATCGTGGTATATAAAGGGTCACGATACTGCCTTCATGATGCTCCGCTGCCACGTGGATCGGTGATACTGTATTCTATTACCGCGGCAAGGAGTATGGGAACCCTCCACCAGCCTCCTGAGACCTCTGGCGGGATTAGTTTCTGCAAAGAATCCGCGCCTGCTCTGATAGGGAGCTGGACGGTCTTGGCTTTCTCACGAAGGCGAGCTCCTGGTCTTACCCATCGCCACGTCTGTGTTGACTCTTCACTTGCATGGCAAATGCTGTGTGGGTGCAGAAGTGTTGTATGTGCGCCCAGGCTCACAAGCATCTGCATTGATTCCATGTTGCCGAAATAGATCGAGACTACGAGTGCGGTATAAACAGACGGCGCCATAGGTCGAGTGGAGTCTCTTGCAGAAACCAACTGCTTGACCATTTCAATGTCGCCCTTATCCGCAGGCGCAGAAATGGCGGCATCCAACTCTTGAAATCGACGTAATCCGGCAAACAATTTTTCAGTATTATTATCCTACCGAACCAGAAGTGTTGTTACGTGAGTGTAGCCAGCGCGAAATGCCTCTGGTAGGGTGCCAAGTCGTTGAACCTCTTGAATAAACCCGAACTACCTCGACTTTTGAACCCTCAGCTTATTGCAGCTGAATCCGCTGCAACTCCCACACAATGTGATCATCAGCGTCAAGGACCAAACAGTCATATGGAAGCCAGTCTGGCAAACCAGAAGTCTTAGGGCGTTTTGGATTCGCTGGTGCATACGTGTTTGTAAATTTTCCAGTTTGTTCGTCCATAGTTCTACGACCGTGGACCCAGCCAAGTCGTCTCATGACTTCGTCCAAGACTGCCCAGACTTTGGCGCCCAAGAGAGCGGCTCTAGGCCCTGGGCCGGACCAACGCGCACCCTTCAACCTGAGCAATTCCTCAATGCGGTCAAGGACTTTGGGATCCTGTTCCCTTCTTTCCTTCTGCCAGTCGTAAATGCGGAGGACTTCTATTACGTCATTTGTACTGAAGCCACCTCGACGCATCGCCCATCCGAAAAACTTATTAGGTCGCCCCTCCTGGCTGGGGCCAATTTTTTTCGGTCCATCATCCATCTTCGATGGGGCCGCCGAAGTTGGAGGAGAATCTGAATGGAGTCTGCTAGACGCCTTCAACTTTTTAGTTGGGGAGCACGATGCATGTTCACCCGAGGCCAGTCGACCTCTGCTCAATTTCGGTGGCTCCGAGTCGTCTTCTGCCAAGCGAATTTCGTGAGACGTCTGATCGACCGACGGATGTCGTACACGGTCCGAGGGGGTCTCCTCGGTTGGACTAGACGGTGCTGCAGGGTTGCAAGACATTGATATCATTAATAGCGAAGAAGCAATTAGCTTGTACAACTGTGGTGTAAGAGGAGAAACATCCGGCAGAGGCGTATTAAATATATATAGCGGCGCCTGCTAATCAAGTGAGTCACACTTTGGACGGCCAAAATGTTGAGAAAAAGAGTCAGTAATGCGCGCCATTCAACGGGGATGCTATCCAGTCGTTCACTCGCCATTTCTAACGTCCTCATAACCACCAGCAACGGAACCTCGTGCGGAGCACTCTTTGGGAGCACCCCTGTAGCCTGCTGTCAAGTCTCTTTCAAGTACCTCTTTGATCATCAAATCGTAAATAATTGCCATCCACACAGTTGAGTGATCGTAGAGGTTATACGCAATGGTAAGTCACGGAGGTGCACTCAGAAAGTTGCTGCTCACGCTAAGAACACTAAGAATTGACTATACCAACTCGAGTAAAATTTGTCGACCACCTATGTTGCACTAATTAGTTCAAAACTCCCCTCATATCATTCTTATTCAAACAATCATCAGTCGAAAAGCCTGGCTATTGATTAAAGTATTGATGAGATTGGAGCAAAGGAAGTGACAAAGGGGGGTCCTCCAGTGACTCAGCGCTTCTTAGCGTGAGCAGGAACTTTCTGAGTGCACCTCCGTATGGCGACTGCAATCCTTACAAAGAAAAGACGAGCTTCGGATAAAGAATTCAAAAAGGGATTGGCCACGACCCGATTGTTGCCGGTGCTGGCGTGGCTTGCTGTTTCAATCCAATAGGCCTATTCACTCAGCTCCGAATTATTCGATATCATCGCGGTAAATTATCGTTTACATTCAGTGGCTGCGGCCCATGCGGCACGGAATTAAGGCAGCCCCTATACGAAGTAGTTAAGAGAGACACTGCAAGCCACAAATGATAAGCAAATACAACTACCATTTCTGCACCAACAATTGTATACTACATTTACAGGAGCAAATGACGACCACGGTATCGGCAACTCGTCCTCCCAAACCTCCCAAGCTACCATGGTCCAGTTTCTTGACGCAGATGTGGCCGCCTAAACCTACATTCACCGAGGAGGATGTACCAGATTTGAGCGGCAAGGTACACGTATCTTCAATTAAAAAACCACTAAAATTGACTTTGTATCCGTCTAGGTCTACATTGTTACTGGCTCTAATACGGGAGTTGGCAAGGAAGTGGCCCAGATTCTGTTTTCCAAGAACGCCAAGGTTTACATTGCAGCTCGCTCAGAAGAAAAAGCCAATCGTGCCATTACCGACATCAAGAGCACTTGGCCGACATCAAAGGGCTCACTGATCTTCCTCCACCTGGACCTTGCCGACTTGTCGACGATCAAGTCAACCGTTGAGAAGTTCACTTCTCAAGAGAGCAAACTCCATGTGCTCTTCAACAACGCTGCTGTCCAAGCACTGGGCAATGATGGATCGATTAAGACTGCTCAAGGTCACGAAATGCACCTGGGAGTTAATGTCCTCGGCGTCTTTCTCTTCACCAAACTCCTGACACCTGTGCTCGTGTCTACAGCCAAGACCGAGCCACGCAATACCGTGCGTGTAGTCTGGGTCTCATCATTAGGGACGGAGGTCGTCGGCGAAAAATCATACGGCTTGTCTCTTGATTATCTCAATTACTGGCCCTCACTTTCACCGCTGGAGAGATATGGTGTCAGCAAGGCCGGTAACTGGCTTCACGGTTCCGAGTTTGCCAAACGTCATCAGGCCGACGGCGTAGTCAGTATCCCATGCAATCCGGGCCATCTTCGTTCCGATCTGTATCGTGAAGGGGGAACACTGTTCAAAGCTATCCTCAACATGCTTGTACTGTATCCGCCAATCAATGGTGCTTATACTGAAGTGTTTGCTGGTCTGTCGTCCTCGATTACAATGGAAGAGACCGGAAAATGGGGTGAGCTTCCCTCAATCTTGTTCTAAGGAAAATACTCATTATTCGAACTTTAGTTGTGCCTTGGGGCCGATTCTACCCTATCCGCGAGGACTTGCAAGACGCAACTAAACCGGAAAGCGAAGGCGGCAATGGCTATGCGAAAAAGTTCTGGGATTGGAGTGAGGACCAGGTTCGGGAATATCTATAATCGTCTGGGACTGGAGTCGAGGTGGCATATTTTCCCTGGCTCTCTGTACTAACATCAAACAATAGACTCTACTCACCCAGTTGATCCACTTATATAAGATTGTTGCACAGCCCAAATTGTCCCCGCTCATGCTTCTTCTAAAGACCCTCCACCACAATATCCATTCCCAGGCTCTCTATAGTCAGTATTCTGTATACTCCAGACGAGTTCTCTTCGACACGCACTCAGATGTTGAAAGCCCTCTAATCTGGAACTTTTCAGGTGTCTTATGTTTCATTCTTCGTCTTTTTAATTTTCCTTTTCTCTCGCCTCAAGATTGCTCCCGCAAGAGCCGTTTTTGTTGCTTGGATATTGTCCAGAACAGCCGCCTTATGAGAGATCACTCAGATTCTTTTTGTAGGGAATGGTACATAAAACCTTGATTGGGGTATGACTGTAGTCTACAGAAGTCAGCACCAAACTCCAACAACTTGTTATGCCTGGGTTGAACCCGTAGTAATACAAATTGCTCC
The DNA here is from genome assembly GCA_021030915.1 of Astrothelium macrocarpum. Lineage (NCBI taxonomy): Eukaryota > Fungi > Ascomycota > Dothideomycetes > Trypetheliales > Trypetheliaceae > Astrothelium > Astrothelium macrocarpum. The sequence continues at coordinate 269,092 of JAGEMR010000023.1, forward strand.
GCGCCTTGAACCGTGTCCTTTATGCGGCTTTGTTTTCCGTCTTTTCATTCATTGTCCCCGCCATCTTCTTCCCAATCTCATAACTACTAATCATGATTGCGCATGCTGGCGCCACCTTTAGACAGCGTGCTCCCCATCCTTTAAACAGTCCATTTACTCCCTCAGTCTTGAATATGTGCCATAAAAACTGCGGCATCGATCTCTGCTCAGGGGGCAGCAGTCCATTGGCAAGTCTTGTGGGCTGTCTGGACGAATATCTAACCACCTGCTGTCTCGTCTTCCCAACGTCAAACGGCGTCGTTACAAATGCAGCAACGGCGCCCGCTCCCGCCCCCGCAATGAACGAATCCAAAAGAATAGTCGAATGCGACTGCTGAGAGAGACTCTGCCTCCGGTTCGACGACAGCAATTCGCCTTCTACAGCACCCGGGACTCCGTTCGCCTTCTCTCGCGCCTCGGCGAGCGAGCTCCTACCCATCTCATACCCCCACCAATATAATCCCGAAAACGGGACATCCCGCCACAGTGTCAAACTCAGCCCCCTCCAAAGACTCCGATACCCCTCCGTCCCCACCATCTCCCCCAGTCCCCTCAACGTCTGACTCATGACCCCACTCCCCGCACCCTCCAGATGCTGCATCCGCGTCCGCAGCATCTCGATCGGCGACACGAACAGCGCAGCCACGACGCGCGCGACGCTGCCGGCTGCCAAGGGCGCGTAGGCGTCGCTGACTCGGTCCCGCAGCGGCGACAGCTCCGATGTTCGAAGCCAGTCGTAGCCTGCAAAGTAGATGACGTTGCCCGGGACGGCCATCATCAGTGTCGGCGAGAGGCCCCGCCACAAGGTCAGCGGGCCCTCATTGCGCGCGATTTTGCGGAGGCCGTCGAGAGTGGAGTTGTAGGTGCGGCGGCGGGCTTCTTCGGCGACGCAGTCGGGGGCGGAGGGGGTGTTGAGGCTGCTGAATTTGGGAGGGGGTATGGCGGTGGTGCTGTTGGCGAGGCATAGGTGGGAGTTGTTATGGAGCCAGAAGACTTCTTCGCGGCAGCAGGCGGTGGTGCCGAGGTTGGAGGGAAGGTTTTTGAAGGTAGATGTGTAGGTTGTGTAGGGCGAGGAGTGAAGAGAGGAGGATGGAGTTGATTGGGATTGTAATCGGACACGGACGACATCGAGGGGGGTGACTATGGGAGTCATTAGCTATCGAATTTTAGGGACATCTTGGGCTTTGCGCCGTACCAAGAAGAGAGGTGAATATGCTGCCTGTCACAGCAGACAACATCTTTTGAGTTAAGGAGACGTCGATGTCGCCATTTCTTTGGTCCATCGACCGCGTATCCTCTGATATTCTATCGTGGCGTTGGCCATCTGGAGAATTGGGAAAGGATGAACTTGAGCGTTCATTGGCAGAGAGAGACGCCATGACGGCGCTCACTACTGCTGGAAAACGTTTTGGCAAGTTTTTGATAATGTCAATTTGCTTCCAGGCAGAATTGTTGAGCTAAAGTGAAAATGAGTCAAGATTAGGGTCGATGCAAAAATGTCGGAATGTTTACATCATCGCCGCTTTGTCCGACTCTAATCTCCGTCATTGCTACCATTCAAAGTACCTCCCTTACCTTGTGTACCTATTCATCCCTACCTCTTTCTCCCAATGGATCCAACCGAGGCCGAGCTTGAATCTTTCCGCCAGAAGTGGAAAGAAGAGGTTTCTCGAAAAAGGCGAAGCCATGTGAACTCTTCGTCTGCTGCTGCAGTGGAGAAAACGCAAGAAAGCCATCTTGGCATAAGACAAAAACGAGCACCCCCGACCGGGCCTTCAGCCTCTGCCTCAAGAGCTCAGAACCCGGATGGATCTGAGGAAATAGAATCTAGAACATATCACGACTTAACCAACAAAGAAGACAACCAAAGACTTAACGGTGATCGATCGCAATTAGAAGATGCACGTAGAGAGCCAAAATCAGCGCTGGAGCATTATGAGCGGGCAGTTGAAAGAGAAAGTCAAGGGAGCCTTGGAGATAGCGTTAGTCTGTATAGGAGGGCCTTCAAGGTATGCTCCTGTACATTCTCCAAATCAATGAAGCTGAAACAAGTTCAAGTTGGACTCTTCAGTTCATGAAAAGTACAAGAGTAAACACTTCCCGCCATCGTCGTTTGTGCCAAGACAGCCAACCAATCCTAACCCCTCCAATGCTCCTGTTACTGTTCCAAATACCGCCCATCACTCCCTACATGGTCTGTCTCCAACCCTAAATGACGTGGTCAATGAATTTGCCCAGTTGTCAATTCCTGCGGCCGATCCCCCAACTGATGCCTCGCCACCACCTCCTTGTCCAATTGCAAGTTTACCTGGCGAAGTTCTCTCTGATATTTTCCTTCATACCGCAATCACAGATCTTGCTAGTTTTGCTCGACTGGCCCGGGTCTGTAAACGCTTTGCTTATCTTGCCGTGACTGAAGAGCGCACCTGGAAACGGATAGCAACTGGCCCTGAAATTGGATTCGGAGCTATGCATTTCCGCTTCGCCTGCGATCTGTATGGAAATACTCTGAGATACCATATGGATGCAGATGATGATATTAGTTGGAAGCTGAAATCCCTGCTCGACATTGATGAGGATGACATGCGGCCTTCTCCAATTCTGCAACCCTCGCCACTGTATACCTCAAGCTTGTTGCAAAATAGTTATGGGAACTCTTGGCGACAAATGGTTCGCTCTCGTCCACGGATACGGTTTAATGGCTGTTACATTTCTACAGTAAACTACACTCGGCCTGGCGCAGCTTCCACAACACAGTTGACTTGGAACTCGCCGGTGCTAATTGTCACATATTACCGATATTTGAGATTTTACCGTGACGGCACCGTGATCAGTCTCCTTACAACGGCCGAGCCTGGAGATGTCGTACACTATCTTACCAAAGAAAACCTTGGCACCCACAGTCAAGCCATTCCAGGTCTTTCAGCGATGAAGGATGCTCTCCGTGGTCGATGGCGCATTTCGGGCCCTGTCGAACTGCCGAAGACTGCCGTGTCTCCTGACGAACGAGATGATGAGGAAGATTCAGTTCCACCTGTCCCGTCCGATGAGCCTGAGGGCGACCTCCATGTCGAAACGGAGGGTGTTGTACCTAAATACATGTGGAAAATGCAATTCAGTATTGGACACGCCGGGAGAGGAACAAGGAATAATAAGCTGCAATGGAAGGGTTTCTGGAGTTACAATAAGCTGACGGATGACTGGGGAGAGTTCGGTTTGAAGAACGATAGGGCGTTCTATTGGAGCCGTGTGAAGAGCTGGACATAGCGAATGAGCCTAGGATTTCCGTAGACATAGAGCGTTGACGACAGAGGATATAATGGTGTACGAGTATGGTCATGCCAGGAGTGTATGAGGCATTAAGAATATTTAATACGATCAAATGCTGACTCCGACTGTTTATGCCAAGCCTTCTCCCAAGCGTCTGATTGTCTCAAAGAAGGCATGAGATGAGTATGCAGTTGGATAGGACGTAAACATTTACATAAATAAAAAGTTTCGAATACATATAAACAAACATGAGTAAACTAGAGAATACAAAAATATGCTCAGACAAGACGCAAACACACAGCAAGAGGACGAAAACACGAAAGTAAAAAGACGTAAACCCATCGGTCGTTGTGCAGAATTAAAAGGAAAGCAGCTCAGTCGGAGAAGAAAATGCTCCGCAAAACCCAACATCAACCCGACCCTCGCCCCTGCATTTAAGTTTTGTCCCCACCAAGATTCAATATGTGAAATCCTCAGAAGTCTACTCATTTACCATGTCAACGCTCCCCTCCCCTCGGCCATCCACAAACCTCTCTTCATCTCGTCGCACCTCCATCGAATCCTCCACCGCGACCTCTCGCTCCGCATCCACAACCCGCCCACCAGCTCCAGAAGCCCAACGCCGCAACCGCGCCGCACTCCGGGACTACTATGGCTTGAAAGACGCTCAGAAAGAGGCAGAGGGCAAGGTCACATCCTTGGAAGAGTCCGAGCCCGAGAGCGAACTCGACAAGCCAGGGTTCAACGCCGACGCCCACGTCCAACACGTCCTCGCCCACGCATCCCTCGAAGGTGTTCTCAAAGCCGAGAGCAACCTTGTCAGCGGTAATCCTCCCTCTTCCCCCCACTTTCCAATCCCCCTCACAATTCCTCCCTCTCCAAATCCTATCTCAACTAACATCCTTGATCATCCAGGAATCCGCGGCCTCGACGGCGAGCGCAAAGCCCTCGTCTACGACAACTACTCCAAGCTACTCGCAGCCACCGACACCATCCGACGCATGCGGACATCGATGGAGCCGCTGGCGCCGACGTCCGCATCGTCGACGCTATCCCCAGCGATTGCGCACATTGCAGAGAGCGCGGCGGAGCTGGCGCGAAGCTTGGCCGAGCGGACGAAGGGGGTGAGGCGGGAGGCGGCGATGAGTGGCAGAGGTGGGGAGGGAGGAGCGGATGGGAAGGCGAGGGAGAGGGAGACGGTGCGCTGGGTGTTGGGTGCGCCGGCGAGGATGAGGGAGATGGTGGAGGGGGGGGAGAGGGGGGAGGCGGAGAGGGAGTGGGGTGTTGTGAGAGGGTTGTTGGAGCGGTGGGAGGGTGTGGATGGAGTGGAGGGGTTGAGGAGGGAATGTGAGGATGTGTTGGGGGAAAAGGGTGGGGGGTGAATGTGAATGGTTGAGCGGTTGGTTGATTGGTGTAATACTGAGGGTATCGTTGCGATTCACGCGTGCGCTATTGGCACAGCAGGATTAGTTGGAATTGGGAAAAGGATGCTGGAAAGGAAGATGTTCGACACCGAAGTCACCTCTCTCCCCTCACTGTGGCTCGGTCGTCAACGATTCCGTTTGGATTCTATATGCATTAAGGGCAGCACGGCTGGCCAGGTCTATTCGCGGCCGAACGTCCGGGATCACCTCAAAAGTGACGTTTCTAGCGACACCTCTTGGTGAAGCCCTGTCGGGCCAAGAATTGGTGTCCAAGGTTTCAGTGAGGAGCAGAACACCTGACCTCCTCCCATATAGCTGAGGTCGTCTTGTTCTGTTCTAAACGCTGACCGTTGGGGCGGATGAATAGCTCGTGAGAATACTGACTTCTTACGCCGAGCAGATTTAGAGGTCGGGTGTAGAGCAGCAACTTGAACCCAAGGGAGTCTTCTTCGATGCTATATGATGATTGTGCTCTCTAATTCTAGACCTATGTGTAGTCCTCAGAGGTTGCCCAGGGTAGGATGGCTATTGATTTTCTTTCAGATTCATGTTTCAGCCTTATCCTTCAACCTTTCCCTATTTGTCAGTCTTTCCATTGGCTCACATAGCCTCTTAAAGACCGCCGTTATCTTTGCAGCCTGAATCAAGTATTCGGCGCTAAGAGAAACGTTCAAGTACAGCGCCTATTTCTGCTCAGCCTCATCACTTTTAAAAATCCTTTCCTGATCTCAAATTAATTGTCCCTTCTTGCCTTCCTTTGAAAGTCAGCTTCATAATCACTTTGCTTGATGATATTTCTGGTATTTCCAGTATCCCGAAATCAGTCAGAGACATTCACCGCGACCTGCCCTTCGCACAATTAGATCTTGGCCCTCTTGTGCTAGGCTCTGCCCTTCTGTTGCGTATTTGTGGATTTGCTTTCTCAGTCTCATTGGATGTCTGAACTTTTTTCACTAATTCCAAACTTCTTCTACTCAGCAAAGATGAAATTCTCCAAGGCTCAAGTCAAGCACAAGATCCTTCGAAGCCTGACCAGAACCAGCTCCCCGGCGGGAAGAAAGCCCCTATCGAATCATACAACCAAACTATCCCGCTCGCCTCATGATTCAGATTCCGTGGTACCTGGGTGGTTTCTTAAGCACTGCGTGAAAACCGCACAAGAGTTGAATGAATGTGAAATTCCTCTTATTGTCCGCGACGATTTATCGTTCAGTAACGATCCTGGGCAGGATACTGATGATTTCAAGACAAAAATCTACGAAGTCAATTCGGTGGTGTACGAGCCGTTGCTAAATATCCTCTCATTACCGAGAGCTAGTCAGGCACAAGCGGAAAAAGCCGATGTGAAAGCCCCTGGGTATTTTACAAATGATGCGGTCCATCTTCGATTGCCAGACAAGTATCAGGCGGGAGGTGGTTCTCGATTCCTCACCGCCGTTGTAGAAAACTTTGCAAGATATGCTAAGGCGGACCTCGTAACGTTTGGACTTGACGATGTGCATGACCTTGTCGAGCACTTCGCCTCGCTCGAACCGCCAAAAGCAGGGGAAGATGCCCACGCATGCAATTCAATGGACGAATACTTGGAAGAAATCGAGGACGGTATAGAGAATTATGAAGACGTAGACTTCGAGAATGTAGAGGTATGACCTTATTTGGCATAGATGGTTATGCTGGCTGACTGATTCATCGCACAGGAGCCTGCATTGTTAAACCACTGTGGAAAGGTACCAGGTATGGTGCCAATATCGAGTTTAAATAAGCCTTGTGGACCAGATGGAACACTTATGAGTCACCCATCTGCATTGTTAAACCTCCCATTTCCTGCCTTGTTGTCGTCACCGAACATAAAATGGAAAAGTCATTTGCTTCCAAACAAGATGTCTGACAAAGCTCCCCTAATAATCCATTTATCAAACATTTATAGCACACTTGATTTCTATGGGATCGACTTCTTAAAAAACCTTCGTGAGGCTATTGTCAGAACTGATGCGGACATTCTTGTCATTTCAACAATGAATCAGGTGTCCAAAACTCGCTATAATCATCCAGATAATTATCCAAACAGAGACTACGACTATCTCGGGTGTGTTTATGACCCAGGGGCTCTCTCAAGACGTCGTAACCGAAATTACATGGACCAAAGTCATTTTTCGGAGTCCGAAATTCTCGAAACAACTGGCGCAAATTCAAAGATGGAGGCGATCTATATGACATCTATTCACAATTCAGCGCAGCGAAATTTGTTTGACTCTGACAAGAAGCTTGAGGAGTCTAGGGAGCAAGAAAATATCAGGCTATTGCAGAGATCGATTAGACAAATGTCCGTAGAGCTTCGGAACTTACCTTTTTCGCAGCCGTTCGCCGACTGGAGTTTTCTGAATGGCACCTTGACCCAAAAAGTGCTTGAGAATCGAAAGTTTCGTGAGAAGGAAGTAAAGGATCTGGTCTCACCTCTGCGCCGAGACTTGGAGGAGGAACACATCAAAGAGGCCATTCTTCAGATTGGTCGCAGGGAAAGGGCCCTGAATGGTTGGTGCGAGAGCTTTAAGAATGATGTCGAAGTGTCTAAGTGGTCAGGTTTTCCTGCTCAAACACAGAGCAAGATTACGCAAATTGAAAAAGATTATGGAATGGAATGGGAAAGGCGCTTGCTCGACTGTTTGATCAATCCGCAAGATGTGGAAGAAGGGTGGTCTCAGATCGCACTGGAAATAGATGTCAAAGAAGCCATTATCCAGCTCATTCACCAGCCGTCCAGTTCAGATGCGCAAGCCTACGGAATCTTGAAGCATGGTCGTGTAGGAGGGGCACTTCTTTACGGCCCGCCAGGAACGGGAAAGACACATCTTGCTCGCGTGCTGGCACGAGAATCTAATTCGATCATGATATGTGTTTCGGCAGCAGATCTCCAAAACAAGTATGTTGGACAGACTGAGAAAGCGATTAAGGGCCTCTTCAGCCTCGGACGGATACTATCTCCCTGCACCATCTTCATCGATGAAGCCGATGCACTTTTTCGGTCTCGAAAGTCTGATGACAAAAATTGGGAACGAAGCCAATTAAACCAGCTTCTGTGCGAAATGGATGGTTTAAAGAAGTCCAAGAGCCCACCATTTGTACTTCTTGCTAGCAATTTCCCGCGCGAATTGGACTACGCTGTACTTCGCCGTGTCCCAAGCCGCATCTACGTAGGACTGCCATCTCCTAATATCCGGCAACGGATTTTCCGGATTTATTTGGCGGATGAGATGGTCCACTCTGACGTTGACATTCATCATCTTGTTGAGAAGTCACGGGGCTATTCAGGCTCAGATATCTTGACAGTATGCGTTCAGACCGCCCTTATTTGCGATACAGTTGTCGGTGATCACGATGCAAGAAGACTCTTGAAACGATGTCATTTCGAGAAGGCGTTCTTGAGAAGTCCGCCTACTGTGTCGAAAAGAGCGTTGACTGAGATCAAGACATTTGCGAAAGAATTTGATCCTGCAGCCTTGGTTCGTATGGATCAAGAAAGGGAACCGGACCAGGCGAAGCACACAATTCAAGCGGAGAAATCGGACCAGAAGAAACAAAGGAGCCAATTCGAGGGGACGAGGTCGGAGGAGAAAGCTTTCCACATGCCTAGTAGGACGTTCTGTTTGAGATGTGAAGAACGCAAAAATACGCGAGGCAGGGATTATCAGCCTCGAAAGCAGGAAACAGAAACATCTTGTGGGTTGGATGGATCAAATTTAGGTCCAAGGCATCTGGAAACAACACCAACAGAATGTGGGCAGCCAGCGACTGCTGAGGATAGAGCGGCATCAATTGACTGCCAGGTGGATGAATCTGGATCGGGTGTGGTGGATGAACAGTACCAATACACTCCTTTGAAACCGGGTGGCAAGGAAATCCGGGTACTTTCCATCCAACCAAAAAGCAGCTCTGAAGATGTCGAAGCAGATATTTTACAATGTACCTTGACGACGGTAGACTTGGAGGATTGGACTGCTGTTTACCGCGAAATGCTCTCTCGATCCAAGGCTGAAGGACTTCCCACAACGCCGAAGTATCGTCTTGCACAATGGCATTATATGAGTGCCTTTCGTAAAGGAGTTCGGGATTCGAAATTTTCTAGGGCAACCGATTTCCATGAACATCGTTTTGGTGACTTTTGGATGAGGTTACGTGAGAATAACGATCTTCCATTTGAGGGCGTTGAGGAGATCGACGAACGGTTCAATTGGGGAGACTACATTGCCCTGAGTTATGTGTGGGGAGATCCAGAGGACAGGCGCGAGATCCTACTTGACGGCCATCGTTTTCCAATCACAACGAATCTATACCAAGCGCTTCTCCACCTCCGCGACTCTTTTGAAGTTCGTCAGATGAAACTTCGCATCTGGGCAGATACAATTTGCATTAATCAGGATGATCTAGCCGAGAGAGCGACAGAAGTAGGAAAGATGGGTATCATCTATTCCGAATGCTTGGCAGTGAGAGCGTGGCTTGGACAACCCTCTCCGGAAGTTGCCCTTGAATTTCCAGTAGCAAGGGAGCTCCTGGACTCAATCAGTAATGCGAAAGCGCAGGATTCCGTGCAGAATTTGGCGCAGGTTTTTGAGCAGAATCTGAATTGGGAATCAATTACAGATATGGGACAGACCTATTCTGTTGGGATGGTTATATTCGGGTTGTTTTCTACGCCATACTGGGAACGTTTGTGGATTGCGCAGGAGGTTGCGCTCGCACCGTCTTTACTATTTTGCTATGGCAATGAAGCCTTCACTCAACTAGAGCTCGCGAAGCTTGGCCATCTCGGAAACAGCGGCATTCGTGCAGACAAATTCCCGAGTCTCTTTGAATCCAATCTTTTTAAGGTTGAAGCACTAGTGTTAAATATGTCGCGTGCTTTCTACCGGTTAATGCGCCTACGGCCCCCCAATGACGACAAATTTTTAGACAAACCGGAATTGCACAGTGCCGACTTGGTGCGCCTCGCTCAGAGCAGCAAAGCGATGGATCAGCGAGATAAGGTTTTTGGCCTTCTTGGTCTGCTTCCCGAGTCCATTTCTGCGCGAATTCATCCAAATTACAGCCCTTCCTTCAGTGTTCAAGAAGCCTTTACGACTTTCTCGAGGGCGTGTTTCGAGGCACAAGGAAATTTGTGCTTCTTGACTCGGGTTACCAAGAGACCTTCATTTATACCAAATCTTCCCTCCTGGGCCTTCGATCTCGAAGCAGAGCAGGACATTACTGATGCGACCATGACGCACGCGCGTCACAGGATTCATGGAGCAAATTTAGATTTGTCGGTTTGTGAGCTCTCCTTTTCTGACAATAACCGTCTGTTATTTTGCGAAGGCGTTGTTGTGGATGCTGTAACTTGTCTAGGAGCTGTACGAATTTGGAGTCCAGAGCTGCAAGTGGGTCTTTCTTCTGAGTTCCAAATGGAAAGTGATGGAAGTTCAGCGCCAGCGGTAGATCGTGACTGGAAATTGATACTCGCTCGGGTCCTCGTTCAGGATAGTCACTTTGAATTTTCAGAGTGTCCTTCGGTGTTGGATATTCCGTGGATAGAGGAAGACGAGGTTGACTGTGAAGTCGTTGCCACAGACATTGCGTATTACAATGTCTCCGAAGAAAACAGATACTGGCCAAAATTCTACAAGATAACTCCGCTTGAAGGAGTATTTCGTCGGTTCTTAAATGGCAACGATGAGTTTAAAATCGGGGGAAAGCCGCTCAAAGGTTATTTCACATCGACAGATACGATTTGTCCTGATCCGGCCGAGTTCATGGAACTTGCGCATGATCTCATGGGAGCAACCGTGGGAAATCGACTGTTCACATCACAAGATGGATTGCTCGGGACAGTACCACAATATACTAGACTTGGAGATAAGATTGCGGTTCTCTCGGCTTGCGATATGCCGGTGGTTCTTCGACCGAATGGAAAGCACTACGAGGTCGTCGGGTCCTGTTTCGTTGAAGGGCTCATGAATGGGGAGGCTGCAAGACGTATCAAGCAAGGACAGCTCCAGATTGAAAATTTTAGTCTCTGTTAGATGGCTCGCAGCGTTGTAGCGATTCCATATAGATAGTTACATGGGAGGATGAAAACCTACTCCGCTGCTCTATATCTTACCACACACACGTAGCCTGGTTACCGTTCACCTCCAAACAGCCTGGTTCGCTGCCAAAACTCATCACATTGAGGAATGTAAGATTGCTTTGGTTTAGAAGTTCTCAGCCGTTATCGCTTAGGACTGCTTATAATAGCATAGCTACATCTCAAGACGATGATACCTTACACAGATTTGTGAACGAATAAAGGACCCAGCAACTGAAGCTGTCGCATGTGAGTATCTTGGTAGTACCCTGATGAACGCCATCTTCTACCTGTTTCGCGCCGCATCGACCACCTGCACTACCTTGACGTGCGAGAGTACGCTCTGGCTAATTAGAGCAGGCTCAGTACGTAACGGGCAGCTGTACTGACCCGTTGTGGAAGACTCTCTTCTGATTTACGCCACTAGATTTAGAACTACAAAAGGTCGCGTTATGCTGCACCGGGGGCTCCCGCCTTTCTCTTTGTTATCGTATGCGAAATGTACAAACTGCCAAGGCAATGATACGTGGTGTCAAACTATGTAAAGGAGCTATACCAAAATGCATGCCTACAAAGTGAATGTAGGACGGTAACAATATACACTCTCCATCTCCTTCGTCTTACTCTTTCTCTCCCTCACCTCCCCCACGCCTCATCTAAGCAGCCTGATAAGTCCCACTAACCAACCTCCTCACCCCTTCTACCTCCTTCCACACCCCTCTCGGCGTCCCCTGGCCCCCAGCACCCCCCTCCTCATCCGCAAACGGATCATCCTCTCCCTCCTCCTTCGCCTCAGCTGCCTCCCATCGCGTCACGCTCAATCCACTTCCCCCACTCCCACTAGTCTCCCACCTCGCCTCGATCGTTCCAGGCTTCGCCTCGCTGTCCGTGACAAACCGCGCCAGCAGCTTCTGCGCCGGCTGATCGGGCGTCAGGCTGAGCTCGCCCAGGCGCCAGTAAATGAGGCCGCGTTCGCGCGAGAAGGTGCCGACGGGTTTGGATTGGCAAGAGGTGGGTTTCGTGGTGGGGTCGAGATGGATGATCATGACGACGTTGGTGAAGTAGACGGTTGATGGCGAGGGAGAGTCGGTGTCTGTGTCCGTGGAGGGAGGGAGGTGGAGGGCGATGAAGTCCGGGTTTAGGGAGTAGCTGAGGATTACGGAGGTTTGGTTGAACTCGCACTTCCAAGCCGGCGTGAGAAGGAGTGGGGCGTGAGCGCCGAGGGTGGTGTCGTCAAGGTGGACTTGATATTTGAATGCGACAGCGGTTTTGGTGATACTGGATAGGTTGACCGTGTATTCGCCGGGCTTATCGGGAATCTGGTCGATGAAGGTGGGGTTCGGAGCAACTTTTTCGAGGACGGGAAAATTTTCGAGGCGGATGTTGTCGCTGCCGAATTGGGCGGGAGCGGAAACGTCGCTGGGGTTATAGGCGAGGGCGAGTTCACCGATGACGATGGCTTTGCTGATGGCGTTATTTTCGAACCAGACGCTGACCGTTTCCACGATACTGGAATTGAGGCCGGGAGAATGCAATTCAGGGTGCTTGACGGTGGTGCTGCGAGCGCTAAGTACGGAGCGCTGCGAACGAATTGATTGGGTGTCGGATGCAGCGTGGTCCTCGCTGAGAAGACCTGTCCTGTGACCGAATTTTGGCGGAGACAAGGGGGTAGAGCTGAGGATAGGGGTAGTCATGGCACGAGCTACTGTAGAAGGACCGGATTCGGCAGAGGCAGTACTGTCTTTTGCTGTGTGTGAAGGAGGTGGGCCAGGAGGGGGCTCAAATGCTTGAGCAGTGTCGGCAGGAGTGCCAAATGAAGGAGGAGGGCCAGACGGGGGCTCGACATCTTGTGATGGAGTTGCTGGACGGGCAGCTTCAGCACTGGCGCTTTCCGCTGGGGGTACTAGTCGAGGTGTTGAAGGCAAAGAAGTGGATGTTTGTGGACCTAAATCGGATGGAATAGCGAGCGGCTGTGAATCAGGTATGAACATGGTGTTGCGAACATCAGATCGGTCTCGGCGACCTCGAATTGTACCGCTTTTTCTCGTTGGAAAAGTAGACTGAAAAGTGTAAGCTATCATGCTCAATGCAATTCATGAGTTTCCTTACAGCTCGTAAAGTATTTGCGACATTCGCCAACGCAGCATCGCCTCCTTCTTCTTGTATTGGTGCGTTCCGAATATCTACTTTGAACTGAGAAGATGGAGCGTCGCCAGATCTGCATGTGAATTAGCCTGTTAACTCGTATAATTCGGTCCATGAAATCACCTACACTATGGCTTCTTGCTCCGCTTGAGAAATAGCATCCGAAGCAGACGGAGGCACAGTAAACCCTTCTGCATCTTTCTGGGGCTGATACAAAATTAGCATAAGCCATTGGAGGTACGTAACGGAAATCGCTGACCTCTGATCCTTGGATGGCATTACTTGGTTGCAAAGGTTGTTGTAAGCGATTCTCACTCGATGAGCCAGCTCCATCGGTAAGAGCAGATTGGCTAAGGGTCGATTCACCAATAATGCCGTTCATGCCTTCGTTAGTAGGCCCGGTATCTCTTGTTTGGGATAGCGTGTTTTCTTCTTCGCGAATAGTTCGAGGCTCTTCTAACGGAGGTGCCAAGGAAGACGGAGGTTGATCTTTGGAACGGACACGACCACCAAGAGAACTAAACGGCGATCTTGATTTGCCTTTTCTTTCAGGGGATACAGAATCGCGGTCAAGGGGCATCATACTGTTACGTTTGTTTCGACTAAGTACGGTACCTATTCTCTTGAGGCCTCTTAATCGGCTGGGAGTTTTTTGCTCTTGTACTAGTCAGCCGTTAGTAAATTACTCTCCTGGGAATTGCTAGAGAACGCACTTGACCCTCCTGACCTGCTAGATCCATCGTCATTACCAGCAGAAGGCGTTGGCGCGAGTGTATCTTGCGGTATGGGCGGGACTGGTGGTGGGTTGCTTGCGCTCGGCGCTGACGATCCAGCTATTGATGGTCTACTCCTTGTCCGCTCGATTCTTGGCTGACCACGGGTAGTACGAAGTGCCCATGTCTTGATTTCATCTGCAGTCTCTATACTGAGGATACTATTCAGAGTATTCTCAGTCGATTGCCGTACTCGTTCGACATGGTCGACCTCATGAGTTTGAAATTGCGTCAAGATGTCTCTTAAATGGTTTAACCGGCTCTCGTCCACTTGCTGGAGTTTTTCGAAAACAAAGGGTGCCTGAGAATCCCATTGTGATCTCGCATTATCGACCTCTTGCGCAGCATTTGCAACCTTTTGCGCCGATGCCTTTTGTCCTTGAGAATTCAACTTGTCCGATTTCTTTTGAGCAGATTCGATTTCCCTTGCCATTGATACCAGGTTTCCCTGTATTGTGGACATTTGCTGCATCTCTCGATTGGACGACACAAAGTCTCTGAGGGGTCGTTCGATGTCCACCTCTATCCTTTGCGCCAATACTTGGTGTGATTCTGACAAGGTCTCTGTTGCGCCGACGATTCTTTGCCATGGACTAGAGAAGATGCTGTTCCGGTCAGCGCATCATACTCGGCACCGCCTCACATTTATACTACCTACCCCAAATCCGAAGATTCCCCTGGAGGTACAAGCCGTGACAGCCTCTTTAGACCTGATGCATAAGCTTCTTCAATGCGGCGGCGCTCCTAAATCGTTCATAAGCTCCATGTTGAGTATGACATTCTCCAAGAGCTGTACTTTGAGCCAGTCTGCAACTTCGTTATTGAGGCGGCCGACATGCTTGACTCGCTCATTGAGCGCGTCGACAGCTTGCGTCGGTTGCAAGCTCTCCTAAGGCTCATTAATTCGTGTTCGTATAGCTCTGGAGGTCCGTAGAGCTCCGCCAGAGTTGGAAAGCTGTCCTTACCAGCATGGCTGGATACTCTTGCCTTGACAACTCCATTATGCAATTAGGCTGCCCGATAATTCCAAAAGATTCAATGCTCGAGGAAGAAAAAGATATGTACAGTGGACGCGTTTCAGTCCATGTCGTGGAGAAAGCTATGGCGCAGGGATCCGGCGCGGACGAGGAAGGAATTTACTTATTCCAGCCTCCTTCGGGCTCTGCTTCAATACCAACGTCATCTTACCAAATCGTTGGATTTGAATCCTTAGAATTAACACAGTCTTGCCGCATGCGCCGCAATTATGACATCTACATGATGCTGCACCAACGTCGGAGAAGGTGATTGTAAGCAGGCTGCATCGTGCATACAGTGCCATGATCCAAATTTACCACCTCATGAACTACTGCAACTTCTTTTTTCTTCCGAGACATCCCTGTCGAATATCGCCATGGCCTCTCTTCAGTCATGGCACTCGTCCATGAGTTTTTCAGATAGGTTGGCTATCATCGTGAAAATGCAAGTTTCGACTCTTTTGCGTGGCATGACTTTTCTGGCAAATTTCCATCTGTCAATCTTCCCAAAAAATAAAAATTTCGAATTCGGAATTTGCCGAACACCCTGACTGTTTGGCATTGCAGGACAACTCAATTCAAACAAACAAATCCTGATATTAGTCAAGCAGAGGCAAAGGCAAAAGCCAAAGAACTTGAAAAGGAAGCCTATCAAACGGCAATCTCTCGGGTAAGATGTCTTGCCACCATCAAACATACATATAACTTGACCAAATTTTAAGGAAGCATACGACAAACTATGCACAATTTCTTCCGCACACCCAAATAATACTCCCTCAAACTCCAACCCCCCTCCCAACATCCCACCTGACGACCCCCTTACCCTTCCCCCTTCCACCCTGCGCATAGGCATCTACACCAACGCCATCCACCACCGCTCCGGCCTCTTCTCCACCATCTACCGCGCCCTCACCCCCACCACCCTACCCACCATCATTGCCCTCAAAGTCACCAACCCCTCCTCAACCCACCCCCCGCACGACTCCCACCGCGAAGCGCGCCTCCTCCAGCTCGCCCAGCAAGACAAGCAATGCCCCACCATCATCCACCTCCTCACCAGCTTCCCCCAACCCGGCGGCCTCCTCGTCCTCACCTTCCCCTTCTACCCACTCGACCTGCAAACCCTCCTCCACCCCGCTTCCTCCACCTCCCCCCAACAACCACTCCCAACCCTGGCCCACCGCCGCGCCCTCATCGCCGACCTCCTCGCAGCCCTCGCACACCTCCACGCGCGCCACATCCTGCACCGCGACGTCAAGCCGTCGAACATCCTGCTGCGCTCCGCCACGGGCCCGGCCGTGCTCGCGGATTTCGGCGTCGCGTACCACCCGGACAATATCGGCGGCAGCGAGCCCGACCCGCGAAGCAAGATCACCGATGTCGGCACGGGCGCGTATCGCGCGCCGGAGCTGCTGTTCGGGTGCGGGTGGTACGGGGCGGGCGTGGATTCGTGGGCGGCCGGGTGTGTGGTGGCGGAGGTGGTGATGGGTGGGGGGCGGGAGGTGGGTGGTGAAGTTGTTGGGGGAGGAGGAGGAGAAGGTGGTGGAGAGGCGGTGGAGAGGGAAGTGGCGAGGCAGTGGCGGGAGCGGGGCACATTGTTTGATGGTGGGGATGTGGGGAGCGATTTGGCGCTGTTGCTGAGTGTGTTTCGGAGCTTGGGCACGCCGACGGGGGAGACGTGGCCGGAGGCGGAGGCGTTTCCGGATTGGGGAAAGATGGCGTTTTATGAGTTTCCGGGGAGGGGATGGGAGGTGTTGATGCCGGGGGCGGAGGAGGGGGCGAGGGATTTGGTGGGGAGGTTGGTGAGGTTTGAGAGTGGAGAGAGGATGGGGGCGGAGGAGGCGTTGCGGCATAAGTGGTTGGTTGGGAGAGAGGGAGGAGAAGTGGAGGGTGACTGATTACAATGGAATATCTGAATAAGATCTTCCGAATACAGAGAACTTGAAGAACGAGATACAAGAGAAATGTAAAGCAAAGGATATCTTTCCAGAATGGCTCGAAATGGCCAAAGATCTCGTGGTGATACCGTATAGTGCCTTAGAATGCCGATTGACACACCAAGGAGACCCCAGTATCAAATCCAGGAATCCAGAGTAGTTGAAGGATGAGCCATCTGGATGGACTTTGATTGGAATGGCGATGACGAGTAAGCATGGCGAGCTATGAGAGTTTATGATTGTATTGTTTGATAAGATATTTGCCTCATGAATATGACGCCGCGCAAGTGGAATTGCAAACCAAGCATTAGAGCCAATGACACACAGGGGGCTCCCCGAACGCTCAATCCAGCGCTGAGAACCATTGTCAAGAGAGGAAAGAGATGATCAAAACAGAGGCGAAGTCGGTCTAGTTGTGTGAGCAGTTGATGAATTCCATCCCTCGCCTATTCCAAATCAAGCATGATAACAAAATGACATCAGACGCAAGCCACCTTATTATATCCCTTTGATCGCCACTGTCCTCTCCGAATTTAATTTGTCTGCATTTCGCTCGTGGCTCTCTTTTTTGCAGTCCTCTAGCCCCTCGCACTTGTGGTCTTCCAGGAGACGATGTTTGCCACAGAAATGGCCGTTGCAAAACCCGCAGTCGCCGACAATACGTTGAGCTTGGTCCTTGCAGTCCTTGAAGCTGCAACGAATCTTCTTGGTTGGCATGCCGCCACGGATGGGGAGGGCAAGGTGTAAGGTCGCACTGGGGACAATGTGATGTTCTGAGAGAGTAGATGTGCTGGATGTAAGATGCTTCCCGGCGTAAACGAGGCGTAAGTCGTCGAGAGGAAGATTGGTTCGGAGAGCGAGAAGTGATTTGAGGGTGGAGATGGTGGTGTTTGACGGTATGGAAAGAGGAATTGCTGAAAAAGGAGAGTAAGAATTGGTGTTAAAACAAATCACGGATTTCCAAATTGTTGGGGTTGGAGTATAAAGTGAGATTGGTGCATGTGATCATCAGAAATCTTACTTTGACCGGCGATATCTTTGACAAAGATTTGCATAGTGTCTTCTGGTTCTGTTGAGGCGGATGAGCGGGAGGAGATGGACGAGATGCTGTTCGAACGCATGACTGAGGTTATGGTAAGGAGGTAGTCTATGATGGTTAAGAAGATGGATGAAGATAAGATGAGCGTGACGTATCAAAAGGTACTAGAGTAGTTAGGATGAATGGGGAAGTGATTATTGGTGATGATGGATATATCGGGAAGGAAGGAAAAGTCAAGAGCGAGAGAGAGAAGGTAGATTAGGATGGTCGAGAAGGCTTGGGCTGAGTAAGAGGTTAGGTTGCGTATGTGGACGTCCGAGTTGGCGCCAGACTCGCAGGATGAGGCGGCATCGAAGGCTCGCGAAGTCAATCTTGGCTATGGCGTTTTTGGCGCTTTGACTGAGACCAAGGGTCTCCCTCTCTTTCTCACGCATCGCCTTACCTTGGGCCCTGAAGGTGTGCCTTGCTTTGCATCGTCGCTCCATCGTCAGACGTGCACACACGCCTGACCGAACACGCTCTCATTTCAGGCGGCGCTGGAGCCTTGTGTCGCTTTGCTGTCACCACCAAAGAGAGCCTCTAGCACGGCGCTTGCATTCTCTTGCCGCCGGGTACCCCACAACAATCTTCTGCAGGTCGGCAATGCAGATGCCGCGAAATGCGATGGAAGTCGACGGAGACCAGGGGGCGGAAAAAGGTCCGAAGCCGGCAACAGGTCAGACTTTTCAATGTCAGCGCATCAGACGAGGTTGATGGCCGCATCGGGAGATGATGGGGAGTGAAGCGAGGTCGTGTGCAATCTGGTGCACGCTGGCGCAAGCCATGGGCACGGCGCCATGACCTTGCAGCGGGACGAAGCGGCGCTGCATGACAAGCACCTGCAGATGGCAGCCACTCGCCGCTCCTCTTCGGACGTGAAGCTCTATTCCCGTCGCACTGCATTCCATTGAATCTTACTTTTGCACTGCGGCACATGGTGTGACATTTTTTCGGCCATTCCGTCTGGCAAGCTTGGCGCATCGCTTATGTACAGGTAAACGCTCACAAACATCGACCAGCTCGAGACTGTCTGCATTAATCGGCGTAGACATGCCACCCATACTCCCTGGCAAACCATTTCCTCGCCAATCTTCCGCCGCTCTCCGTTGGTTGGCTAAAGGCAACCTGGTTCTTGGGTATCTTCATGCCATAAAGGAAATTCGCTGCAGCGCAATCTAATAATGCTGTCGCCACCCCCTCGTTTCTGTGTGCTGACGAAGTCCAGATCCTGGAGATGCCCAGTAGGGCTGGATCAGTGTCTTTGCTAATCGCGACTGCAGAGCTTTTCGTGTGGCGGTCTTGCAGTATCCGCGTCTGCCCATCTAGCTCAACCACTTTATGCGCTTTGGAAATGTTTTCAGCGAGACACAGCCCAACACATTTTCTGTTCCGCAAGAGCAAGTAAACTGTAAATCTATCCCGCCCAGCGCTTTTCCGGTATGACGCAGCATCACCATCGAGCTCTTTGCCTTTTTGGGTTGCCCCGTCTGGGTTTCTCTGTGTCCCATCTTCGATCAATTGCTGACTCCAGAGAGTTTTCTCGTCAAGGTCGACGGAGCCCAACTCTGTATTGGCAATCTCGAGAACTTCTTCTGCTTGATGTCGCATTACTCTTGAATCGGATCGTGAGATGGATATGACGTGCTGCCACTGCCCGAGCTCTGCCAGTTTTCGGTCTTTTGTTACCTCTGCAAAGGTCTTGGACACTTGGATCCCATTATTGTTTTTGTTGTGGAACTTTTTGTGAAGAGCCGCATCTTCACTATTGGATGGCACATATTCCATTCCACATGTGCTGCACGTCTTGTACATTTTTCCTCCCAAATCTATTCGTGTTTGGACAAGGCGAACCTTTTTTTCTGGTCTTTTTCTTTTTCGCGCATTGCCGCTGGTTTGTCTGAGAGGCTCCCTGGAAGGTGTTCCGCTGGATTCTGAGGACTGGTCGCTGATCATCGGGCTGGAATGCGTTGCTAGCGAAGGCGGTGAGGAAGGTGGTGTCGCGTTTCCTGAGCGCGCTTGAGGACTAAAAACCTCTGGAGGAGGAGTCGATGGTATAGTCGAGGCGCTGCGTTTCTGGGGGTTCTCATTTTCGTCACGCTCCTTGGATTTCTTTTTGTCCCGCGGGTCTGAGTGGACGCGTCTACGCTTACTGGGTCGCTCGGCATGACTTTGCCGGGACGAGGGTCGCCGAGATGAGCGGTCTTTACTTGTGTAGGTTCTCATCATCCTCATGGTGAATATATTATGCCAGCAGGTGAAGACTCTACCGAACAGGAAGCTTAGGCAGAAGAAATATTCACACATAAACAGCCGTTTGAAGAGCTAGAATGCTAGTAGGCGTATCTCGATGATTTGCAGCTGTAACTTGTGCAACGCTCCCACAGCGGATGGTTCTCCAGGTCGATGATTATGACAAAGGGCAAGCAAAAGAAGAGGATGCAATCTCCGGCAGCAATCTTAACGGTCCTGATTAGACGGTGGCGCATGAGTACGTCAAGACGAGAACTGGCTGATTGAATTGTTAGTCTATTTGCATGAGTTGAACGTTGAAGATTGCTCACCTATCTATGAGCGCGTTCTGGAGAGCAAAGACTCTTTTTGTAATTGTAGCTCGAACAGAATGCGCCGAAGAGAAGTAGCCTCAGACGAGTACGGAAATTGAGAAGAGTCGAGAACAAAGATAGCGCAGATAGGAATATTGTGGCTCCTAGGTGAATGCAGTTTGGATGATTGCTGCATCGACGTGTGTTGACCCGATCGGCGTCGCGGATGCCGAAATAGGCAAGATGAGTGGTGGGCGACGCGTGCGAGGCGCGACTGCTGATTTCACTCCGCACCATCTACTTTGCACACACTCCCCACCTACTTGTTGCGAACAAACAACGCGTACACTCAATTCATTCCCCTCTAGCCTAGGCATACAGTCTGAATACTTCACCATTGAACAGACCATCATCAAATATCCACCATCATGTCGGTTGTATCTGTGCTAAACGTCGCCGTACATAACAATCCTGCACCGTTTACATCTCCCTACGAGTTTGAAATCACATTCGAATGCCTTGAGCCACTACAGAAAGGTTCGCGCTTGCCCGCACATCTTCATAAGAAGCCGTTACTGACATCCTCCTAGATCTCGAATGGAAGCTTACCTACGTTGGCTCCGCAACCTCGTAAATTCCCCAGCGCCTTCTGTCCTGGTCGTGTCCCATACTGACCATCTCCAGCTCCGAGCACGATCAAGAACTTGACTCTCTCTTTGTTGGTCCTGTTCCTGTGGGCACCAACAAGTTTGTGTTTGAGGCCGACCCTCCAAATCTATCTCGTATTCCCAGTGCCGAAATCCTTGGCGTCACTGTCATCCTGCTCACTTGCAGCTACGACGGACGCGAGTTTATCCGTGTAGGTTATTACGTGAACAACGAGTATACCGACGAAGCTTTGAACCTCGAGCCACCCAGCAAGCCAATTGTTGAGAAGGTTCAGAGGAACATTTTGGCCGAGAAACCCAGAGTGACGCGCTTTGCAATCAAGTGGTATGTCTTCCGCCACTCATCTTACAAGCTGTCTAATTAATCTGATTATGTTACAGGGACTCCGAAGAATCCGCTCCCGCAGAATTCCCGCCTGACCAGCCCGAAGCCGACGCTGCTGAGGACGACGCTGCAACCTACGGTGCCGAGGAAGAAGAGGAAGAAGTTGCCGAAGAGGTTGAAGCTGAGGGCGAGCCTGTTGCCAAGGTCGAAGTTGAAGACGCAGAGATGGGTGGCACCGACGAAGCACCGGCTCTTGTTGCTACAAAGGACGTTAAAGCGGAAAATGAGAATGAAGGCGGAGACGGTGCTGACGATAACGATGATGCAAAGAGCGAAGACATTGGTGAAGAGAGTGATGATGATGACGATGACGACGAGGAGGGTGACGAAGAAGGCGAGGGTGAAGGCGAAGGTGAGGGCGACGAAGAAATGGATCTTGGGGAGGAAGGCCATAACAAGGGCTCAGAGGGACAGACACAGCAGGGCCAGGCAGATGATCCGATGGATGGCCAGCAACAACATTCTGCAGATGTCATGGTGCATTGATAAATTTGCTCTCCTTTGATTTTACTGACTGGCGTTTTGGGAGTTTTTTAGAAGTCTCAGAGGCTACCCCCATGCGAATTACGCGAGCAATAGCTAGGCTGATCGACATCACCGAGCAGAGGAAGAAGACGGCCTTTAGACGTGAGCGGAAACAGACAAAGAGGCTTTCTCAACAGCGTATGAATGCATTGCCACTATGTGTAATACTATTAGAGATATCCTATTGCATTTACTTCCCATCCACGCTATCCTTCTCCCTTGCTAACAATACTGATTGCAATCGCAGAAACTTCAAGAGGAAGGGGAGCCAGTGCTGAAAGTCCTGGAAACCTGGTAGAGCAGGCCTCTTCACAGAGTACGGGCATACTACAGTCACAACGTGCATCGCTAACACCCAGGCCCCCTCTGTGATGCTCTTCAAATTTCATCCAATCACTATCTGCTAACATAGCCGTACATTTTAGGCACCTCTGGAGGAAGTAGTTCTGATGCTGAGTCCCCGGAAGAGGATGCTGAGTCCCCGGAGGAGGATGCTGATTCCCCGGAAGAGGAAAGAGAACGCAATGACAGCGCCCCCGAGCCTCAGCCCAGTTCCACAATAAAGTATCTCGGTGATACTCCGGGAACTGAGGGTCCCATAACTTTATCTCCGTTTTGGGGATCTGGAGGGTCAATCATACCAGGTAAACCGCCTACGCCTGCGTTTAGTGATCCCAGAACGACACAAGCTCCCAGGAGGCACGAGTCGCCTGAAATTGTGTATGAATTTGAGCTTAGCAGTGCAGCCACGACACCAGCAAAAAACCAGAGTCTCACCGTTTCAAATCTGCAAACTGTACAGCACGCACAATCTGAGCCCACTCTCGATATTAAGGTCGAGTCGCCAGGAACCGACGAAACCATCTCTTTCAAATGGAGTAGTCCGGCCTCCGAATGGGCCTTTGTTCGTCGTTCACCCAATAATCCTCCTGGGACTGCTCCATCCAATGTCAGGGCTGAGGCATCCCACACCCGGCGAATCGTCGGGCAGCTGCGTCTCCCACCCCGTCCAGGAACCCTTTTCAGACCTCGCGTACTATCGCCATTGCTGCCGCCGGTCAAGGACGAAACTCCGGATGCGGAATCCAGTGTGACGGGGAACGACTACGGCCTTCCTGAAAGTCCATCCCCTTCTGGTCTTCCAACGCGTCAATTCCTAGAATATGCTGAACAGATACCTGAAGGAAGCAGTGGGACTGGCAAGGGAAAGGCCAAGATCCCTGCAGAGGAAGAGGAGGAGTATCCCACTAGCTCACGCTCGCTCATATCTCCACAACGCCAATCCATGCCAACCGCACAGCCTATTCCCAGAGAAGTCAGCCACTCTGCAGACTCAGCATTGACGGAAGTCGACTCTCCATACAGCCCACATTATTCAGACATGGTGAGAGTTCCCATCGCGCAATCGGTCTCTGGAGACAGTAGGCCAGAGATTGGGAGGAAGAAGTCGCGAGAGCCGTCGACGTCCAGTATCGAGGAGCTGGACGAGTCGATCACTGCGCTGCCGCCGATGGAGGCGAAACCAAAAAGGAAGAAGTCGAGATTACGTGCTTTATTGAGGCCGAAGAAGAGCTAGATCAGGGGTATTGAGAGAGGTGTTGGTTATTGGGACGAGTATGCTATCATATTCTTTGTGATTGGTTTGGGTGTAGAAGTTTTGGACATTCATTTTGGGATGACGATAGAGCCTCAAGAAATGTGGTTTCGTTGGGCGGTTGTTCTCGTTCCTTTCCCTCTCATTGATTGTCCAAAGTTCATGTCATGCACAAGTGGATCACAATCGCTCATGGCGATAGTACGCTTGTACATTAGACCCCACTTTCACAATTTTCAACGAAGGCAAGAGGCAAACGACAAAATTCAAAATCGGGGCGAGTTCAGCGCGTCCTCATAACATGGCTTGACATAGCTCATATAGCAAAGTTTGACGACATACACGGATGATCAACACCACAACACCAAGCCTCATCCTTCATCCGCGACCCATTGTCCCTTCCCAATGCCCTACCTATAACCCATCTCTTTAAAGAACGCCATTATCATCATCCTTCCATCACTGCAAGCTCCCGGTTGAATGAATCCGACACGTCATCTGTCCTTCCCATCCCATTATAACCACACCGCTGCCACGCAACGACCCTCATCCGCTTTGATTTCCTTTCATCCTATCACCTCCAATACCATCTCATCTCCTTCCACCCTCTCACCTCCCACCCCTCGCAATCAACGCATCCACCTCCCTCTGAAACTCATCCATACTCCGCATCACCTCATTCGCAGGCGGCGGCGGCGTCGGCTGCTCCAGACTCCGCCGCGGCAACGACGACGCCTCGCTCGCGACGGACAGCAGTCGACCCTCGAGGCTGCTGCGTGCGGCAGCGGCAGCGGAGGACTTCCGAGGCGGTGGCGGTGGAGGCGGCGCAGCGCCGGAGGTCGACGACGCGTTGGAGGTGGCGCGTTGGGGACGCTGTTGTGAAGATGAGGGCGAGGGCGAGGGGTCGTGCGAGGGGAGCGCTGTGGAGGGGGAAGAAGGGGGTTTCGTGAGGTTGCTGGTGCCGATGCGGCGGGTGGGTGGCGGTGGCGGGGCTTTTGATGAGGTGAGAGGCGAGATTGGTGTGGGTTTTATTGAGGCGGTGGGCGAGGCGGGGATGGGGGTAGGAGAGACGGCATCGTTCGGAGAGTCGGGCTCTTCGGGTTGGGAGGGGAGGGTGAGGGAGGAGTTGCTGCGAGAGCGGGTTTGGGTGGTTGAACGGAATTGGCTGTGGCGGCGGGCTAGGGGAACCGGCGGTGCCTGTTTCTTTTGTGATAATGGGATCGATTCTGTACTAGTCTGCGCGGGGGAGGAAATGGGTTGTCTAGGTGGTGTTTGAGGTGATTCAGGCGGCGCTTCTGGCCATGGTACGGATGGCTTTTGTTCCGGGCTTGTCGAGAAAGGAGGGAGCGAAGGTAGCGGTTTGTTCAGATTCGAGTCGACACGTGAAGGGCTTGGCCTTGGGGGACTCTGAGGGGTTGGTGATGCTATTGAAGGAGCAAAGTCTGTGAAAGACACCGTTTGCGGACCTTGTGGGGCTACAGGCTTTCCGTGTTTTGGCTTTGGAGGCGGCGGTTTCTTTCTCTCAGAACCCATCAGACTTGATTTTTCATCATGCTCTTCATCTTCAGATGCTGATCTCTCATAAGAAGTCCGCGGTGATTCCAAATGTGCTTCATGCGAGGGGTCGAAAATTGATTGCCGGGATAATGAGGAAGTCTCCGTGCTGCTGCTACTGCTATCGACAGTCACAACGCCCAAAAGCGATTTCGGATTTGGTGGTACTGCGGAAGGTGCGGCGTCTTGCGGTCCAGCTTTGCCAGTGAGTAGGAGCCTTTTGAATGAGTCTACATCCATTCCTCCTTTCCCGCCAAAATTACTCGACGATCCCGCAGCATCTCCACTGGTCTTGGTAGAATCTTGGTGAGCAGAACCCTCAATGGATGCCAGCGTCCGTTGAAAGGGATTCTGTGGGACTACTTGTGGATTCATGGAAGCCATGCTGCTAGAATTTTGCCTAGTGTTTTGGACAATAGACTCGTCTTCAGCAATCTCATCTGCACTATCCGATTGTTTCTCGAAAGGGTCGTCCGTTGGCGTATCAGAATCGGTCGATTCGTCCGTAGCTGGTGGAGGAGGTGATCCGTAATTTCGGATAGGAATTACCCTCTGTGCCAGTGATTCATCTTCAGGCGGGTATGGTGAAGGTGGAGACTTGGGAGGAGAGGTGATGCGAACGGTCTTCTTTGTCTTTTTGGGCTGTTGTTCGGAATCTAGAAGAAAGACAATTAACGCTTGGGCTGACAGCGACAACGTCATTCCTACCATTTTGAATGTCAGGGAACCTGTCGACAGCTGCGGAAAGGTCGACGTCAAAAGAGCTGAGCGAAGTGTTCACCTGGATGGAGCGTCGGAATGGATTTCCAGACATTGTCAGTGATCAAGGGGGAGAGTAAATCATTTCTTATCTAGGTACAAGGACGAAAGTAGAGGGAGGATTGCCCCATACTCTGATTGCATAAAGTATGGGGTACATTTTGAGATGATGGCAGCGCCATGTCAGCCGTTGGAGTGCAGTCACCACAGTCTGGAACACGATCAAGACACCGGCGATGAGCCGTCTTATCGATAGATACGCATAGTTACTCTCTCCTAAATAAGCTTGGTGGAGCACGACATTGCACTTTGTATGTGCTTCAGCAATATGTTCCACCCGCGAGATCTGTACCAATGACATTTTCAAATACCGATCTGCATTGTGCTGCCTTTACGTACGTAGAGGGAGGCCTGATTTAGCAACAGACCCCCCCTAATCCAATCCACAATGCAACCACCACCAACACCGGTTCATACATGACAAAGCCTCCTTACTAAGACTCCCTAAATTTTCATCATAGTCCTTGTGTTCGTAAAAATCCAGCTACTTTCCAACAAGTTTTGCAACTTTGATTTGTAAAAATCACAATGTCTGAACATTTGTGGAGTATCAACGAGTATATCATTCCGGCATCCTACAGACGTGCATCACCTCGCGGAGTCAGAAATGAGGAAACCGCTAAACTTCGACTTCATGTTAAGCAATGGGTTCCCAAGGACAACCCTTCTCCTCAAAGTGGTGACGCGACCATCATCTTTGCTCATGGAGTGGGCTCCAGCAAGGAATCCTACGAAGTGTTTTTCGATTATGTTGTTCAGTACTATCCCCGGATACGGAATGTGTTCGCAATGGATACAGCACATCATGGGCAGTCATATCTGCTCAATAAATCGATCATAGGCGATGAACCAGGCTGGCATGATGCTGCGCGTGATGTTGTTCATATGATAAACACCTTTCAAGACAAAATGACTCCTCCTATCCTTGGGATATCCCAATCATGGGGTGCGGATTGTCTTCTCATGGCCTCTGAGATTCATCCACGATTATTCGACGGCCTGATCCTCGTTGAACCTACAATCGCGCTGGATTATAGGGTTAAAGTACCAAAACGAACGATGTGGATGATGGAACGTGCGGATTGGTGGCCCTCTCGAGAGATCGCACGCACAGAGCTCCTGAAACTGAAATATTACCAACGTTTTGATCCTCGCGTCTTTGAGAAAGTCATGAAGTATGATCTGAGAGATGTTACGCCTGATGATCCACCATTTGACAATTCTGAAGCGAAGTCTCCATCTCGCGTTGTCGGGCTTGGTGTAACACTAAAAACGCCCAAAGCGCAAGAAGTATATACAATGATGCTTGATAGTTTGCACCTTCCCGGTTATCCTTCAACCACAGATGTCAAGGAAGTAAGTACGACCGAGACTGCACAACAGTTTTTCAGACCAGAATATTATTTCATGGAACGAATGCTACTCAATACCTATCCGCCTGTTCTTCATGTTTGGGGAGAGCACTCCGATGTAGCCCACAAACCGCCTGGTGGACCGGTATATCGAAATTATATACTCAAGACCACTGGTGCATCGAATGCAGGCAGTGGCGGGTTGGCAAAAGGGAAAGTCACCGAAACCTGGGTAAAGGGTAGTACCCACACGATTCCTTTCGAGAAACCAGAAGAACTTGCGACAGCCTTGAAACCGTGGTTGCAAAACCGGCGTACCGAGTGGCTATCAGAGCAAGCTGCCAACAAGAAACGAACGTTTCATAGTGCCAAAATAAATCCTGATTGGTTTACAAAAGCCAATAAACTCTGATAGTGTCAGGTGCCACTAAGAGTTGCAATAAGAAACATCACAAAATACAAAAGATATCTTTTGCGATACACATAGTAGGGACACCCTCAACAGTAATAGACGTCGCAATTCTTTGAGGCCTCTCTGAATGAAGATTGTTGCATTCCAGATGGGTCCGAATTCTATTTGGGGTCCCTAAATATGTGAATGGCCAAATTTCAATTTTCGCCGGTTGCGACGTTTCTTCTTGCAGCTCCTGGCAGTTTTATCTGGCATATCTGAAGTAAGGGCTATTATCTCCGAGCTCAACAACTTGCTCTTCTGTGAGCCCCTCCTCATGCTCCGCTTGTGCGATGTATCTATCACGCCGAGCATTTTCATGTTTGTAATATATCCATAAAACAAAGTCGAGAGCACATGCCATTGCTACCATTGCCAGGGTCACGGCATGGCCTTTTACATATCGCGGGCCTTCATTCGTGGGATAAAGCTAAACGTATCAGCATAGATCCACATTTCAGGCTTAAACGTACTTACAAAGGGTGCCATTATCCCACTAGTATTACCAATCGTCAGTTGCATTCCGGTTGCAGTGGTCCTTTTGCCATAGCGCGGCACATTCGCGGGGTTCCAGGCCAGAGGGATACCAGTACAGACGTAAAGGCCAAACCCAACAAGGAAACACCCTATATATCGAGCACCGCTGCTGGTGTCTGACATCAGAACAGCGTAGCCAATAATGGAGATGATGCCAAACACGATAGGAAAAACAGCACGCTTCTGACTCCAATCCGATGCCCGTGCTGCCAAGAGGAATGTTATGGCTCCGAGAGAATAAATCGGAATGGTCAGAACTTGGACAGTCGCACTTGAGTATTTGGAATTCAAGCCCTCAATGATAGTTGGTAGGAAGGTGCTAAAACCGTAGAGCATGGTATCGCATCCGAACTGAATGAAAGAAAAGGCCCACAATTTCCAATCAAGAAGCCCTTCCCGTACATCTTTCCGATGGAACTTGGAGGCGGATTCCGTATACCCAGTTTGGGATGAGAGTCGTGAGTCTGAAAGCGTCTTTTCTTCTGGCCTTAAGTACCCTGCTGTCTCTGGGCTGTCAGCCAGAAGCCACCAGCTTGCTATTCCAACAACGAAGCTGGGGAGTCCTTCGATGATAAAGATCCACCTCCATCCCCTTTGGCCGACAATTCCATCCATGAACCCGATTCCATAAGCGAGCAGTCCTCCGAAGGCTCCAGCAAGTGCTGCACTTACAAAAAGATATCCTACCCGCAGCGCAATCTCATGTTTCGTGTAGAAAAATGTCAAGTAGATTGCTAAACCGGGGAATAAGCCACCTTCAAGGAGACCAAGTACCAAGCGACATGCAATAAGCCCCGCGTAGTTCTGGCAGATACCTGTCAATGTTGCCACGATACCCCAGGCCGTTGCAATAAAGGACAACCAACGGGAAGGTCGGAGTTTCTTTAGCACGAGATTTGACGGGAGTTCAGAAAGAATATATGTGACGAAAACAAGAGAGACGGCTGTTTGGTAACGGTTGCCGTAGAGGTTCAGGTCATGCTCCATGCCGTATAGACGAGCATTGCCAATGTTTACACTAGACTTGGCTTAGTGTCAAATACGTCAAAACATGACATGCACAATCGCGCACCGATCTAGGAAACTAAAGAGATACAGCATCATCACCATTGGGATGATGTGGAAATCTAGCTTGCGAACTAGTCTTTTTTCTGCCTGAATATCAATCTCGAGATGTTCTCCGATACTGTCCGGCGAGTATGCTGTCTCGGTAGACTTCATTGCATTATTAGCCTCAGTCATGATAGCAGAGATGGAAAAGAAATATTATTTTTTTGATAAACAAAAGTGAAGAAGAAAGAGGTAAGAGGAGAATTCAAATGATATGCCCGAAGTAGAGCCCTGATTATCACTGATGACTTTTGTTGTATGGATGGGGATGGTGATGTATTTTATCTTTGAAATGCCGGTAGCTATTCTATGCGGGGAACCTGACAACCCCTTTGATAAAGACCCCAAGGCAGATCTCTATAACTATTGACTGCCTTGGGCGCCACATGAGCTATTCGGTGTAGCTGTGCAGAAAACCTATCCAGATAGTACGACATGGTCAAACGACAAGGCAGCCTTGAAGCTGGGAATCGTGTTAGGAAGAAGAGTGATACACATAGATTTGGGGCTAGCAACGGCGCAGACGGAGAAAGACAAGAGTGGCTGCGAGGGGATTAAAAACATGTCTATCGCTGGAAACGGGAAACGAGTTACCAAAAGAGCAATCCCTGGGTCAACGCCAATCGCTTGCTTGCATATGCATTTGTCATTGGGTACGAATTTGCTTGCGAATTCGGTGACAATCGCAAGACTCCATCGTCTTGTTTTTCCCTTCTCGACCCTACCTTGTTCTATGATTTTTTAGCCATTGATGAAACAGTGATGTTTGTCACAAAAGCAGAAACCGAAGAATGTTTCATCTATTACCTAGAAGAGAAGTTTTTGCTAATTCTTTTGTAGTCGTAACGAAACCAAGCCGATCCTGATCCACACCACTTGCCTAGTTACGCGTGATGTAAAGATAGACCATTCATATATTAATTCTCTCTAGCATACAAGAAGGTTGACTTGAACAATATCGCAAAATCTAACGTTCTGCCACCCATATATCTGCGCTGCCCATCTATGGAGGGGAAAAGGAGGGAAAGGTTACCCATCCGCACTCTCTGGACGTAGCCATGCCCATACTTCCTTACAGTCTAAATTGCAAAAAATGCTCCTCTTTCTTTCCGAACAAAAAGCCATCAGCCACCCAGCGGCATGACCACTGACACCAGAGACGAAAACAAAACGCAACACGTTTCTTTAATCCTTGAAAATTGTCTAGAAGTTCTCCTTGCCCCACACGAAGCTAAAGTTGGGGTCGGAGTACATGTTGCACTTGATGTGTAGCGTGCTTCCAAGAACTTTGGGTCCGCAGAAGAAGACACCGGCTTCGGCAGGGGAGTGGATCTTGCGGATTGACTTGAAGATCATGTCCCAGTTGGGTCGACCAAAGTTTGTTGGGGCTCGGAGACCTGTGATTGCGTCTTGCTCGGCGTTGGCGTCGTTGATCATGATGTTGGTTGCGTCGTCGTTCTTGATCTTGGCAGTGAGGTACTACAAATTGGGGTCAGCTTGATATATGGATTTTAAACGATGGTACGGATTCTCTTACAGTGTGGATTTCGATTTGGTCTTGCATGTCTTGTGCCTCAATGGCCAGAAGGAGAGATCGGAACCATTCGAAAGAGCCAAAGTCACGGCAAATCCAGAAGAAGTACACCTTTCGGAGTCGGGTCTTGCCTTGTGGGTAGTTCATGCGGTACCAGATACTCTTGAGGATAGAAGCGAAAGGTGTGACACCGATACCAGCACCGCAAAGCACGGCAACTTCGAACTTGAAGACGTCTTCAGACGCACTACCGAATGGTCCATCAATGTAGACGCGAGGAAGAATCTTTTGTAGAGCTGGATCAGCACCTGGTTCTGCTGCTTGCTTGACAACGGATCTGTCTGATTTGTCGCCTTTCCTGTCAAGTTCACAGCCGAGAGCTTTGGCAAGCGCCTTGGTGAAGTTTCCAACGCAACGGACGTGGACAGAGATGTAGTCCTCTTCAGGAGCGCTGGTGAGAGTGAAGGGATGGTATTGCCAGACAGACACTTCAGGGCAGCAAAGGAAAATGTACTGTCCAGCTTTGGTCTTGCAGTGTTCCTTCTTGATTTGAATTTCGCACACATTGCTGGGATGTTGGATAACCTTTGAGACATAAGTTTTGTGCCTGCCACGGATCTCACGAGCAATACGCTCAGCCAGGTAAATGTAGCCGCCCCATGACCAGTATTCGTAAAAGACACCAATGTTGGCGCAAAATGGTGCGACGTCAGGTGTAATCATACAGAACGCGCCATGGATGGACCAGAAGACGAAGAAAATGATAAACAGATGGTGCAGATACCAGAATCGTTCAAAGTTTGCACGCCGGGGCTTCTCAATTGAAGTCATGACCATAATACACAACACGATAAGCATGACCCAACCAGACCATCCGGGACCGGTAATGAAGTTTGCCTCGAGGAAACCAAGGAAACCAAGTTTATTCTGTGCTGAGAGCCGAGCAAAGTTATTAAAGTGAGCGAGCGTGTGGAGCCAGCTGAAGAAGAAGATGGACCAGGCGACGAGCTTGTGGAAAGTAATGTTCTTGTCGAATTGAATGATGCCATTTAGTGGTGTTTGACGCGCAATGGATATCAAAGTTCGGCACACAGGTAGAAGAATGAGCGCAATGTCGAAATGCAGAACGAAAGCCGCCGCACGCGCGATCGGGTAGGTGATACCAAATACTTGGCGGGCGTTGTTGAGATTGTCTTTGAGATCGTAATTCATGAAGCCAAAGGCGAAGACCATTGCATGCACGAGCATAAAGACGAAGACGAAGACTCTTCGGTATCCTTCATTGACAAGCCTGGAGACTTATTAGTTCTGGCTCGACACTCGCTCAGCACTTTTACTCACCAAACGCCAACTTTTTCTGAGAATGTCATCTCCCGTGGTGGTTCAGAGCTCATCTCACCAGACATGAGCATTCTCGTGAGAGGTGGCCATCTGGACCTCTCCTTCCCCGACAGCATGCTCGAACCCGTCGAGGTCCGATAATTTTGTTTCTCCATCTCTCCCTAAGCTGCCACAATATATATGTTAACGGTATAAACCGACAAAGTTCAGAGCCTGCTGAATCCAAAAAGAATGATTAAAACGAGAGTCTGCAGCTGTCATTAGCATCGTCCATTCGCATATGAAGTATGATTTAGCCTACCGGATAGATCTATACTAATAAACGAAGACAGGTAAGAAACAAGGTGTCTCCCGCCTGCGAGGACGCAAGAAAGAGAAGGACTACGAGAACTTTGAAAGAGGATTCAACAGTTCTTGGCACACCACCTGATTCTGGGGGTAGCCTGCATGATATTCAGTCCCATAGGGGCCTACCTCAGCTTGTTACAGAAAAGCCATCATGTTGCGCGTCGCGCCTCTACAAAAAATAAAAGTGGATACGGCAAGCAAGCCAAACTCCTGATCTATGATTGACGGAGACCGGCTTGATTTTGCTTCTTCGGGAGCCGCAGCGCGTCATTTTTTCTCATTCTGATTAGCAGGCGAGAGGGAAATTTGGGTCCAGTCCGAGCGTTGGCACGAGTTTGCTGCAGAGCTATGAGACTGGTGAGGCTTCAAGTGTATCCGCACCATGCAGGTTAAAACACCAGCTGCTACGAAGCTTTCGAGTGCCGCTGGGTCGGCCCCTACCGAGCAAGAGGGTGTGTATGAAAGGAGGCCATCAGAGTTTGACTAAGCCTCCTCGGACGTATCAGAAGGGTTTCAGCTTGTCAGAAGACCGGGCCGCTACTCGCTTGCGGATGCTGGATCCGAAATGACCAAGACACTATCTATCCTTCCTCGAGCCACGTGCGCTTGCATTAGATAGATAGCTACTCGGCCGAGAATTCATATTGTTGCTGTGGAAGCGAGGACAGACAAAAAGGATGTGAGAGTTCTTTGGCTCGGGAGTGCGTGGGATGAAGTCCGTAAGTTGGGTGGCTGGCCAAGAGCGCCACCAAAAGCAAGGGCCAGTCGAGTACGCCTCGAGTCTTCTCTGTACACATGTCCAATTTTAGGCCAGGTCAATGATCACAACACGACATTGCAGCCGCATGTCTTCCTTGGGTCCAAATCATCACCCTTCTGTGTTCGGTTCTTTACCGTCTTGACTCTTCGAGACGTTGATGAAGTGTTTCTTCTTCCACCCGCTCATGTAATAATAGCAGCCAAAGGAGCCGTAATGCCTTCACCAATGATTAATGCGACAATACAAGCTACTATTCTTTCTTCTGTTTCCAATATCCTTGCTCAATTCGTCGAAGCACACCAACAAAAGGTAGTGTGAAAATCCCCGTTGTACTGCAAACAAGTAGTTTCAAACATCCCAAGCTAATTGCCGCCACCACCGCTGCAGAGGCCGTTCGCTTTCGATCTGATCGCATTCATTCGCTTCGTAATCATCACCATCATCACAGTTCCACCAAACTATCTTTGGCAGCAATGGCTTGAGCGGACCTTTCCCGGTCGTAAAGATGTCGACGATGTGGGCAATGGAAAAGACGAAGAAAACATTGAAATGGCCGAGCAAGGGAAAGAAAAGGTGGAGACATCGAAGCCTCAGAAAAAGAGCAGTCTTAATATCAAGAACACTGCATTAAAATGGTTCATCGACTGCATTACGCTTGGCGCGTTGTTCAACACGGTCGCTTTCTTGTTGCTTGCCAACCTTCTGAAGGGGAAAGGCCTTGAACTTACAATGAGAGCTGTTATACATGTATGTCCTGTTGTCTTGGGCGAGAAGCCTTCATCTAATGATTGATCAGGAAACGATTCCAATCATCGTGGCAAGTTACAAGCTCTGGCCAATTGCATCGGTTATCAACTTTAGTCTCATACCTGTCGAAAGGCGCATTGTTTTTTTGAGCGCAGTTGGACTATGTTGGGGTGTATACATGAGTCTGGTCGCAGTTCGGCAATGAGAAAGTTTCAAAATAACCACATAGAGGTGAGGTGTACCCTAGGCGCTTTGGGAAATTTAGGTAGGGCCATCACGTTGGAATAGAAAGAATATCTAATACATAGTGAATCCGCCACTGGCGGATATTGTTTGGCCCGTCACCCAGCGCGACTGTTCTTCAGCTATCCAAGCTACAATCAACGCAATGTCCTCTGCCGTACCGAGGCGATGCTCCATTGGTGTCGTTTTCTTCTGCATTTCGACCAAATCCTTTGGTATTGCGTCAAGCATATCTGATGCGGTAGGTCCGGGGGCCACGGCATTCACTGTATGACCGTCCTGGCCCAACTCAGCTGCCAAGTTCCGTGTCATTTGCTCCAAAGCCCCCTTCGAGGCGCCGTAAAGCGTGAATTGGGCAAAGCCACAACGACCTCCGACCGAGCTAATGTTAATGATCCGGCCGGGTCGGCGAAGATGAGGATGCACGGCTTGTGTCATGAAAAGCGGTGCACGCACATTGACATCGAATACTGATGCATACATTTCGGGGGTGAGGTCTGGGAGCGGTGCCTGAGCCTCGACTGCGGCATTGTTGACCAAAATGTCAATGGCATCGCCAAATGCCTTCACAGTTTCTGAGACAATCTTCTTTGGCGATTCAAGAGATCGGAGATCCGCCTGTATTTTGATCGCGTCCGATCCGTTCTCGAGGGCCTTGATGCTATTCACGGCATCTTCGGCGCCCTTTGTGCTCCTGTCCGATGTGTATGTAATTGCGACCTGATTGGATTAGATGTTGGTCACATAACATATGTTAGGCGTGCAATCCTACTTTGGCACCTCGCTTAGCCAATTCTAGTGCCATTACGACACCCAGGCCACGACTCGCACCGGTGACGATCGCGACTTTGCCCGAGAGTGTAAGCGAGTTCGGAACTGAAGTGCCGCTCATGATGAAAGTTTCGAGTCTGATTAGAGACTGGAGACAGAAAATCCAATTGAGTGCTGTTCACTTGAAAGATGTCTGCTGAGATGTTTTTATTTACTTGAAGTGGTGAATCTTGTCACGGCCGCAATAGGTAATTTTTGCGGATTTAACTACACCCACTGTTTGGCCGGTGAATAAAGACATCTGCAACGGAATTAAATCCGATCGGCTATAACAACAAAGTGCTCGGAACGCACAATCCGAAAGTTTCCTCGTCCTGCATACACAAATCCTTGCTGAATCGACATGTTATATTAGTCATTATGTATGCTATAGGCCGTAATGCAGAAAGCCGTGGATGGCAGAAAAATTAATGGCTCGCTACATGCTAGAGAGACTCTCCGCACAATCTGAAGCTATCTGAAAGATTGAACGGTTCATTCAGAAATGCTTCTAAAGGTTACGCCTTTAATTGGTGTAAGGAACCTTGCTAGTAAGCCGTATATTGGGTTGTATCTCTTCCTTTCCAAAGCAGTTCTCAGTGCAAACCCTGGTGATAGCTTTAGATCCGAACAATCGTTATGTCCATTTGTTGAGGCATGGTTCATGCAGATACTGCGGGGTGCTGCCGGATTTTACAAATCAAGGGGTCTGTACTCCATACCTTTAATTCTTGCAACTGCTAATAGCTTGGTTGGATAGTTCAATGTCAAGATACGTTAATGATGTAGCACTAAGAGACTAGTTCAAGATGAGATAGATAGGTAGACTAGGTATAAATGCGTACGACCGGTGCCTGTTGCTCCTTTAAAGACAAACCGGCGCGTCCAAGACGGGGATCTCACCGAATTTGCGGGGCGGACTAAAGTGGATGTCTCCGACCCAACACACCACATTTGGTAAGCCGTGAACAAAACTTCGCAGCTTCCCCTCAGCTGGTCCTGTAAGAACCTTCTCGTCAACTGTTCCCATTTCCCTACTTTTTACTCATCTTCACCCCTGTATCTGTTCTTCAGAGTAACCGATATCCTCATGGCGGTAGCAATAGCAAACCCAGTATCGTTTAGCATGGGACTTGAACGACACTCTTCTATACAGGAGAGAGAGAGAAAAAGGATTAGTTAGTCCCGGCGTCTCTTTCGGATGTCACTACCCGTATATGTGCAACCTTCTACTAACTATGGCAATCTTTCCCTTAGGAACACAATCACTCCCACCTCCAGAATTACCCCAACTGGTCGCTGAGCAACATGCACCAATCGCAGCAGCTGACAAGGATACTGGCCGATTAATCGTAGTCCTCTCCAATGCCAGTCTCGAGACTTACCGTGCTTCACACGCAAATGGTAAGGGTCCGTATGGACGAGAAGACAAATACTCGCTTCTCAACAGCGACGACCATATTGGTGTGATGCGAAAGATGAATCGAGATATCAGCGAAGCTCGACCCGACATTACTCACCAAGTGCGTCATTTAATTCAGCATGCTTATTGTTCACTAATCACCGGACCGAATAGTGTTTGTTAACTCTGCTTGACTCACCTGTCAATAAAGCAGGAAAGCTGCAAATTTTCATACATACTGCCAAAGGAGTGCTCATCGAAGTCAATCCCACTGTCAGGATTCCACGAACCTTTAAGCGCTTTGCCGGTCTCATGGTCCAGCTTCTACATCGACTCTCCATCCGGTCTATGGACTCGCAAGAAAAACTTCTCAAGGTCATCAAGAACCCAATTACCGACCATTTACCTCATGATTGTCGCAAGGTCACACTTAGTTTCGACGCTCCCGTTGTCCGTGTAAGGGACTATGTTTCCGACTTGGGTCCCAAGGAAAGCATTTGTGTCTTCGTCGGTGCCATGGCCAAGGGAAACGACGATTTTGCCGATGCCTACAAGGATGATTCTATCAGTATCAGCAATTATAGTCTCAGTGCAAGTGTAGCGTGCAGCAAATTTTGCCATGCCGTGGAAGACCTGTGGGATATCATATGAATCTTTCTATTAGTAACGATTGATGATCTTTATTATGCCCTGGATGGCGGATTTCCTTTCTTGATGTTATACTCTGTATTAATTGGGACCTTCACTCGGGCTGATGGAAGACCTTTCTTTTCTCTATTGTGGACGGGTGGTGGAGCCCCGATCATAACATCGTCGCTCCATTGCTCTGGTCCGCTTTTCATCTTGAGGGGACTGTGAAGTGTGTTTGTTTTTGCAACCAAAACATCAGGCTTTCAACAGACTCAAGCGATCAATATGCAGGGCACTTCAACTTGCCCTGCATCTTCCTATGTCTTGCTTAGCCGGCCTGTACATTCCTCTACAAAAGTTTGAGCCAACAGAACAGTTCGGGTGTAGCAGCACGTCTCGAAGTGGCAACTCAGTAATTAATAACAACGAAAAGATCGACATCAAACTCAGCAGCATTGCTTTCATCATACCCATTACCCCCGAGATGAAACGATAATCGTTGGTAGAACTTACAAAATGGCTGACCCTGATTCCGCTTGCCAAGTCATACTGGCCCTAGATAGCCTAGATTGAAAGCAGAAGTCCGTAACTCCCAATCGACATGGCAGTAAACTAGTGTTGTAAGCCGAACGGGCTTGCAAAGCATATTTTCTAGACTTGAGACAGCAAGCTGACGTATGATTAATGGCATTTTCAGACGAGGGAGGGAGCATCGAGCATAGACGCACCTAACATTGACGTGAGCTTTTCAAAAATCCTTTGAAGATGCGATTGGACCAAGTCCTCGAATTGGAAATCTAGGGCCAGCAACAACGACGGCTCTTAAACTGTGTACGGCTTAACCTTTAGAAAGCCGTCATCTTTACGTAGATCCATGCTCGGAACGGTGAGGCTGCATGCAAGCCCTGATTCTACGCGCCAACCACGATCTCCACCACTATTTTAGCTGCAGAAAAGCGCTTGACGTCTGCTCACCCATACACGGATTGCCATGTCAGCGATGTACAATGACGAGACGACCAGGCGGCCACTTGCAGTAAGTCCCTTTAATAACTTGTGGACTGTCAGGTACCGCTGCGGCCTCTTTGACAAGGCAGTCCTAAACAACCATCCATTTCGTAGACCCTGAAAAATTCCGAGCCATCTCCGTTTACTACCAAGTCTTTCAATTTATAGGCTTCACTACATCCTTTTATACGGGCTGCTGCTAAGGACGGTGCCCGCCAGAACTCATTCTTTTCATTCCATTTTTTATTAGTGCAAACTACGGCAATTCTTCATTCAACATATCGATCATGTCAGGATTGAATATCAGTCTTCACGTTTCTCATCTTCCAACCGCTTGCTCTTTCTATCTATCGGCCCTGCAACCATTGGGTATTCGCTATATCTGTGAAGATGGCGGATGTGTCGGTTTGGGCTCAAAAGGCCCAAGCCTGTATCTTTGTCAAGGAACTCCCCAGTTTGTCTCCATTTTCATCTTGGTGAAGAACTTGTCGTGATTGACCTATGTAATTGCAGTCGAGTGCCGAGAAGTCGGATTGTTTTTGCTGCTGAAGATCGAATCAGTGTTCGAGAGGTATATGCTGCAGCTTTAGAAGCTGGAGCCATACCGAGTCAGCCACCAGGATATCGCAGTTCGGATCCAACTGAATTTGGAGCGGCGGTCTTTGACTTTGATGGAAACGTCATCGAAGCAGTCCTTCCTGGAGAAAATTCATCTGCTGGAACACCGAAGAATGGGACCATCTTGACTTGGACGAACGATGTCACGAGTCAAACCGCTCGAGCGCCAAGCGCTGTTGCCTCTCGTTCCGCTACACATGATGCCGAGTCAACTGTCTCGTCTGCCAAAAGTCAAAAGTCAGAGGCACCTGCGCAGTCTGCCACTGAAGGCGACAAAGTCGGACAAACCCTTGCAACCACCTTATTGGGGGTTGCCGCAGGTGCTGCAGTTGCTTATGGATGGAGCAAGCTTGAAGACGAAATTTGGAAAAAGGAATCATCTGACGCCAAAGCAGAGGCTGAATCGCATTTTGCAAGAAAAGAACAATCCATACGAGATGACAGATCAGAAACACGGAGGTCAGCACTCATAGAGCCTGCGAGAAGCGTTGCACGGTCTCAAACGTCTCCTTCAGTAGCCCGAAGTCGAAGCGTTCGAGCAATTGAAGCACCCCCCTCCGCTTTATCGGGGCGGAGTAGACGTAGCGGTCCGAGTTTCGTCGACGTACCGGCAAGTGAGATTCGACCGAGTTCCGTGAGGGCCATAGAAGCAACCCCATCAACACTAAGCGACAGTCGAAGCTCAGCACGGACAATCCGAGCCGCTGAAGAGCCGCCAAGGTCAAGATTATCAGTCAAAAGCCGCACTAGTCCATCACTGGTTTCCGGGACCACGAATAGAACTGCCAGAACGGCAAAGACTGCCCAAAGTTCCAGAGATGATCCAGGGAATCGCTCAGTGGTCTCTAAAGCATCCAATAAAACCACCAAGACTGCAGTCACTGCTATAAAAGGTGATCCAGGTAGTCGTTCTGTTGTCTCTGCTGCTGGCAGTAGCAAGACTATCAAAACGGCCAAGACTTCAGCGAGCGCCAAAGAAATTATTCCAGAGGACCAGGCCTCTCCACCTAGACCTGAGGGATCAATTACTGTTGCCAGTCCTGACTTATCTGGTGTCAGCGAAATAATAAAAGAGATGAACAGCGCTCATGAAAGAGCAAATCAACTGTACAACGAATTCCAAGATCTCACTGCTGCGGCTGTTCCTCTTCCTCCTTCAAAAGCGACAAGTGTTGTTCCGGCTTCACAGAGCGGATCGGCAACTCCTGTACCTGCGCCTGCGTCAAGGGCAGCCAGCAAGGTCTCTCGTCGATCAGAGCATCCCTCAGCTGTAGAAGTACCGAGATCAGGGACGAGCCAAATGGCAGGGCCGGCAGAACATCAGTCTGCTGCTGGCGTTCCTCTACCGGTTTCGAAAGCAAACAGTATTGTCGCTCCTAAATCACATGTCTCCAGCCTACGCGAAACGAAGATTGAAGCAGTGGACCTCGTACCCGAAGTCCCTCCATCCGCTGGAGAGAAAAACTTGGACGATCTCGAGACATTGATTCCAGACGATAGCGCCTCCAACATTGGCTACTCACCACCGCCACCGCCTCCAAGGCAAAGATCGCGTTCACGTCACTCAAGACACTCAGATGGCGGTAGACGTAGAGGACACAAGGAGCATGGCGCGCACTGCCAAACGGTGTCTGAAGGGTCTCATGTGAGCGTTGCTAGGCCAGGCAGACGACATAGGAGGAGAGATAGTGGAGTTGGTCTTGCAACGAGGTCAAAGGGGTTCACATATATCAAGGGAAAGGATTTGATTAACGCCGTATTTTGAAATTACGAAACACGACAGCTGGGATGGAACACAGAACAGAACTGACCTTGGGTGGTATCTGTAGCTGACTGGGAGAGGCTATGACGTCAGAGATTGGCATTTTGCATTTGACCCTTGATTTTCATCTTTTCTTTTAGTTTCATGTCTATCAAATTCAACATGCGCTAGGCGTTGGGTCGGTCACGGAGCCAGGCTTAACAGACCGTATGTCTCTTACTCTATAGCATTACCACGAAAAAAATTTCAACACATCTTAAGTTTCTTCCATTCCCACGTCGCTATGCTTCTGCCCGCCTCCCTTGTAGCTTACTCCACCCCACCAACCAACTATATCGGCACCGTCCTCTTCATCGCCTATATCGTCGCTGCTCTCGAGCTCACCAACTTCCTAACCACCCATCTCCTCTCCCTTCAAGAATCCCGACGCAACAACACTACCACCACCTCATCCAAGTCCTCCACAACTGCCACCGCCTCCCCTTCCTCCCCACATGTCCTCCTCTTTGCCTCCCTCGCCACCCTCAGCTTCGCGGTCCTCTCCTACCACATGCTGCGCTTCCTCATCGACGACTACACAGGCTGGTGCGCGAGCAATGGATTCGACACGGCGATCGCGGTCCGCGACGTCATGCCGAAGCTGTGGGCGTGGATGACCGGCTCGATGCTATTTACGGCATTCGCACGGACGCTGGTGGGAGATGGGGAAGGGTTGGAGTGGATATGGACGGGGCTGGTGATGGCGGAGATGATGGTGATGGCGCAGTGGATGGGTGTACATGGTGAGAAATCCGTTTTTTTCTCTTTCCCGTGCATACTCTTGGAGTCGGATTTGGTCTGAAGATGGAAGTATTGACCATGTTTTCATAGGACGGAAGAGAGAAGTTCCCCATCTCTGGGCATATTTTGCCATCGGTCAGGTCCTTCCAATATCCTTTGCGCTGAATCTGTTCTTCCTCACGCTTCTCTATCTCCCGAAGCCGGAACCGAAGGAAAGCGAAGATAGGGAATCTGAAGATGCAGCAACTTTCTCGCTTGTCTCGACGCTGGTCGATCTCGGCCTGGTTAGCCTCTTCATCGTAATACTCGCCTCCTTGCCTGGCTTACGGGATTCACCGTCCTTTATGCATCTAGTACTCGTGGTACGCTTGCTGCTGTTTGCGCCGTATGTTCTAGAAGGTACTGGTACCAGGAGAAATAAGACCGCTAGTCCTTATCTTGTCTGGGTATTGATGAGCGCGGTCGTCACTGGGTTATGCTTTGTAGCTGTGAAATCGGTAGTGCAAAACGGATCGAATGCTTCGGACATCTTGGCAGCAGCACGAAAAAATCACGCAGTAGGAGCACTTGTAGATGACATGCTGACAGGGATAGCGAGCATCGGACTGTGGATTTGGCTAGGTCTATATCGAGATTATTGATCTTGTTAGGACGACCGATAGCAGAAAATCCGTTGTCTTCATCGCTACGGCTCATCTTCGACTCTTTCCTTGCTCTCCTCTTTCAGTCACACTAACAACTTCACCGATACCAGCCTCTTCTTGCTCATTCTCGAGGGCCCGGATCTCCTCACGGCAATCCCAGAACTTCTCTTTCGCCAGGTCAAAAGCGTCTTTCTTGATCTCTTTGACTGTCTTGTCTTGGTTCTCACGATCACGAAGGGCATCTCCTAAAAGTATGTCCTGCCACTGTGGAGAAGTACGTGCGTAAAAGTCCTTTAGAATTTCAAAAGGTCGAGGATGCGGCTTTGAATCTGATAAAGCCGAAGGATCCATTGCCTCCTCCTCAGTCATTGATGGAGCTGTCGAATCCTCAGTAACAGAAGATTCCGTTGGAGTCGGCGGAATGTTAAGAGAGTCATCTCCTGTTAGAGCTTCTCCGTCCTCCGAGTCATCGTCTTCGCCAGCTTCGTCCTCGTCCTCGTCACTGTCCTCATCCTCACTACCATGCCA
This sequence comes from Astrothelium macrocarpum, assembly GCA_021030915.1. NCBI lineage: Eukaryota > Fungi > Ascomycota > Dothideomycetes > Trypetheliales > Trypetheliaceae > Astrothelium > Astrothelium macrocarpum. The sequence continues at coordinate 311,564 of JAGEMR010000023.1, forward strand.
TTCAGGTAAATCTCGTTTGTAGATCTCAGTTACACCATCAAGCTTATCAAGATCAATGGACCACATCTCATCGAATGTATATTCTGCATCGCCCTTTTCGTAGGTGCCGCCAAAAATATACAACACATCGTCTTGGACGGCTAAAGTCGCATTAAATCGGACATGAGGCATCTCGAACGTGATTGTCTTTTGTTGCTTCTCTGGCTCATCATCTTCTTTTGCATAGGATAGTCCAACGTCATCCGAGTCCACTTCAGATGTGGCGCCTTTAGTCTCCAGCGCCGCGAGATTTCGCAAAAGTTCTTCTTCTGCGGCTTTCCCTCGTTGCCTTCTTCCGCGATCAAGTATTGGGGCTGTTCTCGTTTGCTTTTTTGGCTTGCGTAAGTTGAGTCGGAAAAAGCGGTTACGATCGATATTCCATGCATAGAGATCGTTAAAGAACTCGCTGTCGATTCCCTCTTCGCTTTGCTCTACATCGTGTACTCCACCAAAGCAAATGCCACGGCCCCGATGATATGCCATCTGGATTCCCGCACGTGCTGGACTCGGAGCATTGGCTGGTCTTTTTCTTCTTTCCCATCGTACAGTGGGAGGCGCGTTCGCTGAGCCAGTAGACTCAGGCGGTATGACACGGAGAAACCAGGTATCTTCATGTACTTTAGGTACCATGACAGCACGAGATGCAGGCCCACCACCTTTTTTCTGGTTCCCAGACATCTTAGTAGCTTTGATCCGCGAGTAGCCTCCATACAAGACCGCGCCTGAGTTATGCGGAAGCAGAGAAAAAGAAGATCGAGCGTCGGGCTTTTGAACGGAATTGGGACAGTGCCATGTCTGCTCTCTACAATCATAAAGCCATACGTCCTGAAGGTACTTGGTCTGCTGTGACGTGTCCTGGAAACCACCAAATAGAATAATGTAATTTTTGAAGTATGTCATTCGATGTCCACTCCTCGCAGATGGACCTTTACCCTTGGGCTCCAATTTTGTCCATTCTCTACTAGAGGGTTCGAGATACCAAAAGTCATTATAATGATAGAATGTGCCCTGCTTAGGTGAACTAAATTCGCCTCCAAACAAGTAGATGCCTCCGGCATTACCTCCTCGACACCAAGCGTGACCGCTTCGTGGAAGTGGCGAGTTGGGGCTGGTCACCAAGCGCCAAGTATCATATTTGATATTAAAGACGAAAAGTTCATTGTAAAAGCGGGCAATACCGTCAATAAAGGACTCACCTCCGAACAAGAACAGCTCATTATCATTTGACGGTGATGCGATCAGCGTACTAGAGGCTCTGGCAGTAGGTGGCGCCGAGATAGCCTCAGTGACCTTGAGAAACTGCTCCTGCTGCCTCGCATACTCAGCGAGCACAGCATCGAGGTCGACGTCTTCTGCATCGCTATCCTCGTCTTTGGGCCTTGTTTTTGACCTTTTCTCTTTTTGTGCGGCCTTTTTGTCCTGTTTCTGTGCGACGCGAGCCTTCTTTTCAGCAGCCTTGGTCTTCTTGTCCTTCTTCACCATAATGATTTCTATGAATTGGCGAACAGATGGTCAGGGAAAATACTTTTTATGGCCGATCGCAAGGTTTTTGAAAGTCCGGGATTTGGGTCATGGCGTTGTCATTGTCCAGCCCCGGTGGCGGGGGGGTTCTAATCAAATCTTATTCGTTGGAATTCAAAGCGGGCATTCTTAAAATATCGACATCAGAACCTATGGAACACAGTTGTTTACAATCCCGATATCTACATCTGTCAATGTCATAGATGTTATTTGTTTGATATATTCGCGGCAGTCTCTGTTCTCGGAGGTATACACATAATGCAGCTCTTGTCCAAAGCCGCCTAGGGGACAGTCCATTTCTCTTGAGATGCCCAATCCCTTGGCCTGAAATTAAAGACCAACGAATCATCGTTATCCGCAATAATTTTTGTAAAATCCCTGATAGACTGCCTCCAAACGCCCTAGCGCCGGAAGGGATTGCTGGTTGCGTCGCCTCTGCCTACTGCTATCCTCCGATCGCTCTGTCTAGCTAAGTTGGGACTCACCCAAGTTGTTACGTGTTTATTATGATCAATATAGTATGTTTCGCCCGAGATTGTCTTTCTACGTTCCCAGCCTGCAGGGAGCATTCCGAACTCATCTGCAAATGAGCTGAATTGTTTGATAGCCCCAGGGCTCGAAAGCGCGGGCTTGGAGTAAGGAAGAGAATTGGTCGAAAGGCTAATAATTAGCTGTCCGCAAGGTTCTTCCAGCCGTGTAAGCTTTCGAGTTATCGTTACTATGAGGTGTCAGCATTAAACCTCGTCGGATATCCATGACCAGATCACAAACCTTCACCACCTTTTTGAATGTCTAAGTAATCCCCGATCCTGAAACAAGTGCCCCCCATAAGCCTAAGCCAGTCATCCGTCTCTGCATGCTTCCTGCGATCGAGAACAAAGAATTGGAGGATATCGGCCTCCATTAACGGCCTACTCATACAATTAGCAAAAATCTTCTCTGGTTTCTGTTACCCTCAAACGTACACATCAAACGAGGTGTTCCACGATGGTTTTAGCGTGTTCGCACAAGCTGCTGTTGATCGAGGCGTAGTTGCATTGACGTCGCGGCTATTTATGATGAGCTTAACATATGGATTAGGAGAGCCTGTTCCAGTATAAGTCCCACTGTTCTCTGATCAAGTAGAAGTCGTGAAAAGCATACGAGACATGTGACTCTGATGGAGATCTTCGGCGGCGACGACTGTTGTGGGTTAGTTCAGACTCTCCGAAGTACACATTCCCTACTTTATAGACTCACTAGTTACTCTGACCACGCGCCGAACCACGTCATTTATCGCTTCGTTCGTCTCTACCAAATTCGAGTTGTTGCTTAATTTCCGTATTACCTCAGAGAAATAGAGAGATCCTTTGTTTCGCGAGTCATAGACAAACCCTGGCCTCTCGTCGCCGTGTCCTACAGAGTAGGTTGACTGTGCCTGTCTCAGTGCATCCGCGTTCGCCCTGAAGTCATCAAGGTTACTTACGCGCCGAACCATGTCATCTGCCAGTATTTCCACATTAACACCTAAGTCTTTTAGGACGGAAGGGTCAGACAGTTGTTGGCCTGTTGTGTCTTCTACCACGCCTTTGACACCATTGGTCGCCCTGTTGGCTTCTACACGCCCAATTAAATCGCCATCTTCATCAAACATTTCACCATCCTCCGAGATAACACAACCCACCAGGTCTTCGACATCACCTTCAATGAGTTTACCAGCAGTTTTGCCAAAAACATCTATGACATCGCCATTGTCATTGACCTCTTTTAGGAAGGAAAGGTCAGGTTTTTGTCGGCGTGTTGCGTCCTCTACTACACCTTTGACACCGTTGAATGCTCCACTGGTTTGACTGTTGGCATCATTTGAAGCGCCCTCGATGCTTTTGGCAGCTGCTGATTTCCTGCCAATAGTAAACTCGGCATCCGGGACTGAGCTTTTGGGGGTCAGCTCTTCGGCGCCGGAATGCAGTACTGCTTGGATAGCCTGCGCATTTGACACGGCGCTCCACCTGCCTGAGGCCTCTTGTATCAACTCTGTATTTGCCCCTTCTTGCGGCCTCGCTGCCTCTGGTTGAGGTATCGAGGTACCAGGCAAAGGATTGACAGCGGATTCCCTTTGGGGATCGATACTTGATTGTCTCATCCAAGGGTGACGAAGGGCGTCGCTTGCGGTCATGCGAAGATGAGGATCCACGGTCATCAGAGCCATGACAAATTGAGCAGCGTCATCTCCTGCGGAAGATTTGAGCTTCTCAAATGGGAACTTGTTTGCACCTCGACAGTAGTCTCCGAGCGAGCGAAAGTTTCGAAAGGTATGTTCGCCAGTCAGCAATCGAGAGCTAATCTCTCCCAGAGCCCACATATCTGCAGGCTGGTGATCGTAAGATTCGGACTTAGTAGTGAAACGCCCAAAGCCCAACAGTTCCGGCGCCATGAATTCAAGAGTGCCTTTGATTGTTGAAGGTCCACTTGCATCTTCCGCGCGCTTGCTGATGCCAAAATCAGCAAGCTTTACCCACCAGTGGTTCGGCGGCTGAGATTTGATGAGAATGTTCTGGGAGAATATTATCCATCAGTTGAATTCTCCTCGGATTACCAGAACAGAATTACTTACAGCTGGTTTTAGATCTCTGTGAGCGAATCCATTCACATGCATATCATAAAGACCCTCCAGTACTTGATGCGTAAGTACCTGGGCTTCTCCTACGGATAACAGAGGTCTTCGAGAGAGGTAATGGTGTAGATCGCCATGCGGGCAATACTCTAGCGCAATGTAGATTGCTTCTGCATCATCATACCAACCAAAGGATTTGATGAAACAGGCCTCGTACTGGGGCACATTAGCTAGTTCAAGTAGTTCGAAATGGAGTAAATTTCGTCTCACTCTAGGATTCGAGAATTTTGCAACAGCTTCTAGCTCTCCATGAAACTCAACAACACTCGAGGAATTCGGTAGCTTTCGGACCACCTTCACAGCCCGCAATTGGCCCTCACCCTGACCCCCAGCGCATTGCTCCAGCCAAACTCGCCCAAATGATCCATGGCCCAGGTCTCTTTCTCGCTTCCAACGTTCTTCACGAATTATACGTCGGCGGTTGCTACTGGTTTCGAGGTAACGGTGGACGGTGTGGTTATTGTCGTAATGGGTCTCAAGTTTTGAGTCACGTACGAGATCGGGGATGGCGGGCATCGGGTTCTAAATTCTCATAAGTCACCCCCTATCCGCAGGTTACACCAGATCAGGGTCTTACTTGAAATCACGATCTGGGTTACGTCCTGAATTCGCAGTGTACAATAGTACACAGTCATGCCGGCCAGCCTTGCACCAACGTCCCATGGGTTGTACTACGTACGACCAGTTGAGACCGACAGATTGGCAGAAATGACAGCAAATCGCGAGAACATGCGTAAAACAGCAGCTTGAACATGGTTCCAATTGTGTTCCGCAGAATGTGGTAAGACAAGGCTGAGAACGTGACGAGGCTCGTTCTCTAGTATTTCATTGGATGGTGCTAGCACTTCAGCCTCCCGGATTTGTTGGTGCGGGACTCGGACCAAAAAGCAATAGAACCTCGACAACCTAATTCATTTCACTTGAGGACTTCTCTCGACTTCGTTATCATGGCCGGAATGGATATTGCGTTCGGCGTTATAGGCACAGTAGATGTGGCGTTGAGGTTAGTTGCATGTATTTCGGCGCCTCCACTAGCCTGGTGTTATTAAGGACCTTGACGAACTTGATCCCGGACAGATACGGCAAAATCCTTGTCGAGACTTGTTCTGCATTCAAACATGCCGAAAAGGAAATCTACGAGAATATCGTTCGAATCGAAAGTAACTGGATGCAGACGAGCATGCAGCTGGACTTCCTTCGTCGAATTTGGAACGAGCTGGGGGAGGAATATCAATGCATACAAGGTGAAAATATTAACATTCTCTGCGAGAAGCTTCGGGCCGCGGATGTCAAACTGAAAAGCTATCTCAAAGAGCGGCCTCCCGCAGCTGACGCAACCTCGACAACTGTACCGACTACTACAGTAAAGGTGAAGAGATTCAAGTACTCATTATGGAAAGAATCTCTGGACAAGACTATTGCGGAAATGGAATCGTGGCAGAAGCAGTTCAATCCTTCATGGTTTCTAATCATGAGAATTGCAAGTCAGCAGGTCGACACCGAGCTGGATCGGTCCAGCCATGAGAGTCAAGTAATTAAGACCGCTTCCGGCGTGCGTGACTCGTTACGGGATATCCCTCAGCAATCTGCCTCCGTCTTTTTACCAGAGGACGGATTGGACGCAGCTAAGATAGTAGACATACCATTCAGCTCGGCTAAGCTAGCACAGCGGGTAGGTTCTACCCGGTGGTATGTCCTTGATCCGATCTTGTGTGAAAATCCTCTGGATTTTGATGAGCGGAGGAAAGGAATTAGAGATTTGGCGAAGAAACTAAAGGCAACCGAACCGTCGACATTTGCCCTTCTAAAATGTGCCGGTGCTATTGCAAAGAAAGCCTTGAATGAGTTTCAATTAGTACTCAGAACACCAGATGATATGTTGAGCCCTCAGACCCTGCGGAGTATTCTCATGTCAAAGGAAACAAATCACTCTCTTTCGGAGAGATTTCGACTTGCAACCCAGTTATCAAGAGCAATCTGCTCTATCCATACGTTCGGCTTTGTGCACAAGAGTGTTCGGCCCGAGAATATCATTCTTTTTCAAGACAAGGACTCCAAATTAGGGTCTGCATTCCTCCTTGGATTTGACAAAATTCGTCCGGACGAAGGCAATTCCTCTCGATTGACTGGTGACAATGCTTGGGAAAAGAATCTATATCGACATCCTCAACGGCAGGGCGTGAAGCTTCAGGCACGTTACATTATGCAGCATGACATATACAGCCTTGGCGTCTGCCTACTGGAGATTGGGCTTTGGCAGTCCTTTGTGCAATATAGCGGCGTGGATCCAGTGCCCATAGAATCGGAAGTCTTACAGGTTGGAGAAGAAAAACTGGAAGAGTCGAGTCATGCGGATTCTGTCAAGGATGCATTGGTCATGTTAGCCAGAGAATCGCTTCCTAGCCAAATGGGAGATAGGTATGCCAACATTGTCGAAACTTGTCTGACTTGCTTGGATGCGGGAAGCGAGAATTTTGGAGACGAAACTGAATTTCAGGATGAAGATGGGATTCTGGTTGCTGTGAGATACATAGAAAAAGTAAGTCCGGAAGCACCCTGTCAGACACCAACTCACCTTCAAAGATTCTTTTTCAACTTGGTAGCATCTCTATATGAACAGCCCGGAACCTATTACCACCAACGACTTCAATAAGAAATGTTACCCACGACCGCAAAAGATGTAATTCACCGCACATCTTATAAAGAGGAAACCATACTATTCCAAGTAAATGGAAATAGTAAAAAATTCGTTGAGAAACGACTCTCAAGAGTTGCTCTGTTATCATTGTTGAGGACCTTCCTACAAGACGTACGACGAGTTACATCTCTCGCGGTCGCGGGTAACATTTCTTATTGCAGCCCAAGGTGCTGCATGTTTGATTCGAAGAATGAGAATGAAGTCAAGATGCATGAGACTGATGAGGCTTTCTTGCTTGCCGTCTTTGGCAAAGCCTCCCCAGCAGTATCAGCTATGACGCTCGACATGACAGAGTGTTTACTAACGATTGCTGGAATGCAATTACTTCTGCTCTACTTCGCTTGCTCCTCATCCCAGGCACATGATAAATGGAGCTATACAGAGCCCAGCTTGTCGGACACGTACTAATACAGTATGCCCGTGGAATGAGTATGTGTCGTCGTATTATCCGTCCATTCGTCCGGTGACATGAAATGGTTATATTACGAGTTAATCCTTCCAAAAGGAAAAATGCGGCTTTGGTTGGCTTTAAGAGGCTTTAGATTCTGCGCGCACTGTGGGGAGAAAAGGGTATACCTTGTCTTCATGGCTACAAAAGCACGAGGATGGTTCATAGACTATGTTGGGGCCCATGTTCCGAGCAGATCGTGTCCACAATGGTTGAAAGGGGAGGTTCGAGATAGCAATTTGATGGAGGATGAAGTATTGACCATACCAAGGGCTTTTCCAGAAGACTGGCTTGTTGCTTGTGTCATAACTATGATGATTTTTATGCTTTATATTCTGAGTGTGAATAGATATCGGGATTTGTCACTGATTTCGTCGTTCACGTCGTCGCTTTGATCTAACTGTCTCAAAATCCAGGACCAAAGCGGGATCGTCTCCCGGGAGGCACAGACTTGATAAGTGCCTTTACGTATGGAATTGAAAGTTTAGAAAATCCCCAATAGAAAGCAATTATGGACGAGATGGAATTAGTCCAGCGAATGTGAGATCCGGAAATGGGTTTTCTGTGTTGGACTGTTTCATCCCCGAACGACACGGATTCAGTGAGACGAAATTACGCAGGAAATCCACATTGAACAGCGCATTCAACGGCAAAAACCATTGTTTTGCCGCGAGCTAATTAGGTGCTGTCTTCCCCCCTGATCCTCCGCTTCGGTCGGCCACCCAATTAGATTTCGCTCCGAGCCATGAGTGGATCCCTAATAAGCTAGTCAATCACGCCTACCTCCGATAAGTAGGACTCTTGAAGAATGCTTGATTCAGTTCAGTCCTTTGAAGATTCATTGATTTAGGAGTCTTGACTCAATACCAGTGATTTGGTGAAACCTGAATGTCCTTGCAGCGAGCCGAATGGCCATTCCGATTGCAAAGATCCTCGAGCAGAGGAGTCATCTCGTCCCAGGTAAGGTAAAACCTTCGAGCATCTTCAATCAACTACTGATCATCAAGAATAGGCAAGCTCAAAATCACCGAACACTTTTTCGAAGTACCCCGCGACTACTCAACGCCCAGTAATGGAACCCTGAGATTATTCGCCCGTTCGGCAAGGAAAGCCGAGAAACCAGCAGACCCTGAGGAAGACGATCCGAAGAAAAAGCAATTGCCTTGGATGGTATGAGATTGATCAATCCTACTCGTAGCTTGTTGCGCATCTTCGTCTCTGCTAACTGTGGGCAGGTCTACCTAGAAGGAGGTCCCGGATTAGGATGCCACGCTCCACAGAGTTACTCTTGGATTAGTTATGTCCTTGACAGGGGCTACCAGATGCTATTCCTGGATCAGAGAGGCACAGGACTAAGCACGCCGATATCAGCCAGTTCGCTCGGTCTACGCGGCGATGATCCGGTTCAAGCCAACTATTTGAAGTCGTTTCGCGCCGACAATATCGTCCGTGACTGCGAATCCATCAGACAGGCTCTAACCACAGACTACCCAGAGCAAAAACGCAAATGGAGTGTTATGGGACAGAGCTTTGGTGGTTTCTGTATCACGACATATCTTTCTCTCTTTCATGAAGGCCTGCGGGAAGCGTTCTTATTTGGTGGCCTACCACCTGTTGGCCACGATCCAGATCATGTCTACGCAAACCTTTACAACAGAGTAAGACAACGCAACAGAGCTTATTATGAGAAATACCCGGAGGATGTCCACCGTGTGAAGGATATTATTCGACTCCTCCAGAGATTCGGCAACAGCACAGTACGAACCGCTGGAGAGGGGTCCTTAAGTGCAAGGCGCTTTCAACAACTTGGCATCCATTTTGGATTTCATTCTGGGCTGGACATGGTGCATGATATCGTTCTGAAGGCTTCCAACGATCTTGAGATCTTTGGTCATTTGACCAGGCCCTCATTATCACAGATTGAGAAAGCGCTTCACTTTGACGACAGTGTGCTTTACGCCATCCTTCATGAGCCCATATATTGCCAGGGAAAGGCCCCAAATTGGTCTGCCCATCGACTAAGAGAGAACTTTCCCGAATTTAGTATTGACAACATTGATAGAGAAGGGCCCGTCTATTTCACTGGTGAAATGGTCTATCCATGGATGCTTGAGGACTACACAGAACTCCGCAAACTGGCCGGTCCCGCACAACTGATTGCTCAAGACTCAGACTGGCCAAAGCTCTATGATGAGGAGCAGCTGGCAAAGAACGAAGTCCCGGTCTATGCGGCCGTATACATGGATGATATGTACGTGGATTTTGACTTTGCGCAGGAGACTGCGTCCAAGATTCGAGGTTGCAAGACCTATGTGACGAACATGATCTATCACGATGGCATGCGCACCAAAACGGATGATGTGATGAAGCACATTTTTGATCTCCGGGATGATACTATTGATTAAGCGAAAAACTTGTTTATTCATAATGAATACTGTAAAGGACAGGGTTGCTACACTTGTAGCTGTAATTAGAAATGTCACTTTCGAAATAATATTGCACAGGGCACCCCCTACCCCAGTCCATATCGCTCAACACTCGAGTAAAATAGAGACTGCTTTTTTTTTTCTCCTGCAAATCGGGGCCCTTTTGAGCGAGAACGGAGCATGTTCATAGGTAGACTGCAATTACTTCAAAAGTGCCATTCCTAACTGCAACAACTGGCGAGTGTATAGCCTATGACTTGCGACTAAAACACTATAGTTTATGCTCTTGTTCACTCTTGAGCAGTTCGAATTTTTTGATTGCGTCCGCACAATGCTTTTCTATGTCCTCATCCCAAATCCACCTCAATCGTCTATCAAGATTTTCTTTCAACTTTTTTTGATCGTCTCGGGTTTCTTCGAGCTGGAAATCGTATAGCATCCCCGTTTCCCTGCTACAAGTCACCAGTCTCTGTGATCTGGGTCTTCTTGTCTCATCATAAACTTTAAATGCCTTCTCAACATCCCTAACATTCATTGCTTTTGCCAGCAATCTGCTGAGAACGAATGCATCTTCAACAGCCATTCCCGCGCCTGCGCCACAGTGTGGCGTGGATGCATGAGCCGCATCTCCAAGCAGGCATATGTGTCCCTTGGAGTATGTTGAGGCTGGCAGATCGTGGTACAAGGCCCAAACATCGGGTTTTTGCATCATGGAAAGTATCTTTTTTACGCTGTCTCCCCAGTCCTCAAAGTCGTGATACATGTCTTCCTTTTTCATAGGTACCACCCAACGGTCGTCTTCCCAGTCATGATCGAATCTTGTGCGGAATGCGACGACTTGCCTAGTTAGAGGTAAAGGGAGCGACTAGAGAGTGTAGAACTCACCATTCATGGTCCGCCCTTGTTCTATTGGGAATGTGAGGACATGGCCATCGTAGCCAAGATACTGCTGGCTATTCCGAGCTTGTTCTTCACCAAGCACTTTTATGGCTTCATCCATAGGTATCAGACCACGATATGCATATGAATGCGTATATTGCGGATATGATAGTGGATTATCGTTTCCTAGCAATATCTGTCTTGTACGACTTTTGATGCCATCGCAGCCTACCACTGCAGAGTGCTTAGCGGTACTGCCGTCACGGAAACGCAAAACAACGTGATCGTCCTTTTCCGCTATTTCTTCCAATCTCTTCGAAAAGTGAGAGACGCCATCCGGCAGGAGCTTGACAATTTGGTCCAAAAAGTGGGCACGGTGAACTGCACATTGACCGATGGGAGGACAGAAAAGTTCTGTAATGACGTCTCCAACACGATCGGAACCATCTCTTTTGTCTTGACCATATCGAAATGTAAACCAAAAGTCTTTTTTCGATTCCCACGAGTTGCGCGTGGCCACTCTATGGAAAGCTGCTTCGATGGCGGGGTCAATACTGCTCATCGCTCGAACAGCATTTGGACCGAATGAAACACCAGCTCCAATCTCACCAAAGGCATGCGCAGATTCGTATAAAGTGACTGGGACATGGTTGTGGAGAAGACCTATGGTTAGAGCTATACCACCAATACCTCCGCCGACAACAGCGATATCAAAGGGTTTGGCGCTATTGTATGCAGTATTCATGCTTGCACAGTTTGGTGATGTATTCAAGCATCTGAAACAATTTCGTGCAAGATATTTAAAGCATGAGGTACATTGATAGGTGATCAAGTCACCTCAAAACGTCATTAGTACATTTTACAAATGTTTGGATTTCACGTCATTGGTCATCTTTAGTGGTCAACGGAAGCTTTCCGAGAGGCTGATGGGGCTAGAGTGCATAGGAGAGGCATTCTATCTTGAGATATCTAGCTCATGCAGCGCAACGCGACTTGATGTGATGCCAAGCATACGCTCGGAGCAGCTGTTCTAGCTCAACCCGAAACTGGAGACGAAGCTTGTGGCTGAGTCTTGACTGTTTCCGAGCCTAGAAGCCTGAGGTTATCGGGCTGTTGGTCGCACAACGACAGTGCAACGAGTTTATGCGGCACACGTGCTAACCGAGGTTGTGCTCGCGGCTCGCGTGAGGAATCCACTCTAGACGAAGTGTATCTTCCAGGGCCCCCTGGCGGCAATCAATTGCGCATGATTGCGCCTCTCCACCATTGCAGGTGTTGTGGAAATGGGAGGTGGAAAATAGCGGAGGCGTTTGGCAGGGCAACTAGATGACAACGAGGCTGCTAAGTCGTAAAGTGAGTCAACAATGATCCACGGGTGCCAGTCTCGAGGGCAGAGTGATGATAAAGAGGGAGTGGATGTGAAATTACGGGCAAGCTAGGCAGCGGTCACAACCTTAAAAAAGGAAGGGCCAGGATTGGAAATGAGATTGTTTTTTGGCGGGGGACCAATCAAGGAAGCGCTGCCCCTGAAACGCCCGGCTCAGCCAAGGCCTGAGCGTCAGCTTCAATGTCCGTCGCTCCCGTCTCTCCAGCTTCCATCAACCTTCTAAATCTGCCCTCTCGATCTCTCGCCCCAGTCATTCACTCTCAGCAACACCAACTCGCGTCTGTAGTCGCCCTTCTTTTATCGACTACACGTCGCAGCCACTCTCTCGCCTACCGCACTTCCGCATATTTGGGTGCATACATACCCAATCCTACATTCCTTAAAAGTGAATACACTGTCGTCACACATTCCACCGATACCCCAAGTATATTTCGCTACTGCATCGCGCAGCACCCGTTCTTCTCCAATTTAATACCACTAAGATGAGGCGCCTTCATCATTCCCACCATCATGTTGAACGGCGCTTGGACTCGAATCCTGTCAATCTGGATCCGCAAGCCGTGAACGAGGAGGCAATGGCCTTGGAAAGGCGCGCTCCCCAGGTTGAAACCCAAGTGTCGGTTGTATTCGTCACAGCATCCAAGACTTTTGATGGACCCGTTGCTGGATATACAACAATACTTCCCTCTGGATTCGGCGTCAATGACGGCACTCTGTCAGCGTCTTCAGCACCACAGCCAACCTCTCAGCCGAACCAAAACACACCGGCACCAGCACCACAATCATCAACGGAGCCAAGGCATACGAGTCAGCAGAGTCAACAGTCAGAGGGGCTCTCCACGACACAATCTGCCACACAGTTATCATCCGCACAAGTATCATCCACACAACCACAGTCAACTTCTGGATCTACTTCAGGGAACACACGTGCATCAAACACCTTAATCTCGTCCTCTGCGCCTACTGTTACATCCGGATCACCGTCTGAGATAGGTTCTTACACCATCTCTCCAACAGAATCTTCATCGCTTCAAGCTACCACACCTGATAGTGGTGATACAGTCCCGGCTGCATCAGCATCTCCCTCCGAATCGTCAAGCAATTCTGGAGGATTGTCAGGAGGCGCCAAGGCTGGTTTGGCTATTGGTGTCATCCTTCTTATCGCTCTTATCGCGGGAGGTGCCTTCTTCCTCTATCGTTACAAGAAGCGACAGGATGAATCTCACGAGCAGCTCGAGGATAACGAAAAGACTGCTGCAACGCCTGCATTTGTCCCAGCGCGTGAGCCAAGCGTGAGGTCTACAAGGACACCGACAAATGCGCCACGACTTAGCCTTCGCCCTCTCACCCAATTCTCTCCGAACCTTGGTGCTGGAGACCAGGCTGTCGTTGGAAATAAGCTTGAGATGACCTCGAATCCCAACGGCGCATCCCAGCAGCCTAAGAGCATGTGGGAACGACCTGGTGAACGTAACGTCATTGGGGAGCCTTCCAATCCTTTTGGTGATCACGCTGCAAGTGTCGGGGGCGCCGCAGTTACCGGTGCTGCTGTAGCAGGTGCTGCTGTCGGCGCTGCCGCTGGAACCAAGACCAACGATCGACGTCGTTCAAGCGGTGTTGTTCCGAAGCCCCTCAGCATCAAGTCGAACAATTCTCAGACCAGCTTGGCTTCTTCTGGTGTGTCAAGCGCACATTCTAGTATGCTCGACTCTGCGAATATCTCAGAATTCCATCTCGGTACCGCTTCGACCGCTTCATCAGCTATTCCTGCTTCTGTAGCCACTTCTGCTGTTCCGTCTAGCCTAGCTGCACCATCCGGTCCTCCAAGCAATGTTCATCGTGTGCAAATGGAGTTCAAACCTTCTATGGAAGACGAGCTTGAGCTTCGTCCGGGTCAGATAGTAAGAATTTTGCACGAGTATGACGATGGCTGGGTAGGCATTGCTGCACCAAATAATTGGTTTTCTTACTAATCTCTAATTAGGCTCTTTGTATTCGAATGGACCGCTCTCAGCAAGGTGTTGCTCCACGCACATGTCTTTCCAAGCTTCCGCTCAAGCCTCGCCCCGTCGGTCCACAAGGTCAACAACCTGGCCCTCGTCCAACAAGTCCCTTGCCAATGCGTCCACCTGTTGGCCCTGCAAGCATGGTGCCTCGCCCACTGACACCCAATTCTGGTCGCAACTCTCCCATTGATCCTTTTGCCGATACTGCTACCCCACGCAGTGGCCGTGCCCGTTCAAAGTCCAACGCTTCCGCAGCTCAACCGCCATCTTACCTGGGCGTATCTTCGGGTGCTAATTCAGCCGGTCAGAGCCAGCAAAGTAGGCGGCGCTCAAAGAGCGTGACTGACCTGCAGCCCAAGGCCTATCAGGGTCCAATGTCCCCGCGCATTCCTTTTGGGCATGCAAGTAGCAGTTCTATGGGATCTGTTGGGTCTGTTCCCGCGAGGAAGCCCGTGCCAGGCCAGCCGAGATAGATGAGCGGGGCTTTGACCAGAGCTTTGATCAATCATCAGGAATGATAGAAATCAGTCGACTCAATGTCGCAGGTTGCTAGCTGGCCCATAAGAATCTATCTATTGTACGACTGGAATCGCTAGCGGGCTTGGAGAGATGGATCTAGTGGAACGAGTGCAACTATTCAACCTTTGCCTTTTTTATCATGGTGCGGACGGATTTTTACGACACTTACTCAGAATGTGCAGTACGGAACTTACCTCAGCACATGTCCTCTCCCCTTTTACCTTCTAAACTCTTGTTTCAATTCTACAGTAATTGCCTTTTTTCAATGCTGTGATGAGATCGGTCGGTCTGTGCTCTATCTGATGTGGATATGAGTTGACCTTCTACTGCGAAGGATGGAATATTTTCCTTTGCTCTATTAATCTCTGTTCAATCCTCTTTATTATACACTATACCCTTCTTGCCTGGACCTGCAAGACGCTGCTTTACTGCAACTAGCTTTGCTGATCTGGGGCCTCGCGGCAAAGACTGAAAATTATCTTGAAGTCATTTGATCTTTTCCTTTTTCAGTTTTCTTGTAGGTAGTTTAAATTAGATAAATACCCTGTTATGAGATGTCATCGAGAAGAAAGTTTTCTGTCCATATTTTCAAAACTGTGTTCCATGTGCCGCCATACGATTATGTGCTTTTTTGTCCAAGCTTGAAGTATTCACAATCATCTATGTCTATCAACTGCACGATGTTAGGATGTTTATCAAACGTGAATGGAAATCTTTTCCAAGACGCCCCACTTTTCCAAATCCAATCGTTTCCTTGCATATTCCATAAATTCCAAATACACCAACTCTATCCCTGTTTCATACCCAAACCGTCCCTAATCTTTCCTTCCTCCTTGACTATCCGAAATGGCAGCCCTGTGCTCACACCAAACAGCACAAACAGCGCCCACTTCCAGCGAAACGGATTCACCACAATCACAAACAAAAACCAATACAACAGTTCCCCATACGTAAAGAATTCAAACGCCCCACCTGGAGCTCTCGCCTTGATCCACCTTGTCAAATCAATCCACCACTTCATCCCCGCCTCCCTCGGCCTTGCCAACGGATCCACCAAGGCCATCAGCAAGAACCTCGTATAAATGCCAATATGATAATTCCCCACCGTCCCAATGGCCGACACATATGTGCAATTCGCCGCACACACCGACACCTCGGACGGCGGAAAGACCTGCAGATACCAGCTCGGCGGCGCATACGGCTGCTCAAAGCACTCATCCGGAAGGAACCCCAGACTCGGCCGCGTAAACTCCGTCGCTAGCACGCACAGCTCCCCAGGAACCAGTATCTCACGCCCCGGCCCACCCTTTGGCACCCCGGGCGAGCGATGATTAAACCTAATACCATCCTCCGCAAAGCCCAACACATCACCACGCAACCACTCCGCCTTACCCTCGCGAATCAGCGCCAACACATCATCATTCACCATCGGGGTATCCGTAAACAATCCCTTCCCTTCTTTTCCCTCCGGCGGCGCCAAATCCTTCAAATCGCGATAGAACAAGCTCCGCAGCAGCCGCTCAGGGATCCACGACAGCAGCGTCTCGCGCCCGAGCACGTTCATCGACAGCACGGCCTCGACCACGGGGTTCCGCGGGATGATCCACTTCTCGGAGCGCGCGAGGATGGTGGTGTGCTGCGCGCCCGCGTGCGCCGCGAACTCCAGCGCCTCGATCGCCGACGCGCCGCCGCCGATCACGAGCACCCGCTTCCCGGCCGCCGACACGCCGTCGAGGCGTGACGAGTGCAGGATCTGGCCGCTGAAGGTGGATTGTGAGGGGATGTGTGGGATGGATGGGTCGCCGCAGGTGCCGATGGCCGCGAGGATGCCGTCGAAGCGGCCGAGAGAGGGGTCGTTGTTGATGATCCAGCGGCTGGTGTTGGGGGAGGAGGAGGAGGGGTGTTCTTTGGAGACGGAGGTGACGCGGGTGTTGAATTTGGTTTTGGCGGGGAGGCCATACCGCTCCCAGAGCTGGGTTATTTGGCTGACGATTTGACGGCGGTCGGGGTAGCCTCGGGTCCATTTGACGGAGGGGTGGAAGCGGTACATGAGGCTGTGGATTTGGAGGCCGGAGGTGTTGTTGACTCTCTGGGGAGGAGGGAGGGTTAGATATGATAACGTTGAGAAAGATGGAAAAATGGGACCGGTTCTTACACTCCAAATGCCGCCTAAGGCGTCGCGATCACCTGCTTCGAAGATGGTACAATCGAAGCCATGGCCAATGATATGGGATGCGGCAGATACACCAGTTAATCCGGCCCCGATGACGGCGATTTTGGGGCGACTGAGTTCTGCGCTTGGAGGTGGAGGAGTTGGTGATAAAAGCTTGTCAATGAAGAATTGAATGATCTGGTAGAGAAATAGGATAGGGCTGTTGAGAAAATGTCGTATAACTTCGTCTATAGAGGGTGCCATGTTAATGATAAATCAATGGCGAGTGAATGGACGGGAGATAGAGAAGATTGAGGCAAAACACAATCAAGACGCATAAGGTGCAGCATGTGAAAGTGCGTCATTCTATCTTCATAGCTGGGTGGCCCAAGCTCCCAGCTGTGTCGCGTAGCTACCTTAACCTAGACGCGTCGAAGTGTCCAAATGTGTGGACAAAGGCAGAGCAAGTGATATCTGGAGAATGAGGCATACAAAGCGACGCACACGAACGAAACAGTTCTTTCTTCTTCACCATCAAACTATCCTCATGGCATCACCTCCAGATAAATTATCCGCGCCTGATCTTGAGCTACTATCAGAATGGCAAAGCGCAAGGGCGGCAAACGCGTGTCCGCCAATCAAAGCGATACCAGCTTCGTTAGTTCTGCTCCTCCTGCCGCAGATTCCGGCGCCAGTCGACCCTTAGACCTTGTTCCATTCTTAACCAATGTTTTAAACAAGGCTGCACCACCATCACTGGACAGGCAGACTGTTTCTGACATCTACTCACACGTTATTAGCCAAGTCGCCGCTGATCCTGACAATCCCACCCAAGACGATCTTGCCAATGCGCGTGTTCCCTTAGCCGAAGCCATCGCTGCAGCCAAGCAAGACGCGACTGATCCACCAGCAGCAGCTTCCCATCCAGATCAACCAGCTCAACCCGAGGAAAAAATCACTCTGGATGCCGTCGTTACGAAGCCTGCGCCTGATGCGCCTCCAATGGCCCTTACCCCAACTCTCGCCCAATTCCTCGCCGAGATTTCAACGATCCTACGCGACAAAGATGGCAACAAGCTCAAGGACTATTTGCTCATCGAGCCACCCTACTCTCCCATCTACCAGACCATGATTGATGAAATCACCAAAATTTATCCAAAAGACAACAGCAAGGCATTGGAATCTGACATTGAGACCGCATTGCCTGAAGTTCGTGACGCCGGTGATGGCACGTCCTGGGGCGCCTTCACTGCAGCCCTGGCCCAATACTTTACTTTCTTGCGTGATGTGGACATGAATGACTTGCTGCGTACATACTTTCACCTTTCTGTACTCGTCTCGTACGTTACATCTCGCGTACACTATTTGTTCAACAACACACTAATTGAAACAACAGAAAGACCAACACCGCTCTTACTCATCCATCCATGGGAATTGTGATCCTGCCTACCGTCATTGCCTTTTCAAAAATCCTCTCCCGTTTGTCTATTGGTCTTGAAAAACAATCGAGCGTTATGCGACCGCTCGTTCGCAAAGCGATGATGGAAGGCGGAACTAGGGAGTCTTTGCCAGAAAAAGCTACCAACATTATGCGACAGGCCTTTGTAACATGCCTAAACGATAGGACCGGAGGTATTAATGGCTTGAGGGAGGGCAAGCCAGAGGGCAAAAAAGTCGCCATTTACACCATCGCCAACCTATGCCTCAAAATCTTATTCGATTGCAAAAAAGTTCGCAACGCAGAAACATTCTTCAACAACATCTACGCCTCAGCTCCTCCTCTTGAAGCCTACCCGGCTGCTGAACGTGTCACTTATCTCTATTACTTGGGCCGTTTCCACTTCATCTTCGGACACTACTATCGTGCTGTTCTTGCACTTGACGCCGCCTATGCCCAGTGTCTGCCTAGTGCCTTCAAGCAGCGCCGCATCATCCTCATCTACTTGGTCACTTCGAGTATCATCCTTGGCCGCTTCCCTTCCAACGCGCTCTATCAACGTCCTGAAGCTAAAGGTCTTGCTGAGAAATTCCAGCCAATCTGCCAAGCGATTGCAAAGGGAGATCTTGCTACATTCAAACAATTGACCAGCGTCACTCGCCCCGACGCTGAATGGTTTCTCAAATACCGCATTCTCTTGCAGCTTGGTAGTCGCTGTACTGTGCTCGTCTGGAGGTCCCTATGCCGCAAAGTCTTCCTCTTGACCGGTGACGTTGGCGACATGACTTCACGCAAGGCATCCACATTGAACCTCAAGGATGTCCTCATTGCATTTCGCTACATGGAAAGCCGTGCCCTATCAGCTGGAAAAGAGGTCTACGTTGATCCTGATTTCAAGGGTGTGGTGGACCCCAAGGACGGTGAACCACGCCTTCCCGAAATGCTGGAAATCGAAAGCATCATGTCCTCACTCATCGTTCAAGGATTTCTGGGGGGCTTCATAAGCCACAAACAGCTAAAATTCGCGATCCAAGGCGCGAAGCGTAAGGGACCATTGGTGGCAGGATTTCCGAACGTCTGGGAGATAATCAAGTCCAAGAACGACAATGAAGTTCCTGGCTGGAAAGTTGTGGGGGGCCTCGGGGGGGCGGAGTCTGGCTGAGGGATTCCCGGGAATGACATTGGGAGGTTTACTTATTCTCAGATCAGGTAGTGAAATGCAAGAAGAAATCACTTTGCCATCGAATGCTACTAGAGTCATGGGGGTTGCCTCGTACAATTATTGGTCATCCCAAGTAATGATTGGTGATGCAAGATGAAAGCTGAATCATGCAATTTTGTGCCGGTTAGATCTACTAGAAATTCATGCGATGATCTATTTAAGGAATGCTCACCGACCTTTGATCCGATCGATTTGCGTATCGAAATCCACATTTTCGATTGTCGACGTCATTGCATTCTCCAGTGCCCCTCATTAATCTTCCACTGATCTGATCGTCTTCTTTTCGATCCAAGATTATACCAATTTTCATTTTCTGAATTCTAAACTGTAAGTGCTCCTTAGACATACCCCAGTCTTTTGATCGTACTTTACATGTTATGACTGCCCCTGTGCTTCTACGACGACATCTCCTACGTTCTCGTCTACCCCACATTAGGCCACCACTTACGTCTTACAGCACATTTAAAGTCTCTTCACTACGTCGAACGACTTTATATTTTCACACAAGCCACAATCTCAATACAAGACCCGACAGGATGTCATTCAGCAACACAGATACCGGCGATAAGCCAGCGGACCCATATCTCCAAAAGAACCTCCAAGACCCTCCTCTCTCAGAAAAGGTGGAGGATCTCGTGAAATTCGTCGAGAAATCCAAATTCTGCATGATGACAACAAGAATAGCATCTAGCGGACTGCTCGTCTCGCGCTGCATGGCCCTCGCCGCCAAGGTAACGTCTTCTCTCTCCCTTACCACTCCCTCTTGTCCTATCATTTTCCAGTGCTCCAAGCTTACGCTTAAATAGGAAGGAAACGGCATTGATCTCCTCTTCCACGCCAACTCCGAATCTGGCAAGACTGACGACCTCGAATCCGACCCGGACATCAATCTCGCTTTTCTCAACCCCTCTGGCGAATGGGCGTCCATCTCCGGGCGTGCTAGCTTAATCACCGACCGCTCTGTTGTCCAAAAATACTACTCTCCCGCGCTAAAAGCGTGGATTGGTGATTTGGGGGATGGAAAACACGATGGTGGGCCTGAGGACCCAAGGATTTTGGTTATCAAGGTCAATGCGAAGACGGCGCAGTATGCGATCAGTGACCGGACGACGGTGGGCGGGTTTGTGGAGTTTGCAAAAGGTGTGGCCACGGGAGAGGCGCCGAAGGTGAATAAGTTGAGGCATATTGGTGAGGAGGAGTTGAAGGAGTGGAGAGAGTCTGGGGGAAAATAGAGGAATTCTCGACGAGAAATGTTAAGGAAGGAACATGAAGAATGAGATTGGGATGGCAATTGGTGGGCAAGGATATCTCAACTTGATGCATTACTCCATGGAGAAGGGTCATACTTTTTTCGAGAAGCACTAGTCCTCAAATGCAAACACTGCTCTATGTAGCTAAGGCCTCTGTCTATTTCGTCTTCTTCTCCTGTTGCTCCTCCTCCCTTGTATCCTCCTTTGCTGGCTTCAACATCCGATAACACTCCATCACAAATTGTCTCTCCAACAATAACCTACAACATCCAAAATTAGCGTCATATCCCAAACTCGCACAACGCGAAACACTTACAACAACCCCACATGCACCACTCCAATCCCCCCTGACCTCCCAACTTCCCCCCAAACCCCCAATCTCCCCCCCCACCCCTCCGTCCCACTCACCACCACCCAAACCCCCACACTCACCCCGAGACTCCCCCACCCCGGCAACGCTCTCCTCCACCCGCCCACCACCCCCCTCTCCGCAAACCAAGCCCTCGCAAACCCGACCCCCCACACGATCCTTCCCCCCAAATTCACCACATTCGCCACCACCAACGCGACCCCACCCCACCCCCGCCCCAGCAGCAGCCACGCAGCCGTCGCAAACCCGACAAAGCTGGCGCCCATGGCGACGCTCTGGCGCGCGAGGTCGCGCGAGTCGGCCACCGCCGCGACGAACGCCTCGACGACGCCGTTGACCGCCAGCACGGGGATGTAGCGGACGTACGCGGCGAGCACCGCGGGCGCCGCCGTCGCGGTCCAGCGCGCGCCGAGCAGGAGCGGGGTCACGCGCGGGATGAGCGGGGGTGCGAGGAGCAGGAGGGGCAGCGAGAAGAGGGTGTAGGTGTGCAGGAGGAGGAGGAGGGTGTGGTGGGCTTGGTGGAGGGAGGCCGTGGGGGAAGAGGGGGTTTTGGAAGAGGGTGGGGGCGCGCACAGTCTGGCGAAGAGAGTCCGGCTGCTTTCTTCGATGGGCTGGAAGAGCATGCGCGCGATGAGGCCGCCGTAGTTGGCGGCGAGGGCGTAGGCGCCTTGGTCGGCGAGCGTGGCGAGCGTGGTGAGCAGGAGGGAGTCGCCTTGGGTGAGGAGGTATTTGAGTGTGGATTGGAGGAGGAGGCTGAAGGTGAGGTTGGTGAGGGGGCGAGAGAAGTAGGAGAAGATGTATTGGTTTGATTTGCTGCTTAGGTTGGGTTTTAGTAAAAGAGCGGAGTGGTTGAATTTGTATCTGAGTTTTGACGCACTTGTTTTGCATCCTCTTTGGTAATAACGAGAAGCCTTCTTTGAGTCCAGTAGGCTGAAGGAGGTATAGATAGCTTGCAAGTAGTCCCATAGCGAATGCGAATTGGCCGTTGGCAAAAGGCATTACGCCCACGTCAAGATTGGATCGATGGGCCAGGATGACAGAACCACAAGTAACGGCCGTCCGCGCAAGAGCAGCAAAACCTTCTGCGGAAGCTCTAACTTTGAATAGCATTTTTTGAGAGGCAGCGGCGAATCCTGGTTCTGAGAGAAGTTCAATTACTGTGGCCACTGCGTATATTTTAATGGCATTCGGAAAGTTTGCAATATTTGGTAGATCAGACCGAAGATATAGAGATGCGAGCACAATTGCTAGTGGACTTCCCAGTAAGACTGCCAGGTAAGCCAGGTTAACCACTGCTTGAATGCCATCTTGCTGTCGTTGTAGTGCGACACGAAGACTTTCCCGCGCGAAATAAAGCACAGTGATTGAGTAGAGTTCAAGCTGAACAGCTGCGCCAAGTATCTCAGGCGAGAGATAGCGCAGAATGAATTGATTGACTCCAAAGGTAAGGGCTCTTGAACCAATCTGAAGAAGAATGAGGAATGTTGCGCCTCTCGCTGACGCAGAAAGGACAGAACTAGACATTTCTAAAGCTGTACATTGGGAAGATTGTCTTGAGAGTATTCACGGCCTCGAAGTTCTTTATGCTAGTATCAAAACATCCTAGGTGTTTGGAATGATGCAGCCGGAGAGAAAGATGCCATGGTACGATCTCGTCAAGTGCATCTCGACATGGTGCCTTCAGAGTCATCATGATTGGCCACGCCACCTACCTTTTCTATTTTCTTGGATTGTTCAGAATTTTTATCCGTGCCAATTGTGCTTTTGTTCCTACGATCGCTTTATGTACGTGTTTTGGTCTAAATCAAGGTATTGGTTTAATGGAAATCTTTGCTCGAAGGACGAAATTGACCTTCGTGTCTATTGTGGGCAAACAAAATTCATTTAGGTATTGTGTGACTGTATAGCTAATCAAATTCTCTGCGCCCATCCATCCATAACTATTCACAGAGTATCAGGTTCGTTAGGCTTTCTAGAAAACATCGGGAAACATTTCGACCTTGAACCAAGGACCCGGTTTCGAAAACTAAACTTCGTATTGGACCATACGTCCAGACCTTGGTCTCTTCTTAATCCGTCCCCGCATTCGCTAAACCAAAAGTTGGCCGCTGAGTAATTGATCGTGCCCTTTGGCTCATACTGACATCTGTAAGAAGATCTGAATTACTAGGTTCCAGGGTCTGCCCGCAACAATTATGTCTCTCACCGAAAGCACCGAGACCTCGTTTGTTATTCCAATGGGCGTTCTCCACGGTGAATCATCTGTCTTTAGGAGCTCTGATACACCCCGGAGGTATTCCTGGTAAATGGCGCAAGATTAATTTTTACCACTTGGTTTGGTCTGTAATACCAAAAAACTTTTATGAGTCTTTATTAAAAACATCAAGACAAGTTGTGACAGTCGAACTTCATCAGCGTTAAGTTTATGCTCGGTCGAAGCCAGAATTGCGGGCTGGAACAATGCACCCATTTTTTCTGTCGTCATTTTGTTGATTTCGGACTTGCTAGCGAAGACAGCTAGCAAATCTAGTAGGTAAAGAAATAAAAGCCGATTGAGTGGTAGTAGCTCGGTTACTAGTTTCACATAAATCGGCGTCAACTCGATAGTAAGCTGGCGGAAAGCTTTACCTCGGGAAGCTTTACCTATCCAATGTATCTCCGACGCAGCTGGTCTCGGATTCTCGACTGGTTCCTTTACGATGCTCTCAAGATTGCAACGTCTCAAAGGCTCTCGGAAGCGCTCGTAGAAATTATATGGGATCACCGGCTCTGGAAACATTGAGAGATATCTAAGTAGTACATTTGCAGCATCTTGAACAGTATAACCGGTCTAGTCAAGTCCCTTGCCATAGCGGTCGGCACTATCGAACTTATTTTGTAGCTCTTTAACGCGAATAGGAGAACCACTTTGCTCGAAAATATACTCGATTGTGGTGGCTAGGAAATGGATGTCAGTGGGGATGAAGAGTAGCAGGACCAAGGAACACACCGTTTTCTTTCAGAAAAACACCGCACTTTGCAACAATAATGGGAACATAGCCGTATATGATACTATTGCGATGTACATCATACAACGAAATTGCAACATTAGCAAATCGAATGCTGATTGCAAGTGGCACTCCAAAAATACGTGGCGGCTTAGGAGCAGTGTGTGGTTTGGCTTCCCTTGGTAATCTTTTGCATTGCTTCAACCACGTTTTGAGTTCTGTTCCTCGCTGTGCTGGAGGTTTGAGATGCGAGAACATGCCACCTGCCGTGTTGAGTTTTACATCATTCGCATAGGATTTGACGATAGGGTTGAAGTTGTAGCAATGGGCATTAGTGATTTCAGTAGCATATACGGGAATAGCGATGACGGCGATGTTTGATATTTCGCCTAGTGTTGTGGATGAGCATATGGAAAACGCCAGACTGCTACGTACATCGCTGATAAGGAAAGACTGCGAGTGGTTTCCTGAAGTATGACGGTAAACACGTGATCTGTGGAGTATCTCTTCAAAATTTGAGGCACGAGGCTGCCTATTATCTCCAGTGCCCGGCGAGGCCTCGCTAAAAGTAGGTGATTCTTGACCGCATTCCTGGAGCGAGGGAGTTTGCGATGCCCCGTTCTTTGTGTTTGCGTGGTCGGATTCTGTCGAGCGTCTGTCGGCGCCAAGACTGGCTGCTGGGTCTGACACAGCATACAACTCGTCGTCAAGCTGTGAACTGACCACGTCAGCCTCTGAGATAATGTTAGATGTCATTCCTCCTGCAGCACCGGCACTCAATCCAATGTCAGGCTTATTCAGAGCTGCGATTTCGATGTTGCGCAATCGCAAGGAAAGATCTTGATTTGTTCTAAGGACTTGGTTGACAGTATCACAGAGGCGATCCATGTTCGTTTCGGCTTCATTCATCTTGTTACTAAATGGAGTTACCAAACAAGCTCGTAAGGTTTCTTGCTCCTGTTTCGAGTGCAAACCACTGTAAGATGTTTAGCATAAGGCTGAAAGTGATTTTATGGTTCACAAGCCGCTGAATCAATGCTTCAATTTGATCTTTCTTGAGTAACCACTTTGCCCGATCTATAGCTCGCATTCCAGAATCGGCATTCAGTTTCTTCAAGATCGCTGAGAGGTCAGAATACGTTTGTACGCATATAGTAGTTGTTGCTGCTATGTGCTCGACCGTCATCATCTGTCGTCGCACAAGTGGAGCATGTGCTCTATCCTCAATATAAAGTTGGAGCTGTTCCAATATCAGAGCATTGCTGTTAACCTCTTGAACAGCTGCATGGGCTGCTGTGGACGCTTCTGCTACTGAATTTGAGACCTTCCAGAGCAGCTCAATAATTTCCTTTCCAGCACTTAGCAAGCATGCCACGGAGGCTCCAACTGAGAGTGGGTCACCCATACTTGGGCTAATAATAATCAAGCAATAGCGGTGCTAGCTTTGTGGCTCTGTGAGGCCTGGGTGGATATTTTGCAGTCATTCCACAATTTTCTCATGGATCCAGAACTTTATCTGGCTAAAAGGATACCGCGTTAAGAAAGGCTGTCGAATGGATTGCAGAAAACAATAGCTGAGAAGGCTGACTGGCCGGTAAGTTTCGACAGTTTCTTACTTGCACTTCCACAGTTCTTGCAAACACATAGGGCAAGCCGTGTTTGCCAGAAGTCAACCTTCGACCTGGCACAACCTTGAATAATAGGTGCTATAGTTAGTTTTGTAACTTATCTCGGGGCTTTGCTTTGATCAACCTCGTAAGAGAACTTATTCAAAGCCCGCCTGTCCACAGTTTGCCATAGTTTGGCATAGTTTGGCCGTCAGTAAATAGTAGCGGAAACCCAACTCTCAGTCTCCGGATTTACACTGACTGTAGGTAGAAGAGAGAAATGACAAAAGAGTTCTTGCTGAGCCTAGTACATTCCAGTTTTGGAGGTTGGCGAGAAAGTTGTGTCGACTTATGTCAGCATCAGCTTGGTCGCTTACTAATAATTAACAAGGATAAGGTACCTGTCGGCCTTACTTTATTCTTGTCCAATCAAGTAAAGTACAAGGCTTGAAACTTAAAACCATATTTGACTATTTAGTCAACTTTCTTACCTACCTAGTTTTCACGTCAAAAGCTAAGTCTATGAACCATGGGAAGCATGCACACTGCCCCGCGTGAGCATACGATGCCTCCGGCCATCAACGTATCTATATCGTGTTCTAAACCATCTTTCGAGCTCGGAGCTGATGACAATTTTGATTTAAAACTTCGAGCAACTTTAACTGCTGATAGTCCAATCACTTTGTTTACTGATGGAACAATATTCTCGCAACAAGGAGCAATGATTCACGGAGGCTTCACATTTATTAACATTGATACTGGTAAACATGCCAGCAGATGGATTGTTTGCATTAATCGAAGTAAGTAACAATATTTAACATCAACAAGATTTCATAAAGATATAGCTAAATATTTTATAGAGACATCTAGAGCTTTGTATGTTAGCGCTTCTGTCTCATCTCGTACTTGACTCTACATCCGAACGAACCTATTACTCTCTGCTACTCTCTACTGCCCGCGCATTTCAATTCATGCTTCAAATCCGATGACCCAAACTACTATCCACAAATTGCTGGCTTGCAATCTGGATGCACATATCGCGTTGGTGTCAGTGAGCAGAAGATTTGGTGGAAATATGGTAAGAAGAATGAAGTCTTGAAAGAAGCCTTGAAAGAAGCTAGAGCGACAAGAGCGACGGGAGCTGTCATACAGGAAGATCCGATTAACTTGAATATTTCGGAAGAGGCGAGATTTTGTTACATTGATACCAGAGGGTCTTAGGATGCCACTTTATCTCATGTTCGATAGCCTCGCATTTACTATGCATGTCATATCCTAACGTGTACTAGTAAAGGCTGTCTCGCAAGAAATTTGCTCTACGAACTATTGTAATAATTGTTCAATGTCCTGGAAAGGCTCTGTCAGATTGCCTTGCATGGACCTCGTATCAGTGTCAGTCAGCAAGGACACAAGATCGGGATCAAAAAGCCGCTATAAAACATGGGTCTGCAGACTTCGAGGCGGGATTTCTGTAAGTATTGTTACTTTTGCGACACCTTCATGGTCAAGAGAGACGAAACGTTGAACAAAGCTTCCCTTTGACGGAGCATTTGCACACTGCAGATCTATAAGCTCAAGAGTTTCAAGAGTATCGACTACAAGACGCCCAAGTTGCTTACAGTGGGTTGGGACGCCAATCGTGTGAGTAGATACGAGAGGCTTCAGCTCGCCAACGCACAACTCGGCAAGCCTTGTCTACGAATCAAGGCCATTTTCTTGATGGCGTACGAATTCTACTTGGGTAACGCGCGTAAGAAAGGCCGGTCCCATATTCGTCTACGGGTCGAAAACAGTTGGTTTGGCGTCGTTCCGATGTGTTTTGCTCTGTGAATGCAGACACATCTGCAGTGGTCTTGAAACTGTTCCAATTCAGAAGTGCTGGGGGTTGCCCTTAATCAACTGGTTCCTCCAAAAGTCGCCTTTCGAAGGTCGTACAATTCGCCTGTATAGAGTTTGCAAGCTACATTGCTGTTTGCTCGCATCGCTTTCCCAGTACTACCATGCCTTAAAGAGACTTTCCTTGAGGCACTAGTTGCCGAAGCACATCTGTTGAAGCCGAGCACGAGAGCGACGTGACTCCAACGCTCCATGCCAATAGCGCGGAAGAAAACATATTCCTCTGGTGGACCGTGACCAATCCAAGTGAGGAGAGGGCGTTTGCATATATTCGCGTTGACACGGTTCAGGAGTCGAAGCAGACCCGCTTGGAACATACACAAGGATCTAGCGTGAGTGGGCCTAGAATAATCGAGCCATCAGCTGTCCTGCATCTTAATCGATGAATGGAGGGGTAACCTCACGGGGTTATTTGCTAATCAGAGCAGTAGCAAGTCAAAACTCAATGCGTTAACGGAACAAGGCTGCACAGAGACTGATCCGTTGACCGGAAACTCGCTCTTCCCCGCATTCCCGCATCACATTCGAGCATCTTCCGGTTTTGAGAATTGAGGCAAGTCAGCTCAGTGTAATATTGCTGATTCGATTATTCCATCTATGGACAATCATCTTCCTCTTCCAGAAGGTCTTCCTACCATAAGTCTTCCTAAAATTTCTTTGGCCAAGCTTTTGGAAGATGATGAAAGCGAAGCAAAAACCGTCTTTGATATCTGCTGTCGAACAGGTTTCTTCTACCTCGATTTGATGGACCATCCCAAGGGTAGAGAATTATGGGAAAGTGCTTGTTATGTACGTCAGATTGGCCAACATGTCATGTCAACTCTCCCGACGCACGAAAAGAATAAGTTTCTCAAGAGATTTGGAACTCTTGATAGAGGGTAGGTGTCGAAAACCCAGAACTTGGCACCAACAATGTTGAACATCGCCACGCCAATGGACCGCAGCTGCTCGCTCGGCGAACCCAGCAAATAGTTTCCCTCTCGACCATCAGTGACAAGGGTCAGCTAATAACTGTTGTTTTAGTTATTCATCATACACTGGGGAAGACGATGCACAAACAACGTTTTACGAAACCATCAACGTAAGCATATCCTTCCAAAATTCGTGTTGAATTCATATGGCTCAATATTGGTTCTGGATTCAGATTCCGCAGGATGAGCTATTCGCAAAACAACCAACGGCTTGGAAACTACCAACATGGTTGGAACAGTACGAGTCAAACTTTATAAAGATTATGCGAGAGGGCAATTTAATTGCCAATATCATCTTTAGAAACTTAGAGAGACAATTGCAGCTCGCTCCTGACATTTTGACGTCTTGTCACCGTCCAACTGACGCATCTCACAGCTTTCTTCGGGTCCTTCGATATCCAGGATTGAAAGATGGTCAACCTCCATTTACAAAGCCGCGCGTTTTGCCACATAGGGACAGCGTCAGCATTGCAATATTATTCGCTTGGATTTGTGGCTTGCAGATGCCAGAGGAGTATCCAAAAATGATCGCTCCCGGTACAGAGGCCGAGGAAAGTTGGCGTTGGATAGAGCCCGTATATGGCCATGCTGTCGTGAATCTCGGAGATGCGATGGCGATTTTTACAAATGGCAGATTGGCGTCTGGGAAGCATCGTGTGGCATATGCGGTTGGTGACCAGGCCAAGCTCGATAGGATTTCTGTTCTTGTTGCTGCGCGGCCCGCTGATAGCACTCCAATGAAGGCGTTCGAGAGCCCAATGATCCCGCCAACTACCCTTCACGAAAAGGATAAGAAGGTTGAGACTGCTGTAGAATGGGGTGACAATAAGGTGAAGAAGTTCATTGAGAGAATGAATTGGAAAGAGACTAAGTGAGGAGAGATGAAATTGCTTCGCAAACGCGAACCCTGTTTGTTGGACCGAGTCAGCATCATCCATAGACCTGCCAGGACAGAATACTGGCACATCCCTACCACAACTCGTGCTGTTGCTACGCGTACCTCTCACCTACTAGCTACCTGCTTCCACGTCTCAATCTATCTCACTTAGGTCTGATAGCCCGGAATGCAACAGAGACGAATGTAGCAAAGCGGGCACCACAGCGAAAGACACAACTGCGATATTCCGTTCTTCCGGAACAAGTTATATTGGCATCTCAACTTCTTGGAATATTTCGTATTACGCATTTAACTGTTTGAATTTGCCAGTAATATCTACCACATTTCAAACGAAGACTCCGTGGGTACACTGCTTCTACGTTTGCATTGTTTTACCAAATTTCCGAGCGCGTGTTCGGTTGGGGAACTCCTCAATATAGCTCATCTCTGATTCATTCTTGTCCAGTCACTTGCCGGAATAGCACAGGATTTTGAGTAAAGAGCTTCATCACGATCGTTGTTTTTTAGCAGCACAAATCACTGAACAAGTCCATGAGCTGGGGTATCTCAACTCAGCACTAATCTCCTGCTACTGACTAGGCCAAATGACATTCAACAATGCTCAACGGTCCACGACATTCCCAAATTTTGGTAACTGCCAGACCAGCCGCGTTGACTATTCGCCGAATCTCGATCGGCGTCCTTTCTTTACCATTCACCATCATCATCATACTCAAGTCCATCATGTGAGCATACCCCATTGCCTGCCCAAAGTTCTCCAGGAGCGGCTCGGGTGCGGACTTGATTTCATCGCAACCTAGAGTTGTATTGACTACCATATCTGCGATTAGGACGCGAGATTCGGGGCTCATCGACTCCGCAATGCGGGACAGAATGAGGGTTGCTTCGTGATCGGGCCAGTCATGTCTAACACAGCACATTAGCTACACGCCACCCGAAGGTTGAATTTTATAGGGTGGACTTGATTGCTTACAGAATATACCGTAACCAATACACCTCAGCACCGAGGACAGGATTCTTTTCGAAGAAGTTGTGGGCTTTTAATCGGACCTTGCCTGTAGCGACCGCCGAGGGATGTCTCGCATCCCACTCCGAACGTGCTTGTCGAATCATCGGCTCTCTATCTTGAACGACGAGCTGGAGCTCCGGGTAGACGTTGTGAAGCTGCATACAAAACGAACCTGCAAAGGAACCCTGAGTGAAAGATGATCATAGATAAAAGAAATCCGACATGAGACTTACCAATTCCGCCGCCGACATCTACGACAGTTCCACTTCCCAGGCAATTCCAGGGAAAGTCGTACATATAATACTCTTCAGTGCCCCTACCAAGCCCAGCCATGGCATTGTTAAAGAGGGCTACCTCGGGACGAGGAATCATCTTCACGGCAGTGCTCGACGTCGAATCCGGCACTTGCGATGGGTTGTGTGCAGCATCATCCCTTGGATGCTTGCGTGCAAGGACGGGCCGCCAGTCCGTGTCGGACGCGGGAACCATCTGGTGCATCCAGTCGAAAAGGGAAAGGCTTGTACCAACGGCTTGCTGAAAAGCAGTCTTGGTAGGGTCGTAGCTATGCCCGAGCGCATCATTCGACAAGACGGGAGGAAGGAAATCGCTGGCTGTGTAATGCGACCTCTGGCGGATGTCAAGATCACGTAGCAACGTCTTCTTGAATCAAGGACAAGACTCACTTCATCATAATGTGTGATCTGAACGCGGTATCGCCGGCGAGAACTCGTGAGATGTGGTTGTTTGCAAAGCGACCTTCCTCGACTTCCTGGAACACGTGATGCGATGTCAAGCTTCGCAGAATGCGGCCTTTGCGTGCTTTTGGTGAGAAGCAATTCTCCTTACAGAGTCGTGGAGAGACACTTACTTAGCTTCTCCTCCTCGAGTCCAATCGCGCCTGCAAGTTCCTTGACGGGGAGGCCATTATCTCCAGCTCGGGAGAGTATTTCGGCAATGTCATGCTCTGCGGCGATGTGCAAAGCTCGGGCAATGGTATATGATGTTGACAAGGAAAGAAGACGCACGTGTGGCTCTAAGATTAGGCTCTCTAGTGAGCCAAATGCCGCAAGCACAACTTTTGCGGCATCATGTTCGGCGCGAGAGGTCTTCAAGCTAGTGCCCTCAACATTCGCATCGAGAGATTCTTCATTTAATCGGGTTTCCCATTCGGGTACCAGTTTCTCCATGGCTGTGGAAAGCAAGGTGAAAATCTCACGAACCAGCTTCACCGGCTTTACAGAGTCTGAAGCCGACATTTTGCTGTTGACCGTTGAAGTGAGAGGAATAGTTGCTATGTAACCACTGTCTCGTCTAAGAATGCATGCGTTCTATAGCTAATAATCTTGGTAGGATTCAAGTGAGCTGGATTGAGATGATTCAAGGGATCAGCATTGATCCGCCATATTTCGGAATAACAATTAGCAGGTTGCCCGTATCGACTAATGACATGAGCACGAAGAGAAGGCGAAAAGTTTTTTTGTACTGGATCAAATCTACAGATGCCAATCTTGATAATTGGGGTATGCTTACTTTACGAAGGGGCCGAACTTTTTGCAACTTACGTCTTCAGGAAAGGTATACCTCGTTATTGGTTTCCGTATTTGGCTAGGCTTCTTTGTTAGGTTGATCTACTAACAAATGGAAACACAGTATACTAATCACCGCGAATCCTGTCAAGACCGACCCACTCGTATTTCTTATGTGTGCCTCTAGCCTCTTCTAGAACCCGATCTAGAGAATTGAGACAAGTCTTTCATCGGGGTATGTTTCTCATTGAGGCAAGGCTTTCCTCGAGGCAAGTCTTTCCAACGGCAAATTTTACTGCATATCTTTCAAAAACGTTAATACACTCCGCGAATCACTATGTTCACAAAACATACTGGGCGCCGTTAGTCATAAATGTGTGAATCACATACGCAAGTAAGAGGCTCAAACCTTGTAAGCTGATTCGAAACACAGTAATGGATGCTGTTATGGCTTCTGGGATTCTTCGGCACGACCTTAAAAAAATGTTGGGATGGACCACATGGCTATCCGGGACTTGTCGCAGGTTCTCGAGCGAGCTCCCAGACCTACCGCCTTATGAATACCGTATTCATCTCCCCAGCGAGTTTGCTCCTTGCATGCTCTCAAGCAGTCTGGCCTCCGAGTGCATCTGAGTGGATTATCAGCTTTTGTTTGAAGAGTATCGACTTCCAGTCAAAAGGGAAGATCATATTGTTTGGCGTGAGAGCAACCAGTTCACCCAAATCTAATTTCGGATCGTACCAAATTCGACCAACGACCTCAGTCCCCAACACTGAGCCTGACTGCCGTTTCTTATGAAGCGTGTCATTATTATTGGCGCTGGTCCATGTGGATTGGTTGCTTTAAAGGAGATGCGTGAGAGTGGACATGAGGCGACATTGTTCGAACGTGGTGCAACGCTTGGCAGATTATTCGCGAGCGCCGCTGTATATCCGAATCTACATCTTACTATTTCCAACTGGGCCATGGGATTCTCGGATTTCCCTGATTCTGAGAGACAGTGTTATCCTTCAGGCCAAGAATATCTGAGTTATCTCCAACGCTATGCCCAGCACTTTAATCTGGATCGTGACATAATGTACAACTCCGAGGTCTGTAGTGCGACTTTGGGACACGATGGGCGATGGTCCCTGAGCATTCGACTCCTCAAGGAACAAACGACTTGGAGCTTGCAGGCCGACGCTATCGTCGTCGCAACTGGATCCAATCAGGTAGCACAGAAGATGCCACCATCACTAATTGGATTCGATGGGCAGGTTCTACACTCCACTCAGTTCAGCGAAGAATTTAAGCGCGATGTCGCGGAGAAGAAAATGCGCGTGCTCGTCGTGGGAGGTGGTGAGAGCGGCGCCGACATCGCAGCAGAGCTTGGAGAGCTGTCATCCAACGTAAGCGTCTGGCTACGACGTCCTATCTGCGTTGGTCCGCGATTTCTCAACAAGATGAATGAGATGCCGCAGGTTGTGGCGAACAAGAACCAGGACTTTCCAGCAAATGGATTTCTTGAGGCCGCCACAACAAATCGCATGAGTGCTAGCCAGAACGTCTATGCGTACGGTTTCTTTCGAAGGCTTCTATGGCATACCCCGATATTAAATCGGGCTCTGTCCCAAACGTGCCTCCGTAGCACCGCATCTGCCTTCATAATGAACGACCAGGCCACGTACGTAACCAAAAACCAGCGCATGTGCGAGGCACTCCATGAAAAGAAGATTGAAGCTTTTGTGTGCCCAACCGTTTCGGCTCATGGACGCACTTGTACGTTCCGGATATCTGACGGCACAGCCTACCAACGTGACTTCGATGCCATTGTGCTCTGTACCGGCTTTTATGCGGAGTTTCCATGGCTGCAAATCCCGAGATTCAATACCAATCCCCGATCTTGGTTTTTGCATTGCTTCCCCCCAGGTTTGGGCCATTGTCTCTCCTTCGTTGGCTATGCGCGGCCACATCAGGGTGGCATCCCTCCAATGGCTGAGATGCTGTCTCGCTACATTGCCCTGGTGCTGCGCGGAGAGAGGGATCTTCCCGCTGACTATGCAGCCCAAACGCGCCGCGACGCGGACGCCGAGTATGAATATTACCGCCTCAGTCCGAATCTGACGACTCTGGTAGACTATAACGCGTTCTTAGAGACCGTGGCACGACGCGTGGGCTGCGAGCCAAGACTGCCCAATTTTTATATCTTGCTCTTCAACTTGCACGTGTTGGCCGTTTTAATGTTGCTGCTCCAGTATCTTCGTCCCAAAATGGTTCCGTTTGGTTCTTTTTTTGCCTTGGCACTGTGGTTGATCACACTGGCAGGCTTCTTCATCATCGACAATGCTTTGCTCCTTAAGTGGTGGTTCTACCCTCACTGGCCTGTGTGGTACCGCCAGCGCGGTCCGGGCGCCGTTCCGGAGCTTCTTTCCACTGTCCTGCGACGAGCCAATTTTTGGAAAGCAACAAAAATAACTCGAGGTTTCATCCTGCTTGTTCTCTGGTCTGTACCGACCTATTACGTGCAACGCCTACTTTCCCTGGTCGTGTTTTTACCTCACACGATTCTGACAGCATTCGGTATACGCTTTCCAAAGGCTTGGGGGGGCCTACTGCGTCCGAAACTTTTCGCTCTGCACGGCACCGCTTGGCGAGTCTCCGATCTTCTGCACCCATGACACGGTCATCACTTGTGCAAATGATAAACCCGACACTTTGAAATTCCAAGAATGTTCAGTACATGCAAATTTCTAGCACGTACGAATGTAAAGTTTTGAGGAAAATGTTTCAAGTATTTTGGATGGATTCAGTGGTCAATTTTGTATATTGTTGTAGTAAACTGAAATTGATTGGATAGCTTATCATTGACTACTCACTGATTTTTTCAACGGGCTACTTAGCTAATCATTGACTTTTGGGTTCGATTAGCCATTCAACCAACTGATCATCTACTTGCTAATAAGAATGCTTAGTCAATTGTTCGGTCCACTACTCAGTTAGTGCTCGATTGGGTGTTTCGACCATCTGCTGAATCAACTGCTTCGTTACTTGCTGCTGATTTTGTTCTTGCTGAAACGATGCAAGGGCTGATTGATCCGCCGATCGCTAGATTCTTATCAAAGACAGTGACTGAGATGTCGTGACTGTCATGGCTATCCGCGTTGAAGCTCTGCCGGTCTTTCCCTTGTCAACCTCTCGGCTTTGGCAGAAGGTTCTGCCGAGGCCTGCACGTGCGTATGGATCGTTCCGGCAGTCATCCACGTGATATTGCGGGAGACGTGCACTCACCCGGCGATTTCTCCACAACTCAATTTTGTAATATACCAATCACCCAGGTACCCGCCTTTACAAAAGTCATCAACAGAACCCTGTCGTTTCAGGGCCTCCTTGGTTTCCCCGACCAAGCCGAGAACTATGTAGCCCTGGTATGTGCACATGTATTAGTCTATTTACCCGAGCCGACGCGTGACCACTGTTCAGGAGTAACATACCGGCAGAGATTTTGATGTAACCCTGATTCGAGAAAAGACATTATTTCCTCCAATCGCCGTCAATGTGTATATCTTGGAGAGAAAGATTTCCTTGGCAATGTTGTGGATAGGAGAAAGTTCTCCCTTAGCAGTTATTAATCCAAGCTTAGTTCAGCTTGTTGCGCATACAAAATAAGATATGGCGACATGAACCACGGAAGAATTAATGTTCTTAGAACGGCGATATAAGAGGACTGAACTTGCTTGCTCGTCGGAGAAAGCCGAGCAATCCCCAATTTGGAGGAGAAATAGGAACTGCAAAAGCAATCATTTTATTATTTGTCCATCATCTGTCTCCTCGTTCACAAGACATTCGTTCTTCCCAATTGATAATTTGTTGCCCATGATGAGACGATTTTTGACACTTTCGTACATTGTTTCCTCCCTTCCACTGTCCCTTTCGTTCCCTGCAACAAATTTTGCCAATCTCAATGTTCACGATCCAGCTGTGGTCCAGAATTCGGGTAAATATTATGCCTTCTCCACTGGGGGCCTTCTCAGTTACTGGAAAGCCGACTCACTGGATGGACCATGGGCCCTCCAAGGGACTGTCTTTTCCTCAGCACCCAACATCAACAATGCTGGCAACACTGATCTCTGGGCTCCGGACTTGCACCAGGTTAACGATGTATACTACCTTTACTACGCAGCCAGCACATTCGGATCTCAGACAAGTGTTATTGGGCTTGCTACTTCTCCCAACCTCGATGTTGGTTCCTGGACTGATCACGGTGCCGTCATTTCGAGTCCGGGATCACAGTCTCCATACACAATCACCAATGCCATTGACCCCAATCTGATCGTCACACCCAGTGGTAGTGCATATCTCAATTGGGGAAGTTTCTGGGATGACATTTGGCAAGTTCCATTGGAGTCAGGCCTAGCTACGCCAGGAGCTGCGTCCAGCGCGGTCCAGATCAGCGAGGATCCGTCAGGGCAGAGGCCTGAGGAGGGCAGCTACATTAGCTATCACGCTCCCTATTATTATCTCTGGGTCAGTCATGGGCAATGCTGTGATTTCAA
Source organism: Astrothelium macrocarpum (assembly GCA_021030915.1). Taxonomy (NCBI): domain Eukaryota; kingdom Fungi; phylum Ascomycota; class Dothideomycetes; order Trypetheliales; family Trypetheliaceae; genus Astrothelium; species Astrothelium macrocarpum. Next base: position 347,999 of record JAGEMR010000023.1, read on the forward strand.
TGCCAATGATCTGCCTGCAGCGGGTACTGAGTAAGTCTTGATTGTTCTCCTTTTTTATTGATTTCATTGCTATTCCCAATGGTTCTTTACATTCAACTGAAACATGGTGTAGGTACAAGATAATTGTGGGTCGTTCTACCAGCGTCAATGGACCGTTCGTCGATGAGAGCGGTGTAGATATGACCAAAGGTGGTGGCACGACTATCATGGGCTCATCAGGCAATGTCTATGCTCCAGGTGGACAGGGTGTGGTAACTGCAGCCGATGGTACTGATATCCTCTACTATCACTACCGTAAGCTCCACTCCTATAAACATTTACTAGATTACGTGTTGACTAATTTTGATAGTGGACAAATCTGTAAGTTTGAATGACGGAGATGCAAGACTTGGATATAATTACATTACATACTCCAACGGGTGGCCTGTCCTCAGCTAGCCCAAAGTTTTGAGAAATCTGCTCAGCTATTTCACTTTACTTTGAAAGAAAAACGCTTACGACACAAATGCCTGTTCACACCCTTCTTTCGACACCGCCAGCATCCTCATAATCTCATTATCGTCATTCATCTTCACATGCCCAAATGCATCTTGCTCATATTCGCCCCCAATTCTCGGATCCGGACCTCGCTCAAGAAACTATCGTATCACTCTCATCCTTTCTGATCGTTTGCAGGGCAAATAATCGGCGTGCCCCAATAGAACGGCCTTTCTATATCTAAATCTACACGAGTAATACCCAGCCCCTCCTTCTCGAGCAAATACCATAGCATGTCCTCTCTTGTCTTTCTCTCTAATTCCCTCTGCTCATCCTTTGTTTCATCACCCACTTTATCACTGCGATTGAGTGTAATCCTTCCATCGTATTGGTGGAATGCACCCACAGGAATCATGTTGTCCACGGCCTTATAGGGTACTCTCTCGCTAAATCATACCCTCGCCTGCCTGATTTACCTCCGCACCCATACAATCTCTATCGCTGTACAGCTTTTCACCAACTGTGCATGACACGGCTCGGTGTTGTAGCCCTTGTCGATGTTTACCATCACCACTGTCGACTGGTGCGCGCTAATCGATTGGTCATGCTACCACTCCTTAATTGCAAACCACACAGTTAGCCAATCGCCTCGATCCGCCGGACATATTTGATGTATCAACCACGTTCACATCCATGCCCCTTGTCAACGGCGTCTCGAATGCCGCCACGATGGGGTTGTGACCAGTTGCTGCGACCTTTAGATTCAAGAGCAACTTGTGCTCGATATCAATGAGACATACATTTTGAGAGGCAGAACCGCCCAGAGCAGTAAGGGTCAAAGCTTAGCAAAAGGATTCCGGGTAAGTTTCGGAAAATTTGACGCGGGCAAGACTGAGCATGGATTGCAGTTCAGATACGGGGGATGATCTCATTCCTGCAGAAGATATAGGGGGCGGATGGTGTGGTTCAGTGGAACAGGATGTGTTGAATGTTACTATTGCATAGATGGAGAGCTCAGGTATTTACTGATACCTCAAAGAGTATGCTGCTGGTATAGACAGTAGTGAGGTTGACTGAAGGTCTCTATTTCCCAAAAACGAGCATCATGAGATATTTGTGTGATCGAGACAGAGAGTGTGTGAAACAAGCGATGCACAGAGACTTAAAGATGCGGAGAGCACAACTTTCGCGACAAATCGTGACTAGAATTTGGGGATACGCACGTTTTTCCACCTTTAGATATTTCTCAAGGTGCAATAGAGCAGTTAGCGGCAAAGGATACGATTATGGATGATGGCACATTAATACAAGACTCATGCATTTGAGGAACAAGAGATGTTCTGGCGCGAAGTAGAGCTTTCAGAACAAAGATGTACCTGCCTACGTATTTGTGTATCCTGTAGAGAAACTCGGCTGCAGGATCTCAGGAGGGAGAGCCTACCTCAAGCCTAAATTACTAGTCTCTTATAATTTATCCATTTGAGAATAGCAGAGGTCGAGCAGCCCAAGTAGGACAAGAATATATCTGAGCGATTGCCATGCGCCGAAATTGAGCCAATGGACTGAATTTCTTGATCAGGCTTAGTATAGCTTTAAGCGAGAACCAAGGGTGGTGGCTGCGCTACTCGGTGAGTCATGCGAGATGTAATATTGGAGAATTAAGAGAAACACGTTTTGGCCCAAAACCAAAAAAAATCAATTGTGAATAACCGCGTGCCGGCTGAAGCAACAACTCGCAAGCTTCTCGGACAGATTGGACTAAAACGAGTAGCGTGCTCCTTAACCCCACAGCCGGAAATCCACCGAATGAACTAATTGCCATTAGACTCAGACAACATGTCCACGGTTTCAACAAAGCATCCAGAAACGCCAGAAATCTCGATCATTAAGACGGAAAGATTAATTCTACGCCGTCTTTGTTCCAGCGATGCCGAATACATACTACGTATCTTGTCGAATCCAGAGTCGAGCGATTGGCTGTAAGCTACTGCTACCATGCTGCAAAATGTTCATCCCTGCTTATGGTCGTGCTAGGGGCCCTGGATTTCTTCTAACGACATTGCAAGAAGCACAAGAGTACATAGACGAGAGGCTAGCTCGGCCAGACTACATATCGTTCCTTGCTGAGCTACTTCCAACAAAAGATCACGGAGCGACTCATCGCCAAGAAGATGGCACACCAATGTTCCGTGAAGTCATTGGAATGGTAGGTAGTACCAGGATAGCTAGCATTGGGTACATCTTCCATCCAAAATACGGAGGCAAAGGATACGCGACAGAAGCGTTGAAGGCTTACATGGAATCATACTGGAATCGCGTGCCCCCAGTTTCGTCTGGAAAATCTGGTAGCTTTGACTGCGTACGTGCGGAGACTGATGTTGAAAATCTACCAAGTCGGAGACTCCTGGAGAGATGTGGATTTGTTTTCCAACATGTCAGAGAAAAGGTCTACAATAACCCGAGGAAAGGAGGCCTTAGAGATGACGCGTGCTATCTGATTGCTCGGCCCGGTACGGATGTGAATCAAGTCAGTATACCGGATACAAACCCATTAGATATGACCGATGGGTAAGCTTGCAACTCGCGTGACATCTGCACAGCAAGCATGAATCAATGCATCAACATCCTCAAACATTTCAGCCTTTACAGGGAATCATGGTTGCTGGGCAGATTGTCGTCAAGGACTGGGCACGCACGGCACGCAGCGGGTGTGGCGGCCAAGCACGTCCCGTCTCATATCCACAATAGCACGTGGAGGTCTGGGTTCCGAATTCAGCTGCACTTACGCTACGCAATAGCTGCGTAGCGGCTTATGGAACCTGTGAAATTTGGGGCTTGTTTCCTGTATTGAATGAGTACATTCGTCCAAATACGAAGATTGGATGCCTATTTTCGACAGATAGTTTGTTAAAAATCTCTAAGTCATCGTGCCAAGACTCTACAGCGAATAGAGTTGATCCGAGCTGACCATCATCGCCATGAAACGTAGCACGGGTTGTTCAGCTGCGGCATAAAATAGTGCAAAAGCACTTCTGATCTCATTTCTCATAGGCGCCCTAACGCCCTAGCTTCTACACCTTTGCTTCGCTCTGCGTTGGCTCAGCCGCAAGCGCTCTTGTTTATTGGACCACGACACGCCTGTTCCCAGGCTGATCATATGCGAGGCGCAGGGGACCGCCTCCTAGCCGACGCTACCGATTTCTATTCTTGCCTTGTCTCCATTAGGATTCGCCCTCATTCGTCCAATTTTTCACGTTGGCCTTGAATGGCAAGGCGCTTGCATTCCTACATTGCTTTTGTCCGACTCTGGGCGGAGGGCACACAACACTTACGCAAACATTGCCACCCCCCGGCCACTTCGAGTCATCGCTGCCTATCTGCCTATATTTTCTACCATGTGCGGCTCCTCGTGTTGCATAAGGCGCCTGTGTCATCGGAGTCACCTTCACCCGATTTATAAACCACGGTCATGACTGCGATGAACAAAGAAATAAACCTACAAACATCTGATACAGTACGTAAACTTCGCTTCGCTCATTTCTCATCAACATTTGGCCCCCACTCTTATATTTCGCTCTCCTTTAATCTTAATTTCTGAGCTCAATCAACCATTTTCAATACTCCCTTGTCACTTTCTTTCTCTAAAAGTCTTTTGAGGAACATATCATCTACACATCTCGCCATGGCCGACCATATAGCTGAGCGGAATCCAAACGCACCATTGCGCCTCCTATCCTTGGATGGTGGTGGTGTCCGAGGACTCTCAAGCTTGATGGTTTTGGATGATTTGATGGAGAATGTAGCCCAGGAAGAAAAGCGCCTCGGCCTCAGGAAGCAAAACGACGATACAAGACTCAAACCATGCGATTATTTCGATCTCATCGGCGGTACAAGTACTGGTGGTATTATTGCGGTCTTGCTCGGAAGGCTCCGGCTTGATTGTCGACAGTGCATAGATATATACACTGAATTAGCCGAGGAGATCTTCAAAAATGACCGTGTTCTGAAGATTTTTGGCACCAAGATTGCTCTAAGCTCAAACCGCTTTTCAGGAGCTGTCCTCGAAAAAGCCATCAAGAATGCTCTAGTCAAGCTGGGTTATTCAGAAGACGAATTAATGTGGGATGCGACGCTATTCGAACAAATTGACGAACCACAGCTAGACATATCCGAAGATAGTATCTGGGCAAATTTGAAGGACACAGCTGACCGTGAAAGCTTCCAGCCTCCTCTTACAGAATCTCCTATCCAGACAAGGAGCAGGAGCGCTACAACTCAGTTGACAAATGGCACGGTTTCGACCGTGTCATCCGATTTGCCGCTGATCAAACAAGCCACGAATGAATCTCGAACCAAATCAGCCATCACGCGACGTGGAACTCAATCATCCCAGCGCAGTGTAAAGCCCTCCCGAGCTGGCACGGAACCCAAACAGACGTTCCGTCTCCACCGCACAGGCACCGTCCACCAAAAGCCCGGCCAAAGAGGCTGTCGTGCATTCGTCGTATCCACTCTCAAGAACGCCCTTGGCGCCCCTCGCATCTTCAGCACCTACGACGCCAATGACCACACCACCAAAATCTGGGAGGCTCTCCGCGCCACTTCCGCCGCGCCTACCTTTTTCGAAGAAATCAGCTTCGGCAAGCCACAAATGACATATCTCGACGGCGGCGTCGGCTTCAACAATCCCTGCGCCGAGGTCGACTACGCCGCCAAATCCCTCTGGGAAGGCCGGCCCATCGGCTGCATCGTCTCGGTCGGCACCGGGCTGCAAACCATCCCCAGCGTCAAGAAAGCCAACACCTGGCTACCCTTCGGGCTCGGCACGGACATTGCGCTCGCGGGCGCGCTCGCGTCCATGGCGACGGGCACGGCGCGCGTCGACAACGAGATGCAGCGCATGTACTACCACACGGGCACCAAGTACCACCGCTTCGACGTGGACGGCGGCATCGCCAACATCAGCATGGAGGAGTTCATGCGCGAGGACGAGATGGGCGCCCTCACCGAGCAGTACATGCGCGACCCGCAGCAGCTGCGGCGCGCGCGCCACCTGGGCGAGCTGCTGGTGCGGCTCAGCGCGCTGCCGCCGCGCTTCGAGCTCTCCGCCGCGCACTTCCGCATCGGCATGGCGGGGCGCGGCGTGCTCGACGGCAGCTTCGCCATGGAGGAGCTGGACTTCAAGACGGGCTTCCCGCTGGGCTGGCGCGTGTCGCCGGCCGACGTGGCGCGCGTGGCGGAGATGCGCAGCTCGAGCCCGTCCGGGCGCGGCGGCGCGGCGGTCGACGACCAGGGCCGGCCGCGGAAGATTTACCCGGTCGCCGAGGATTTGGACGGCGATGGGAGGCCGGAGGAGGCGGTTGTCACGACGTGCGTGAGGAGCGACAACGTGTGCTTGCGTGCACTGAGGACGGGTATCCCTCAGGGAAGGTACCATGCCCGTTTTGTGGTGTGCTTCTTCGAATCATCAGGCTCGCCGGCTGCGACAGTCAACAATGACGAAGGACCTTCCAGGCTGGTGCCGCCGACAGAACTGGTGTTTTCAGTGGGTCGACCGTATGATGTTGCAACGTTCCTGCATCGATATGTGGATGTGAGGATCACCCCGGATGCAGTGCCTGTCCTTCTCCATCCCGATGCTGTACGTGTCCGGGTGGGACGCAAACGTCTTCAAGATCGGAAAGGAAAGGGTTGGTTGGAGATTGAAGGTGATGTTGATGTGACCGTCGGCCTGGATGGAGCTCTTGGCTTCATTGTAAGTCGAAGGTTCGACGAAAATGGTGTTTCTGGTTGGAGTTTTGGTGGCGTTCGACTGGAACCGGTGTATGGCGATACCCGTCGAAAGAGCCAACAGGTGTAACTGGTAAAGCGTTCTTCTACGGTCATCCCACGGCCCTTTTTCTCTTCTTTTTTTGGGTGGCATTTTATACCCCGGGTGACGTTTGCCAAACTCCGTGTTCAGTTTTTGTGAGGTTAGATTTGCACAGGCGTTCTGTCCAGTATTCACAACAGGCTCGATTTTCTCATCGTTGTTTTGGGTCGTCCCGATATATTTAATGGGATTTTTCCTTAATCTCTATAATAGCCAATATTACAACATAGCCTTAGGCATATTTCTCATTGCTTGTCGTACACCAAGATCTGCAAGAATTTCCTCTGTGCCGCCCAGTATTGCGTCGAACTTGTAGGTCCGTTGAAACATTTCGATGACTTTCCCCATGCCGCTTTGCGTAATTCCTCTGCCTCCGAAAATGTTTGTAGCATCATCGGCGATTTCGTGAGCAGATCGCGTCGCAAATGATTTTAACAGACCAATCGGCCCACCCAGTTGTTTGGATTGTTGAGCATACGACATTTGGCACATCTGATGTGTGATTTGTTCGAGCCACGACTGGTTTGCTTCGACTAGAGAGATCATGCGTGCCAGCTTTTGTCGGATCACAGGCTGTGCAATGAGATTCTTTCCAAAGACAATCCGTTGATTAGACCATTTGAGACACTCCTCAACAACAGATCGCGATTGTCGAATCACAGCTCCAGCCATCCTGGCGCAAATTAGCGTCGCGAATCTAATAGCACAGAGGGCATCCACTCACATCCATCTTTCATGATTGAAATTGCTCATAATGACTTGGAAGCCATTGTCCTCTGGACCAAGCAAATTCTCGACGGGGACTTTTACATTCTCGAATTGGACGTAGGCAGTTCCTGCTGTTGTCGAGTAACTTGTCTTTAACTGTGTCGTCTCGACACCATCTTGCCTCTCAATCAACAATACAGAGAAGCCTTTCTTTGTCTTGCATCCCGTGATAAAGTAATCCGAAAAGGTTCCGTTCGTGATCCATTTCTTTGTGCCGTTTACAATGTAATGTCGTCCGTCTGCTGTCTTCTCTGCTGTTGTTCTCAGTCCCGCGACATCTGATCCGGCGAAAGCCTCTGTTATAGCGAGACACATCTTTTTCTTTCCGGAAAGTACCTCTTGGGTAACGCTCTCCCGAATTTTCTCATCCTTCATCCAATTCCTGACCGCGGTCAAACTAATTGTCATGCCTGCCATGTTCCCATCCTGAAAGCCTCGTGCATTTGCCCTGACTAGCTCCTGTCCAACAATCATATCGTGGAAATAGTCAAAATCTTTTCCGTCTACGACACCGCTCAGGAGCTTCCTCCCGTGCAGATGGCTCCCTGGACCCAATCGCATTGCCAATATATTGGCTTCTGCCATGCGGTCAATCAGCTCCTGGCTAATGTATGTCCCGTCCTTCTCCTTCTCCTGCGCCTCTGGTGTCACGTATGTGTCCACAAACCGCCTCATATCCCGCTGTAGCCTCCGATGGCCTTCTAAAAAGTACGGACTCTTGTACGGGTGCCTTAACCATAGTGGCTCTGCATATGGGACTGGACTAAGGTCGCCTGGCTGAGAGTCGATAACCTCGGGTGTCTCATCACGAATATTTCCCACACAAAGAGAGCCATATTTCTGCAGTACCTCATGTCGGTGCAGATTGTAGAAGGCCGTTGTAGCATCAGTGCCAGCGATTTGAGTGAGCACGACGGAGCCACCGGGATGTGCGTCAACAAAGTCAGTCAAATCGTACACACGGTGGTCGATAATGCACCAGAGCGAATCTTCGGAATTATTGGAGGCGACTTCATCGCGAGTGAAAGTTTTGGACATGGTGACAGATGACGGCGGGGAAATGAATTTCAGCTTTGAAGAGCAAGAACTGAAAGGAGAGGCGAACAACGACAGGTGTGAAAGTCTTTGGTCTCATGGATTGAAAGCATAACGAAAGCAATACTCCGTAGCCGAGGCAAGAGAACAGCGTCTGTGCAGATTAGACATTTCCAGCCTCAACCCCTGATGGCGGTGGCGCGGTGGCTCGGTGGCTCTAGTGGCCCTGAAACCTCATTCTCTAAGACGAACCTGGCCAACTTCAGATTGACCCTTTCAAGATAACAACTGGCACCGCAATGCTTTAAGCGAGAGCTTCAAAGCTATCTGCGAAGAGGCCTCAGCATGGAATACTTGTATGCAGCGCCAGGCAGAAGTTGGAGAACCAGAAAGGGAACGAGAAGAAAATCCATTCGGCATCGACAGCCACGCCAACAGCAGCGATGAGCGCCGCAATAAAGGGAGCAACAAAGAGAAGATTAGCGATGAGGAGGTTCAGTGGCCTTGTACGTGCATTTCCGTCTCATACGGTTTCAACTTGATGTGTACTTACCTCGTATAAACCTCAAACAGGACCACACAGCAAAATCTAGCTTTATCACCTCATTACCGTGCTCTTATCTACATCACCCCCATCGTGAGTTGTTGCCCTAATGGTCTTGATGATTTCAAGGTGTTGCAATCCAGTATATGGGTCAACACCGGTGGATTAGTGTCACTCGCATCCATGCATTGCAAAGCACATCTAACCACCCGCTCCCAATAAACCTTTCAGCCTAGGGTCGGACCAAAGAATATGCAATAGTAGCAAATAACTACCAGATACCATACGGATTGTTTGGTTCAGCTGCTAAGATTCTTTAGCGTGCGGGCCATCAAAGAAAGTAAGACATTTCCAGGCAATCCATACAATGAATCAACAAATCGCTTTTGTTAAGACCACAAACTTCCCGAGACATGGCGGAACCCCTTTGGCGCAGATAGGAATCACGAATAAGGCTATGGCCTCAAATAAGTAGCACTTTCGCGCAATGGAAGGTCTTTTCTTTCTGTCAAAATATTTTCATTACACCAAGCCCCAAGCACAATCTTGCCCTTCTTCCGTCTCCCAATAAATCTACATTTGAAATCTCCTCAGATAGAACTCGTGTATCTGTATCCGACTTGTATCAGTCCTGTTATCCTTGGAGCGTCTCTATGGCTGATTCTGATCTGCAATTGCTCGCCCAATATGGAGATTTGTTGCAGGTATACTGCGACACCCTCAGAAGCTTTGATCAACGACATCACAAACGTTTTCGTGGTTATAATTGGACCGAGATAACCGAAATTCTCAGGAGCAAAGATGTCGAGCAAGCTGGAAAGCGCAAGCAATTTGAAGAAACCATCTACCTTGGAGCTGAAGAAATCGCCGCGAATGCGGAGGCCAAGAATCGCAGACCTCGCAGTCCTGAAGAGACAGCAAGTATCCACAAGGATGCTGTCTGGATCTGTGAGCAATATGCTGAGCGCAACAACCTCGTCCATAACTTTAACGATTTGGCGCGTCGTGGGAGTGTGGAGAAGATGACGCAATTCTTAGACAAAGCAGATGAGGCCTTCAAGGACATCACCGTTTCAAATGGTCCGCAATGGCAGAAGACTCTGAAACACGTGAGAAGTATATATTGGAAGACCGACGGAAGCCTTATGTCGGAACAGGATCGGATCCACAACAAGTCTACGCTTGGGAAGCCCTCCGACAGAGACAGGGTGATCGAAGGCTCGAAGATCATGGAAGAACAAATGAAAATCTGGGCTAAAAACTTAAAGCGACAAGACAAGGAGAAGTACGACAAGTTTGAGGAAGAGGAGAGAGAACGGCGGTATGGAAAGCTAGAACAATTTCACCGGGCTTACGAGAACGAAGTAATCAGCAAGGTAGGAAATTCATTTCAAGGCCCTGTTCTATCAACTAAGATGGGATGAAATAATCCGAAGCAGATGCTGATTGATCAACACAGAAACAGGAGAAAAAGGACGCAAAGAAATTAATCGCTTCTGAAATGTCTGGCACACAGAATAACGACTCAGACGATTTCAAAATATCTTCGCTGTGGGAAGAATGACTAAAGCTACTGCACGGTTGAGAAAGAGCGAAAAGCACTGGTGGAAAAGCCGCTGGCGGCTCGGGCGAAGGGAAAAATCCTCTACTCAATGCTGGCTGCTGACTTGGTCGAACTTTGTGCCATGTTGGATTGTTAGAGGGACGGGAGAAACCGAGAATGGGCTTGTTGGATGTGTGATCCAAGTTTCTGTCTGTTCACACTGCCTGTGTAACGAGAGTGCACAATTTCTGCTTGTTGTCCGAAGTGCATGTATCCGTGTTAGAATACCAAGTGAATCAGACGTGACTTGTACAAGAGGCATTGGAGCTTGTGAAACAGGAAAAGGCTCAAAAATGCACCCCGTCGTACCGCTATTTGTCGTTGTGGTCCGGCCTTGTTCTCCTTCCCTTAATTAAACGGTTTCTTATCTCATAGATTTCCCTTGCCATGTCATGGAGACCCGCTTTGTGAGCCCTCCTCTCATCGTAATGGTTTAGCTCGTCCTCTTCTGGATAGCCTGCTGTGTTGTATATGCTTGGATCCCAGTCTTCTTCTAAGCTCGTCGAACAAGTAACCCCTTTCAATCGAGCAACATGAACACTCGGGAACTTTTGCCACAGTTTTTTTCTTTCAGAGATTGGTTGTAGCACTTTGGTAAAATACCTGCAAAAGACGCGAAGCTCTCCTGGGTGAACGGCTTGTAAATCGGGGGCCATGATTGTGCAGGAAGGCTTGTTGTTGCATTTCAAATGTGGCACGGTCCAGAAAGGATCACCACCTCCAGGCCTCCTTCCTGTGCCGGGTCTAGGCTCGTCTCGGACTTGGATGATAAGCGGCGGAAGCTCTGAGCAGTCTTCAAGAATTCGAAAAACAGAACGCATCTCATCGGTTAATCTGACAATAACATCTAGTTTTCTTTCAGGTTGTCGAGGATCGTCATGATAATCTGCGGGAAAATCTTGGTCGTAATCAATGTAAAGCTCAATAGATCTTGGCAGGCCTGATTTGAGGAGGTTGAATACGTATTGACCAATGCAATCGTAATTTGGCTGTATTGGAATACGCCATCCACACAGGCGTTGAGCAACACGAGTACATTCTTCTTTCACCCGTGAGTTGGTTTTAGACAAATTGCGAAAATCCCGTTCTTTATCAAGGCATAATGTGGACCTAATGCTGATTAGCCGATCCTCAGGTAATAATGACTCGTATATGAGTTCCCGCAGCTCGACAGGAAGCGAAAATAGGCCTTTCATAATTGATTTTGATTCCAGTGATGACCCTAAGTTCAATCGAAGCAGAGATGACTAGAAATTAGGAGTCCAGATAAGAATGTTATCGAATATTGGCTGAAGTGATTTCGATGGAAAATCTGTAGAGTGCCTAGAGTGTGTTGCCAAGTCTTTTTATACATAAGTTCACAAAGACAATCCACAGATCGTGCCTTTTCGATGTCGACTTCCCTGAGAAATGAGCAATTTCCCCTTTTTCTCGAATTTTTTGTGCACGGGTCCGGATAGTCGACGATCCCGGAAATTTCCATTGTCTTTTGACAATGCCAGTCAAGCCCATCCAGATGGACAAAAAAAAGCTTGATAAGCCTCTCACGTAACGTGGTCTAGTCTGTATGCTTGAGCTTTTACAACCTCGAAATACGTTGACGGTAGGTGGTGAAAGAAGTGTGCTCGAAGCAAGGGCTTTCTGACAGGCTTTCATCACCGTACCCAGGGCTCTGATGATTGCGACCGCTTTAGGGATAGATCGATAGATGGACACACGTATCCAGGTACCATAAATGCAGGTATGATTGAGTGAAGGCAAACTGTGCCCAATTTGAATGCAGTCTTTGCACTTAGTTATTTATATATTCTATTGAACTGGTCATAGGTATGGGCTATTTTGATGGATTAGATACTTGTTGCAATGGGGGTGTCCCGCTATAGCTTGGCTTTAGCATCTCCTACCTGATCAATAGAACCGGAACGTAGTCTTTGAGCTGTAAACTCTCTTTGTTGACTATGACGTACATGAAATATTTGAACCGATCCAATCGGCCGCTAGCACCAGAGCTGAAAGAGCAAATCAAAGACCATGCCCAGACTCCCTCCAACACCCGTCAAGTCGCGGGGAACACAGTTCAATAATGTACAGCCAGACCATTCAAGTCCCAAACGAAATGGTTGTCTGCCCCCTCTCCGGATCGCTCATCCTGTGAATCTTCACATCCGCAGCACTAACCACATTCCCCATCGCCTGCGGTGTAATAAGCACAAACTGCCTTCCCACGCTCCTCCTCGCAGCATTAATCATCATTCTCATGCTCACATCTCTATTCACATTGTCCATGAACACGTCAAACTCGTCGAGGCAGCGGATCGGCGAGCCCATCGCTTCCCAAATCGACAGCAGCAGACAAATCGTCGAGAACGACTTTTCCCCACCCGACAGCGTCTTCGTCTGCCGGCCCCGGTCCGACGCGCGCGTGATGTCCGGCTCCACGCTGAGATCAAGCAGCCGGCTGCGGTGGTCGAGCTTCAGGTTGCCGCGGAAGGCGCGCTCGCTGAGGAGATAGGTGAAGTTGGCGCGCGCGCGGCTGGAGATGAAGCGGCGGAAGTCGATCCAGCGGTTGCGCCGCTGGTGCATCGTGCGTTTGAGCTGGTCCGCGGTTTTGAGCAGGCCCGAGAGCTGCCGCACCGCCGCATTCCATTGCTTCTTGGCCTCCAGCGTGGCTAGGGTGAGCTCTTCCAGTGTGCCGCCTTGTTGCCGCTGGTACATCTGTAGGTCGGAGTGGAGTTTCTCGAGCTTGTTATCAAGCTCGTCGGCGCTGACGTTGGGCGGGACGGGCACACGGGCGGAGATTCGTGAGGCTTGCGTGTTGTAATCAGCTATCGTAGCTTCTTGGTCGGCGTGTGCTCGTTCAATTTCCGCTTTCTCATCCTCCGCATCTTTGATCATTTCCAAGGCACGATTTTTCTCATGCAAGGCCTGCCCACGTTTTTCATCAAACATCTTCTCTTTCGCTTCAGCTTTGTCGATTTTGAATTGTGATTCTTCAATTCGGATTCGAAGTTCATCTAGCTCTTTTTTAAGGATCCTCTGCTCTGCATTGAGCTTGTCTTTCTCGATTATTATGTTCTCGTAGTCGGTGGAGAATTGCTGGGATTCTTCTTCGGCTTCTGCAAGTTGCGATTGAAATTCATCCAGCTTGCCGTCTTGAGGTGTTTCTTGCTCAAGCTCGTCGCGTTGCCTGTCGTAATCCTCCTCGGCCCTGTGATAATTCATCCGCAATTTCTTCCCATGATCCTCATGCTGCCTCAGATCTTGCACAGCACCAGTTCTGGTTCTCTCGAGTTCTTGAAGTTTGTCCTGCGCTTGTCCCAAATCGGTCTGCAGGTGCTCAATGAGGGCTTCTTGCTGTCTAGAAAAGATCAGTAACCCATCCTATCGTTTTTGATTGAAGACCTTACCTTTTTCGCGATTCATTGTCGGTTTGCAACCGGGGTGGTCTGTCCCAGGCTGGAACGGGATCTGTTTTTGAGGAAGTTGCGGTTGCACTATATCGAATACCATGACCGCGATGTTTGATATTGAAGGCAATGCAAGCCTTTGTGTTTCGCGGCCTACCCTGTGGGTTTCGATTGATAAAATTGAAGGCTTCATCTTGATCTCGGATAAGTACAGTCTGTTCTATGGCATGCTGAATAATAAGCTGGTTGCGCACAAGGTCACTTTTGATGTCAAGAACCTTTAAAATAGTATCATATTGAGGGTCTGGCTGTGTATTTGAAATATCCAAGGGTACGCTGTGACCTATCAAGACAGGGCAGGGACACCCGACCCGTCTGCTGATGTCATTGAGAAGGGCCTGATCAGCTTTATTTGTGACCACAAAGGATGACAAAGTTTGGCCAAATACCCTTTCAAGAATCGAGCTCCATTCGGTTTTTGATGGCTTTAATCGAACATGCTGCCCTATAGGTCCGACTGGACGATCTCGAAATCGAGACTCGGCTTGTATAGCTCTCAATAGAGTCGGAAGCCTCTGGTCGTATGCTGCGTTATGCTGGCCTTGGTTCCTGTCCAGTTCCTGGAACACCTGCTTGGCATTGTGGACTGCTTGTCGCTTTTCTTCAACATTCGGTTCAAACTCGGCAAATCTGTGTTGAGCCTCATCTCTACGTCGTAAAAAACCAGCACGTCCCGCGGAGTGAGCCTCATATTCACGTTTTTGCATATCCGCATGTTCTTTAGCCTCCTGTACTTGTTGGAGTTTCCGAGCATGTTCACCACCATTCTGATCTTCAAGTCTTCTTTTTTCTGCTTCGATGTTTTCCCTGGCTCTCTTTATGTTTACATTTGCCCCTCTCAAGGACTGGTTGATATTGCGTTCTTGAGTCTGAAAACGATTTAGTCAGGTTGCGATTAATGCAGATACTAATCGCTTACGATGCTGCCGATTAATTGTTCCTTATTTGCATTGAACTTCTCGTTGGCTTCGTCGTGCATTTCTTCATTGGGTCGCATAGCAGTCTTCAGTTTCGCAATGGCTGTCTTGATCTGCTCAAACTCTTTTTCTGCGGCATCAAACTTTGCTGAAGCATCTTCAGCTTCGCTTGTCCTTTGTTCTATCTTATTGTCCATGGACCCAAGATCTTCTTGAATTGTAGCGAGCACTCTTTCTTGCTCCTCTACTTGTGCCCAAGCCATCTGTCGACGGACTTCATTAATTCTGTCACGTACAGATTCATTTCTTTCGGCAGTCTTTCGTTTATTATCCGCTTGTTTGTACCGCTGCTCCAGGACATCAATTGCCTCTTGCCTCTTGCTGATCTTATCTTCGATTGTGTCGGCGTATTGTTCGATCATGTGATAGTCATTGTCCAATTGTTCTAGCTGTGTGCCTTTGACGAAGAATCTATACTTTTCGGCGGCAGACGAGTTGTTTAGGAACTGGCGGGCCATGTCCTGAGTCAAGACATTCATAGGATTGTCAAGTTGAAGAGCAAAATGATCGGAGATGTCGTCCAGATCGTAGCGCTTGGTGGAAATGACACGCCCGCCAGCACTTTTCATTTTGAAGCCCGAGCCTCCGCTTCGGGAAAAGTGACGCTCTATGACGATAGAATCGCCATACAGCTCATTCCGGTATCCTGTCTCACCGTGATTCTTGAGCTTAACAGAAAGCGTACAGGATCTGTTCTCATGAGCGCAAGCCCCGTAACATGGATACATTTACCTACTCTTCACCCTCCTTTATGAAGCTTTTAAGATTCTGGCCACGATTTGTCGAAGTTGCTTTTCCACCCAAACAGATGGTTAGAGCAGTCAGAACCGCGCTCTTGCCACTACCATTATGTCCAATGACGAAATTGATCAAAGGGCCAAAATCTACCGTCAATTTTTTGTGACACATAAAGTTATGACAGACCACCTGTTCAATGATTCCATTCTCGGCAGGCTTGTTTTCCTTGGCTTCATCGAAATGCTGTCGTACTAGTTGAGTCGAGCGAAAATCGTCCTTTGTTTGATTTTGCGTTTCCTCCTCGAGTCGAGCATCTCGTCGAACCTCGTAATCTTGGGGTTCAAAAGGCTCATCCTCATACACCGTTACTTCGCGACTCTCGTGACCAAGGTCAGAGTCCGAGTCTGGGCCAGGTGTCAGAGCGGACAGTCGGGGCCGTTTGGACTATTGACGTTAGCTGCGCAGACGGACTCGATTTCTCAGACACGGACAGGATGCTGACGAAAGTTGGAAGAAGCAGACTCGACAGACACAAACGCCGAATCTTCAGTCTCCGCGCGACTTCGTCTCTGCGGGATTGTCGCCATTGCAGGCGTAGACTCGGCGGAATGGTGGTGATGCCTAAAGGTGAAGCGGATTGGTCCAGACGCGACTTTTCGGGGACGCGCCATGGTCTGTGCGCAGATGCGGTACCCATTTAGACCTGTTTGCTGCCCGTGCAAACTTTGCTTCATATAGGGTCTACCACGGTGTTATGAACCACACCACCGCGTGGCTCACGCTGTACATGCGCTCCGCATACGATCAGTATGCGAATCTCATATATTTCGCATCCACATCTCCAAATCTAAATCTGAATTATCTGAAGAATTATTAGATATATAATTTATTTTTTCCGATTTTTCTTTTTTTAATACAATTTTTATTGATTGTCCATAACGACGTTTTATATACGATTTCTTTTTTGATATATATATAATTCATAATATATTCATAATTATATAAATATTAATATTTTTTAATTCAATTTTTTTATTTTTAATATTATATTTTCATTTATTAAAAAATTCTGATTAATTTATTAATTATTTGATCATAATTGTTATGATCCTCGGTATCCTTGGGGTCAAGTCTACTTGGGATCAAGATGGCTTTTAAAATGAATCGGTAAAGGACTGAATTAGTAAGAAATAATATATTGATAATTCAAAATTCTATTGAAGATGTTATCAAAGATTAATTTAAAAAATGATTTTGAATATGATGAGATTATAATTGATTTCATCAGATTTTTATATATTCAGATTATTTATTAATATCGTGATGATTTTTATGATCGTTAGAATAAATTTTATTAAAAAAAAAAAAGATATTTATAAATTTTTTAATAAATTCGTAGATTTTCGGATGAATTATATATAATAATTATATCAATTAATCGTCATATATTTATATTATCATAATATTATAATATTATTCTTTTTTTTTAATTATATATTTTTATATATTATAAATTTATGAAATTTTATTATTTTTGATAAAAATATTATTTTATTTTTCTTCCGATTATTATTATTTTATTTCAGAAATTGTATATTTTGATTCTTTTATTTTTATTTTTTATAATTATTATTTATTTTAAAAATTGATCTGTATTATAATAAATTTTTATTTAAAATATTCTGAATATATAAAAAATGATTATAAATATATTAATTTATTCTGATTATTATTGAATAAAATTTATGAAGAATATTGAAAATATATTAAAAATAATAAAAAAAAATGGACATAAATATTGATTCGTTTATTATAAAATAAGAAAATTTTTTATTAAATTAAAAAATATATAAAAATGAAAATTGAATATGAATTTGATTTATTATAAAAAAAGATTAAAAAAAATTATTCTATGACGGATATTATTATGAATTTTTTTCTATTAATTTAAAATTCTTTAATCTAAATAAATGATATATTATTAAATGAATTATTATTTTCAAAAATATTTTAATATTATTCTTTTCTGATATAATATTTCTGGATTTTCTTTTAATATTTTTTTAATATTATTATAATTTTTTATATATTTTTTATATACGGATATTTTTTTTATTTTATTAAATATTTATAATCATAATAATTTATAATTTTTTTAATTTCGAATTTATTTATTTATTTTTTTTTTTAAAATAAAACATTTTTTGATATAATATTATTATATTTATTGATTGGAATAAGAATATATAAAATATTAAATAGATTTTGATATTTAATGATAATTTTAATTTAAAATTTATTAATTTTTTTTTATTTTTATATCAGAAATGGTCCGATTTTGATTAATTCTAATTTTTTTATTAATAATTTATTTTTAAAATTTTTAATAAATAAATATATTTTATTCTTCTTTTTTAATTGAAATTCATTTTTTTTTAAAAATATTAATTTTTCTATTTCTGATTAATATTTATTGATTATTTTTTTTGATATTTTTTTATATTTATATCAAAATTTTCAATTTTTATAATATATTTTATTATATTTAATCTGAAGGTATTTTTATATTTTATTTAATTCGAATTCTATTATTTTGATTTAGAATATATTCTATTAATATTTTTTATATAATTGATAATATTTTTTAATTTAATATTAATTATATTATAAATAATAAAAATATCCAATTATTTTATTAATTATTTATATAATATTTTAAATATTATTTCAATATTTGATTTATATATTCTATCTGATCGTTTATTTTTTTATAATATATTATAAATATCTTTAATTTAATTTCGAATTCATTTAAAATTATTTTCCAATAAATTGATATAAATTTTCGATTTTTATCAAATATAATATTTATCAGAATTCTAAGATATTTAATTAATTTTTGGAATAATAATTCAATTATATAAATTATTTTATATATTTTTTTGAATTATTCAATGATAATATATTTTATTAATTTATTTATAATGATCATAATCATATCATATTTTAATTTTATTATTAGATTTTCCGATTCTGATAAATTCATAATAAAATTCATAATGATTTATTCAAATAATTTATATAATAATTTTATTAATATGACCGTTCCTTTTTTTATTTATATATTATATTAATTTTTTTAATACGATTTATATTTAATAATATAATTTTGAATATATTCTTTCATTTTTTTAAAATGACAATTTTATTAGATATTTTTAATAATTTACGTAGTTTTTAAATATTCATAAAATAATTCATTATAATATTTTTTAATAATTTTTTTGATTTTTTCATATAAAATTATAATTTTTTATTCTATTTATTGATTTTATTTAAAAATGATTAAAATTATATTAATTTTTTTATAATTCTTTAATAATATATCATTTTAATTAATTTAAAAAATCGTTTGATTTTTGATTTTTGATTTTTGATTTTTTTTTATTATATAATCCGATTTTCAATTTAAAATATTAATTTTAGAATTATTTTTTTCTAATATATATTTAATAATAAATTTATATTATTCTAAAAATTCTGATCATTTAATTTATTATTAATTTAATTATTTCATTATCATAAAATAAATAAAATTTTTATAATTTATAAAAATTTTCAGGAATAATGATCTTTCAATATATATTTTCCAATATTATAATACGATAATTATAATAAAAAATTCTTTATCATAAATATCATAATTCTATTCTGATTCTGAAAATTTTCTTAAATAATATTCTATTAAATAATATTTTTTATTTTATATTTATTAATATAAATATATTTTTATTATCAAATCGGATATATCAATTTTAATTTATATTAATTCTAATAATTTGATAATTTTTAATATAAAATTTCATAAATAATTTTTTTTAAATATTTTGAACTTTTTTTTTTTTTTTTCATTTTTTCTGAAAATAAATATTTTTTTATTTTTTATCAATTCCATTAAAAATTATATTTTAAAAAAATATTTATCAATAAATCTTTTATTATAATTAACGAATTTCAAAAAAAAATAAATATTTTTTATATTTTTTAATTCTGATCAATTTTTAATTAATTTTATTTTATTTGAATCAATTCATATAATTTCTATTTTAATAATATAATTTAAAAAATTTATTTTTTTGATTCAGAATTCATATTTTAATAATTTCAATTGTAAATTTCATTTATCAAATTCTTCAAATATTTATCATATATATTACGTATATTCTTTTTTAATTTTCGAATAAATAAAAATATCATTTAAATATATTATTATAAATTTATCGAAATATAATTATAATATATTATTAATAAATATTTAATAATTAATTGATATATTTATGAATTCGAATAATATAATAAAATATTTAAAATATCTATATTTTATTCGAAATATTATTTTCCATTCTTCATTTTCTTTTATTTATATAAAATTATAAATTTTTAATAAATCCAATTTAATAAATTATTATATATCTGAAAATCTATTTTATAATTCTATAATATTAAATAATAAATATTAATTTTTGATTATTATTTTATTGAATTATCAATAATTTATATAAAATCGTAAATTTCTGTCTTTTTTTGATATAAAAAAAATTGAATATTTTATAAATGATTCCGATTTTTTAATAAAATCCTTTTTCAAATTTTTATTTAAATATTCTTTTAATATTTTAAATTTTTTATTGAATAATATATAAATAGATCTGAATATAAATTATTTTTTTATAAAAAATTTTATTTTATAATTCCACGATTAATATTTAAATAATATTTTAATATTTAATTTTTTTAAAAAAAATATATTTATTTTTTATATTTCAAAAAAATTTCAAAAATGATTAAAATTATTTTTAAATTATTAATCTTTTAATCTTTTTATTTTATTAGAATATTTATTATATCTGAGATTTTTTTAATAAAAATCCCGTTTTTTAAAATGATTTATATAAAATAATTATTTATTTTATCTTTCATTATATCTAAATATGAAAATTTCGATATAATTTTATAATTATATTTATTTATTTTTAATATTCCGTTTTTTCAATTAATTATTGGATTATATTATTATAATTAAAATAATTCTAATATAATATTATATCTGATTATAATAATAATATCAAATATGATTTTTTTAATATATTCTACGATAATTATGAATATTAATCAAATTTTTTCCGAAATTTTATTAATTTCTGACATTTTTTCTTTTATTATTATATATATTATATATTTTCAGTCTTTTAATTTGATTAATAAATTTAATGAATTTTAAAATATTTTAAATACGAAATTTCTATTTATTTTTGAATTGATTAATATTTTAATTTCTTTTTTTTTTCCAATATTATTATAATATATAATAAATGATTGAATATTTGAATAATATTTAAATTTATATACGTATTTTATATATAAAATTTAAATTTTTTTTTATAACGAATATATTTTCATTACGATTTATTTAATAAATATGATTAAATATTATATTATTTCATAATCATTATAATATGAATAATTCTTTTTATTTTTATAAAATCGTTTATTGATTAATATATATTCTTCTTTTTATTTTTGATAAATAAAATAATTAATAAAATTATAATTTTTTCAAAATTATTATTTATATTATTTTAATTTTTTTATTATATGAATTT